>CM067307.1:23419033-23492644 GCA_034231615.1 Meghimatium bilineatum
ACAATCATCTGCCCTGTACATTAGCCTTTCACCTTACAATATATGTACTCTGCAGTACCTTGTCTAACCATTACTTGTGCGACTTACCATCCATCTATAAATCGATAACTTTTTCGGGTGGTTGGATTATGACATTGCCAACGCACAGTTTCCTTCAGTAATTTCTATCTGTAGCGATGCGGATAAGTATCAAAAAATCTATCCCTTTTCAATCTGTGATGTTGTCTATCAATGATTTTCTAACCCTTCTACTTTTTCGTTCTACAAGTATTCGTCGTTTTACTATTCAAAATAGAGATTTTTATAAACCTGCGAGATTACTTTAATTTCCCTAATTTCTTACTTTATAAATAATCTTACATTACTTACTGCTCTGTTTATATTTACCTCACAGCAGTGGCGTAGCGTGGGTCAATGGCGCCCGGGGCGGAATCATAATTTTCCGCCCGTGTGACATTCAAAAAAAATGTCAGTGATGGTGAAAGAATGGACGAAAGTAAATTTGCCACCCTAATGATGATGCCGCCCGGGGTGGTCCGTACCTCCGCCTCCCTCGCTACGCCACTGCCTCACAGTAAGTACAATAACGCAGTATAATGTCTCCTTTGTATAATTAGATACCGACTATATTTTTTTTAAAGTAACCATTAACCAGTGTTTTATATATATATATATATATATATATATATATATATATATATATATATATATATATATATATATATATATATATATATATATATATATATATATATATATATTCTAACCTGTAAACATGTCATACTGTATTTTACCGTTAGGGTGTTACAAGGAGTTTTCTAGTAGCTTGTGTGATAAAGGTCTCATGTCCTTTCTGTCGCCACGTCATGTTCAGGGTGTGTTTTCTGTTTATTTACACTATATACACATTATTTTTAATTTACACATTATACAGTTATCTAGACTGATGAAATGTCACTTACCCACAGACCCAGATTGAAATCGGTGAGTTCCAGTGGTAATAAGTAGGCTTAACTCAAACGGTGACTTCAGAACAATAAACTTAATATAACAATCGGCCATGATGGTTTAGAAGTTTAGCTGAATTCTCATTCAAGCTATAACTACTTTCTGTTCTGAATGATCTTTTCCAGCAATGCTCACATAAACAAAACACTAAAAAGTGTGTCAATCAAACATGAAATAATTCAATGGAATAGATAAGGATAAAAATCCATGTCAAAGCGATGCCTTTCCTTTACCCTCCATGGTTGCCAGTTTTTGAGACACGTCGATAAACCTTGGTTTCATTGCTTCAGTGTTTTTTCCCCATTATTTTTGCCTTGGATACACTCAAATCATGGTATCCATACGAACTTATTATTGGATTTTAAGGAGACAAACACTAAACCGTCGTACCGGACTGACATGCCGCATGTAGGATACAACTTCGCGCTGATTGGCATGAAGACACGCCCATAAGAGGCGGAGATTTTGTCACGTGAGCAGGAGGGGGTTGATCGATGGGAAGCCAAGTTTGTGTTGAGGATAGTGTATCGTTCAAGTATGCTAGATCGTCAAGTTGGGTAGGTGGGTGTCCTTGTGCATGTGCGTGTCTGCGTCTAATGTGGTTGTTGCAGCTTGTCGCCGGACCAACTCAGTGGGTTAAATGTTCGATCCGATCAGCAAGGAAATGTTGTGAGATTTATGTTGGCAGTGAATGAGGACCGCGTTTGGGATTTGATACCGACAACACGGTGAGCAGCGACAACCCGGCCACTCGGATAAGTAACAGCTGGAGCTGGGAAAAGAAGGGGGGTCTTTGAGAGACAGTCAATTACTACTACTGTAAGTGGCACTATATGGAGAAACAGACATTGGGGAATCGTATGTGGTATATCGAAGTAAAAAAAAGTTAATGAAAAATACATTTAACTGAACATATTTCTGTCAATGTGAAGTAAACATAAGACAGGAACTCGTAGCACAAACGTCAACAACAATGTTTTGTGTGTCCATATTGGCTGATACAAGTTCTGTTCTTGAGATAGTTCCTGCAACTTGTTAGAAACAGTGTCACTATACTTGGCATATAAGACTAATGCAAGATTCCCATTGACCATTATTGTTGTCGGCCAATAACAGCTTGGACCAGCCAAGATTAATGACGCCCTGTACAAACTCGTTCGCAGGACCTACTACTGAAGAGTGACTTGTGATGATATAAAAAAGATAATGAAGGCTCCCCCACCCCCCATATTCGTTAAAAAGGAGCTTACATTTCCTACCCATCAACTAACAAACTACGGCCATTGCTGAATAATGAAATTAGACTCAATCAAGGATTTAACATTAGGGATATAGAAAAAAATCGTAAGGCAGCAAACGGGATTTTAACAAAGAGTCTTGAAATTAGTTAGAGGTGGGGGGGGTGTGTTTGATTAAAACTTTCATAATCCTTGAGGTATATAGAACAGATAGATGTGGTATATAGAACAGATAAATGAGGTATATAGAACAGATATATGAGGTATATAGAACAGATAGATGAAGTATATAGAACAAATAGATGAGGTATATAGAACAGATATATGAGGTATATAGAACAGATAGATGAGGTATATAGAACAAATAGATGAGGTATATAGAACAGATAGATGAGGTACATAGAACAGATAGATGAGGTACATAGAACAGAAAAATGAGGTACATAGAACAGATAAATGAGGTACATAGAACAGATAGATGAGGTATATAGAACAGATAAATGAGGTATATTGAACAGATAGATGAGGTACATAGAACAGATAGATGCGGTATATAGAACATATAGATGAGGTACATAGAACAGATAGATGCGGTATATAGAACAAATAGATGAGGTATATATAACAGATATATGTGGTATGTAGAACAGAATGATGTGGTATGTAGAGCAGATAGATGTGGAATATAGAACAGATAGATGTGGTATATAGAACAAATAGATGAGGTATATAGAACAGATAGATGTGGAATGTAGAACAGATAGATGTGGTATGTAGATCAGATATAGAGGTATGTAGAACAGATAGATGAGGTATGTAGAACAGATATAGAGGTATGTAGAACAAATATACGAGGTATGTAGAACAGATATACGAGGTATATAGAACAGATATACGAGGTATGTAGAACAGATACATGTGGTATATAGAACAGATATACGAGGTATGTAGAATATATATAGAGGTATGTAGAACAGATATAGGAGGTATGTAGAACAGGCATACGAGGTATGTAGAACAGATTCACGAGGTATGTAGAACAGATATACGAGGTATGTAGAACAGATATACGAGGTATGTAGAACAGATATACGAGGTATGTAGAACAGATAGATGTGGTATGTAGAACAGATATACGAGATATGTAAAAGAAAAAGAAGGAAATCTCCCCCATACACATTCCTTTCTGTTACATCAGTATTACTTCTGTACTGCAGGTTAATTTAGCACATTTATCATTTACGAAGGAGTCTAGTGCCTGTTCTTCAAGAAGAACACATAAATCCCTTTAGTGAAATCGTATCTACGGCCATAAACCAACATCTATTGTCGTGTCCTATAACCAACATGTATTGTGATGCCCCATAACTAACATGTATAACATGTCCTAAAACCAACATGTATTTTGTTTGGAGTACATCTTACATAATATATGTAAGCAGTTCATCCTGATGTGAGCTTACAACAAGTACGTAGATACGACTTTTCTCAGAGAATAATGTGGCGGGGGACGGATGTGGGTTTTCTAACAAGAACAACAACATTGCGCCTTTCATTTCGGTGGGAGCTTATAATGATTTTTATGGACAACTGCAAAAGGATTGGGGACGGGGTGGGGGAGGGAGATTAGTAAAGCCCTCTTATTTTACTGGTGTCTTAGTATCTGTTGTAATGTTCAATTTCTATATGGGATACCCTATCTTTGGGGGACACCTTGTCATAGGGGGACAGATTGTCATTGGGGGACACCTTGTCATTGGGGCACACTTTGTCATAGGGGGACAGCTTGTCATAGGGGGACACCTTGTCATAGGGGGGCAGATTGTCATAGGGGGACAGATTGTCATAGAGGGACACCTTGTCATAGAGGGATACCCTGTCTTTGGCGGACCCCCCCCCCCCTTCAGATACTCTCTGATATTATTGATCGAAGCAACGGTATTAGCCTGCACACTATGAGGAAAATATAGAAAAATCCGAGTACAATTTAGTCAACCCCCTTTGCATTTCCAGCTGTATTTTCATAAAATGTGTGGGGGAGTTGACCCCTTCAAAACAATCCCCTCTCTCGAAGCCCTCTATGGATTTGGCTTACAAATTCCAGTACCTGTTTAATATTGAATAACTCAGCAAACGTGTGACTGAAATTGATGAAATACGGAATGACAGCTGTCAATGATCATAAGTTTCAGCCAGGGCCGACAGATATCACTTTGTTAAAGGGGCGGAGGGGTTACTTTAGATAAAACCCAATTCATTTTAAATGTGGTGACGTGATAATTATCATTTTACTCGTTTCTGAGTACTTAAATGTGAAGTTATAAGGTTTCCAAGTGGTGTGTGGGTAGGGGTAGAAGTTCATTTGGAATAATTCTTTTTGTTTTGGTGGAGACGCGAACGTTATAATCACTTTCATTTATTTGCTGCATACAGGCACCATCAGTAATCTATAATTATTTTAGTTTATTTACTTCATACAGGTACCATCAGTAATGTATAATTATTTTAGTTTATTTACTTCATACAGGTACCATCAGTAATGTATAATTATTTTAGTTTATTTACTTCATACAGGTATCATCAGTAATTTATAATTACATTAGTTTATTTTCTGCATACAGGTGTCATGAGTAATTTATAATTACTTTAGATTATTTGTTGCATACATGTATGACCAGTAATTTATAGTTACTTTATATTATTCATTGCATTATAGGTGTCACCAGTAATTTATAGTTACTTTTGTTTTTTGCATACAGGTATCACCGGTAATTTATAATTACTTTAGATTATTTATTGCATACAGGTGTCAACAGTAATGAGGACACATCATCAAATGTAAATATTCTTACCTATGAGGTACCTAACTCAGGATCCCCCAATTATGGCCCAACGGTAAGGGCAATCTTGACTTACATGTTGAGTGGCGTAGGTGATGCTGTATCTCCGTACCACTTTGTGTATTATTGTTGACAAGTTCACTTGTTGATGCTCTCGGATTTTTTGATGATAAGCAATACATCATCTTCTCTATTTTTATCTTCCTCTATCACGACGTGTGATTCTTGGAGTTTTTGTTACCTCTAATATTGTATGGTAGTATTTCCTGATATAACTTAATTCGACTATGTTGCCCACTGGTTGAAAGAGGCGCACATCTTATAAGAGATTGACCAAGTCGTTAACTATCATCTGTATCTGTCTCTTCTCACTCTGATCTGAAAATGTGGACAGATGGAAAGATAGTGGTGAAGACGGAGGGATAAAGAGAGGATGGCTGCAACAAGACAATTTTATATGTGGAATGAAGAAATACAAGAGGTAATTAAAATGGTTTGAGTGAACAGGTGAGAGTTGATTCAAAGACGGTAACACTAGATATTAAGACAAGAAATTGTAACAAATGGGAAGAAATGTTTCAGAGGCAAAAAGAAGAAAGTAAACTAGAACACCTGCAGTGATCATTTTCTGAAGCCAGGGAAGACGAGCTGGGGTCATTAGAAGCTGTGATCTCCTGTTTTGTGCCGCATCTCGCTCGTATCGCCCGGACATCTGATACCTTGTTGACACACCTACTAACCAGCGTGCTTAATATGGACCGCGATGAACGTCCAGATCTCAACCAACAAGAATATATTTGTTAGACCAGAGCTATTGCAGATGGCTGCACGTTTGGACATGCTCAAAGGTGAGATATGTTAATGTCGCAAATTAACAATTCATCCCTACACAACGGTCATCATACTATCCAAACGTTGGATATTATAATGTTAGTCTCTTTTATAATAATGCCAGTCCCCATTTAAAATAAAATTTGCTTCCATCCCACAGAATTACGAGCAATGAAACTATTGTATCCTTTTGTTCAACAGGTTCCCCCATAGCTTTGTTTCAATAACATGTTCCGCCATAGCTTTGTTTCAATAACATGTTCCTCCATTGTTTCAATAACAGGTTCCTCCATAGCTTTGTTTCAATAACAGGTTTCCACATAACTTTGTTTCAGTAACAGGTTCGCAGATAGCTTTGTTTCAGTAACAGTTTCCCCCCATAGCTGTGTTTCAATAACAGGTTCCCATATAGCTTTGTTTCAATAACAGGTTCACATATAGCTTTGTTTCAATAACAGGTTCCTCCATATATGTGTTTCAACAACAGGTTTCCACATAACTTTGTTTCAGTAACAGGTTCCCATATAACTTTGTTTCAATAGCAGGTTCCTTCCTCCATAGCTTTGTTTCAATAACAGGTTCCTTCCTCCATAGCTTTGTTTCAATAACAGGTTCCTTCCTCCATAGCTTTGTTTCAATAACAGGTTCCTTCCTCCATAGCTTTGTTTCAATTATAGGTTCATTCACAGCTGTGTTCCAAGAATAATTCATCCATAACCTTGTTTGCAATAGGGAGTTCTTCCATATATTTTATTTCTAACTCAGGTCTAACGTTCTGCAATTTGAAAAAATTCAATATTTCAATATAACCAGTAAAGTTTTACTTAGCCCTATTTTCATAAAATATGTGGAGTTTAGACTTATAAACGATACCCTAGAGTAATATTTATATATAATAGATTATACATATATGTATAGATTATATATATGTATAGATTATATATATATATATTAATGTATATATATATATTAATATATATATATATATGTAAATCTATACATATATATATATAATCTATACATATATATAATATATATATAATCTATACATTTATATAATCTATGCATATATAATATATATATAATATATTCATATATATAATCTATACATATATATATATATATTCTATGCATATATATATATAATCTTATCAGGTTGTTTCTAATGCTAGCATTTCTTTTAATGCGATGTCCATGTCCACATTTTGTAGATCAGGAGATGTTTAACATTCCTGTGCCCAGTTCACGGAGTTCAAATAGAGAACTCTGTCAACAATGCTAACAGAAAGTTCGGTAAAATGTAATCCCATGTCAACATTCTTCTATATAATCTCTTCTTAATCTCTTCTTAATCTTATTTAGTTCCTGCAGTGGCATGCTAGTTGGTTCCTTTTGCGACTTATAATCAAAATCCCTCCAAACATAGGGAATATTTCTTCGAATACATGAGCCTTCGAATACATGAGCCTTCGAATACATGAGCCTTGCAAAACGATTGCTTCTCTTCCCGTTTATTCTTGTTCTAATGATTAATGTTATATTTATAGCTCTATTGTATACATTGATAAACACCAAAGAAACGGATTCATAATTTATTAGCTTTTGTTGTTGCCGGGTCTGCATCGGCAGCAAAAAAGTGCAACACTAATTAGTTAGTTAGTTATTTCTCTAGGGCCAAAGACGGCACATATGGGGGATGTCATAGATTTCCACGTCTCTCGTCTCTTTGCAATTTGCTTTAGATCTTCATTGTTTCTGATGCCGATGTTGAAACGTTCCCTTGTAATAGTTCTACGTAAAGTTTCTTTTGGTCTTTTCCTTTTTCTCTTGCCCTTAGGTGACTACATCAAACTTTGTCTTTATACCTGATAAAACAATAATACATGAGGTAAATTTGTGTGCATCGTATGGTAAGTAAATCTGTGTGCACCGTATGGTAAGTAAATCTGTGTGCACCGTATGGTAAATAAATCTGTGTGCACCGTATGGTAAGTAAATCTATGTGCACCGTATGGTAAGTAAATCTGTGTGCACCGTATGGTAAGTAAATCTGTGTGCACCGTATGGTAAGTAAATCTGTGTGCACCGTATGGTAAGTAAATCTGTGTGCACCATATGGTAAGTAAATCTGTGTGCACCGTATGGTAAGTAAATCTGTGTGCACCGTATGGTAAGTAAATCTGTGTGCACCAAATGGGTAAGTAAATCTGTGTGCACCGTATGGTAAATAAATCTGTATGCACCGTATGGTAAGTAAATCTGTGCACCCTATGCAAGTATATGTGCACCGTATGGTAAGTAAATATGTGTGCACTGTATGTTAAGTAAATATGTGTGCACTGTATGGTAAGTAAATATGTGTGCACTGTATGGTAAGTAAATATGTGTGCACTGTATGGTAAGTAAATATGTGTGCACTGTATGGTAAGTAAATATGTGTGCACTGTATGGTAAGTAAATATGTGTGCACTGTATGGTAAGTAAATATGTGTGCACTGTATGGTTAGTAAATATGTGTGCACTGTATGGTAAGTAAATATGTGTGCACTATATGGTAAGTAAATCCTACAACTCAATATTGCCAAATCCTATATTTCTCTAAAATCTCTTACTAACATTACAACTCAACTTTCTCAAATCCTTGATTTCTCTGAAATATCTTCCTGGTCTTACAACTCAACTTTCTCAAATCCTTGATTTCTCTGAAATATCTTCCTGATTCTCCAACTCAACATTCTGAAATCTTTGATTATTCTAAATTCTCTTCCTAATTCTCCAACTCAATATTCTCAAATCTTTGTTTTTGTTTTTTTTCTAAATTCTCTTCCTGACTCTCCAACTGAACATCCTCAAATACTTCATTTCTCTAAAATCACCGACCCTACAACTCCAGAAGAAATCAGAATTAAAATACCCCCTTTCTCAATATAATACACACTTTTTCAAGCTAAAAGGCCGCTGTCAGTTCTCCTGACAAACACTGTCCATCCTGTCTCCGTTCGTCTCCAGAGCTTTGTAATTGAGCAATTGATTTCTCAAGTGAAGACACGGCTGCGGCTTACAAAAATCAGGACTGGATGTTCTTTGACGACGCCTTCTCTGGCTGGTAAAATCCTTACGCCAGGAGTGACTAGATTGAATGGAATCAGAAGCTGAATCGAGATGTTTACTGCTCTTTGAGATCAACTAGAAAGTTAATCATGTTCCCGCAACGTGTTTATTATTTTCTTGTGAGATTGACAAATTTTGTTTCTTTCTTCCTCTTTAGTTCTACTGAAATGTGCATAAGTGCTGATTTGTATTCTCTATAAACTTGACGGAATGTTTTTTTTTCTTACGAGAAAATGTGTTTAAAAGTCGTAGAGGATTGATTTTACTGTACTCGGTTTCCCATATGTACTCCATATTCTCAATGAAGCGGAGCGCCATCTGCCGAGAGTACTACTCATAGCACGTAACTCCGTAGCTTCAAACGATATACCACATAAATCTCCGAAAATATGCACCATGTAAACAAGACGACACGAGCCGGATTCGAACACATGACTTCTTGAAAACAATGCGAACAGATTAACCACAACGCTAGGAAGATTCCTCCTTGATCTATATATCGATCCACTGAGCTCTGCTTCCAGCGATGTTTCTCTGAGGCAATGCGTTGTCTCAATAATGAGTCTTCTAAGAAATCTCTTCTATCCTGTACATGTAATGTGGCTATATCTGAAGATTTGCATTTCTCTCCAAATTTGACTGTTGTTTAGATTAAGATAGCCAAACATTGTGACTTGAGTATTGCTTTCCTGAACCAACTATCCCGCAATATACTGCAGCGTGGTACACTTACTACCGATCATTTATGTTGGTAGGGCATTTGTTGTGTTGTCGTTCATGTTGTTTTCAGACACAGTTGTTTAATTTCATTCTCAGTCCCCATGAGCGTCTCTATGACAATATTTGTGTATACAAGTAGTGTTATTCCAGCAAAATTATGGGTTGCGTTTTACTCCATGGAACTTGACTAATGTGTATGTTAACTTACTGCGTTGTTGCGTTAATTGTTCGCGTATATGGGAAACGCAACAAAAGCAGGTTGCGTTATTTCGTTTGAAGGGAACATGTTCTGTCGATACATTCTGTGAGTGAGTCACGCCCACCCCACTTTTTCTATTCGATGAGTATATTATAGGAATAATTGTTATGTAATAATTTTAATAAATTTAAGATATGCCTGCTTCATTTTATTTCTCTCGCGAAGTTAGTTCACCTGCTCTTTAATACTCTGCTCACTTTGAAAGTGAAGTGGGTGAAAAGACACCACCGTATTACGACAACAGCTGATTTTTAAACATGTAAAAAAAACCACAATATTATTTAAACCATTTTAAAACAAATAAAAACAATGCTTAATCAACATTTTAAAAACATTTAAAAACGAAATTTTAAAACAATATTATTGGGCACTTAACAATCCAGTATAATGACTATAATGTGTTCTGCCTCCAACAACCAATCAGTAGCACTGACCCACTTCACTCTTAACGTGAACAGAGTGTAAAGTTACATTTTTTTTCTTTAAACAACCCCCCCCCCCACCCACGTAATCTCTGGTAAAAACTCGTGGACCTGATAACATATACACAGTACACGTGAGGGTTTGCAAGCGAAAGAGTGAAAGACCGTTTCCTCGTCCTTCTCACCAAGTTGAATCTAAAAACATTACCCGAATTTAAATTATAATTATATAAATGTCGTATGTTAGTTATGTTATGTTATGTAATCATATCTATATAAATGTATGTTAGTTATGTTATGTAATCATATCTATATAAATGTATGTTAGATATGTTATGTTATGTTATGTAATCATATATATATAAATGTATGTTAGCTATGTTATGTTATGTTATCATATCTATATAAATGTATGTTAGTTATGTTATGTTATGTAATCATATCTATATAAATGTATGTTAGTTATGTTATGTTATGTAATCATATCTATATAAATGTATGTTAGTTATGTTATGTTATGTAATCATATCTATATAAATATATGATAATTTCACGAAGTTATGTTATGTCTATTGTATATCCCCATGTGGATGTTCGTCAGAATATCCACGCTTGCCGTTAAGCGTATGAAATCTATTTCTATAACTGACAATGAAATCTATTTCTATAACTGACAATGAAATGTATATTTATGACTGACAATGAAATATAATTCTATAACTGACAATGATATCTAATTTTATAACTGACAATGAAATATATTTGTATAACTGACAATGAAATATATTTCTATAACTAACAATGAAATCTAATTCTATAACTGACAGTGAAATATATGTGTATAAATAACAATGAAATTTAATTATATAACTAACAATGAAATATAATTCTATAACTGACAATGAAATATATTTGTATAAATAACAATGAAATCTAATTCTATAACTAACAATGAAATCTACTTCTATAACTGACAGTGAAATATATTTGTATAACTAACAATGAAATCTAATTCTATAACTGACAATGAAATATATTTCTATGACTGACATAGAAATATATTTTTGAACATATCAGTGAACGTACTTGAGATCAGACGCAACGACGTACTCCCGACCCAAAGAAATTTTTAAATAATTCTCTGCTCTGTCCCTTTAAAGTGACACAAATTACTGACCATAACTTCATCAAAGAAAAGTAACAAGACATTGTAGGTGAGAATTTGTAACTACAAAAAGAAAATGGAAAGGGCACGAATTACCAATGGTTGGATTATTCGTTTCACTGTAGGGGAAATAATTGGATCAAAGATACAGTTGAAAGATGGCTTTACAAAACTACTCAATCTCAATGTAACGTCGGGAGAGTTATCTCATGTGCACGGAAAGTACATTCCACATTTAAAAATAAATTATAATAAAGAAACGTATTCTTGCAACATTGCAAAATTTAATTAAAAAAACCAAAAAAACCCCACTCCAATACAGAGATATGTTTGCAAATAAATAACACAGTGAAATAATTTTATAATTACAAAAAAATATAACGTATTATATATTCTATTAGAAGTCTGATATGTCGGGTCATTGTCTCAGAGTAAACCGTAACAACATGGTATCTCAGTTGCCTAGAATACATCCCACTGGAAATATATATATATATATATATATACCTATACACATATACTTGTTCTTTATAAAGATCATCTGTTTGCAAAGCCAAATTATTTGCTTATTTTTGTTGAAAGAGGGATTATCTCAGTGGGTAGTGCACTGGCTTCATATGCAGGTTATCCAAAGTTTCATTTACACTTTAAAGGAAAATATTCCTCCTGGGGAAATGGGTTTTTTTATTTAAGTGTGAGCTGCTGTCACCGCTTCTGTAATGGTTTTAGTCAACGAAGATGGAGAACCACCATTTCACCGTGACATTCGGATTTATTCATTCTTAAAACATTGTTTATGGACTGTATTCGATGGATTGGTATGATGTTCTGTATGATGTCATACTCGCGTTTGTTTTCATACGGTTAGCTGGGTTGGCAAGTACATTGGCAATTTGAGGTATAGCTGGATAAGCAACTCAATAAATTTCGTCCTGACGGAACGACGGGTCCCGACGGGGTCCGAACGAATTTAGCACATTATAAGCGATCGGACGACGATAATGCGTGTATAACCTCGATCAGCAGCTCCGTATATATGCCTTTAGTAAAGAGTGGGTTTCAAACTTATCTAAGCGTTTGTATTCACATCAGGGTTGCCCAACATTTTAAAAGAACAATAACGAGGAACAGAAGTCGCTGGATAACCGTGTCCACTATAAATTTTGTGAACAGACTACCGCACGTTTATTGAAGTTACGCTTGGTTAATTTTTAAAAAGGACTAACATTTTCTTGCAAGGCTTGTCTGGTTGATGTGCTCAATTCTTGTCTTGCTGATTTAATCGATTCTCTTTCTGTGAAAACCGGGCTCGGAACCGACAACAAACTGCCCATTGTTGTGCCAGGAACTGCAGAAATGCTTGGACTAAAACTGGATAGAGTCCGTGTCACATTTTCTCTATTATTAGAATCAACAAACGTGGTATCCGCCTTTAACCTTGCAACAATAATTAATATTTCAAAGAGGAATCTATTAATCGCATTTTCACACTTAACTGAAGCAACTTAATTCTGACTGGTCTAGGTCTGGATGTCCCCGGAGAAAAGTATAAATACAAGATCAAACGATGACAGAGGAAAACACCTGGTATTTATGTTCAGCTTGATTATGCTGCTGTTATAGTGAAGTTGCCATTTGTTACAAGTGTATCTGGGGAACTTGGTTGAGTAGATAGAACGAGAGTCTGAGAATCATATCTTAGGTTCAAACCACGTTGAAAGTGAATTTTATTTTTAAGAGGATATATTACATGGACACTAAATAAACAATCAGAAGACAGAATTGATGCCTTTGAGATGTGGGTATATAGGAGAATAGGGAGAACATCGTGGAAAGAGAAGAAAACAAATAAAGAGGTGTTAAAACACAATATGAAGAAGGAACTACTAAGAGAAATAAAGATCAGGTAAATAAACGCACGTGTGTTGTCGGGGCTCGAAAGGGGAGCAAAGAATAGCATCCCTTTTTACCCCTTCCACGCATGTCGTAAAGGCGACTAAGGAGGTTATGGGATGGAGTTGGCTGTCCCATCCCATATAATGTCAAAGACCCAAAACCATGCTGAAGTCGGATGTGTCAGGCCGAAAAGCGCAGATATTGCAGCAATGCTGTAAATCATGACACAACGCATTTCGTTCTCCGGACTACATCCTGCTAATCTGCAGGAGCTTGAGAACGAACGCAGAAGAAGAAAAAGAAGGCAAATAACATATTTTGGACACATTAAAAGAATTATTGATGACCTTACTTGAGGGTAAAGTCAAAGGGAAGCGAGCAATAGGTAGGCAGAGATACAGGTGGGAAAGTAACATCATACAATGGACATGTTACAGTCTAGAAGAATGCACCACAAAGACAAGATACAGGGGATGTTGGAGATCCGTTGTAGCCAACCTTCGTTGCGGAGACGGCCCAAGATGATGATGATATTACAATAGAAATATATTCATGTACAGGCGAAGAACATGATAATAAAGTGGAATCTTACTGGTTGACAAGAATAGAATAATAAAGTAGAAACTTGTCTGTTGACAAGAAGATAATAATAAGGTAGATCCTTGCATGTTGACAAGAACGTACGGTTCTTGTTCGGAACGCGTGCCTCCAAATATTTACAGCGCTCATACTTTTCAAATTATTTTCTAATTGTCATATTTTTTTTAGTAATTTGTGATCGCGAAATAATTAGCAAAAATAGGAAGACAACAGTTGATTTCTCCTTTGAGACACAGATGTATATAGAGTTCAGGAGTGGGGGTGGAGGCGGGGTGGGGTTTGGTGGCAGGATTAGAATGAGTTCTAACTTTACCCATAACCTCCTTCCCTCGCACACTCTAGCATTATCCCTCATTTTCCTATATGCACTCATTCCATAAAAGTTTTGCTAAAATAAGTCATTTTGTATTTGTTGCTCACACGATCTGACATGGCTTTCTATATGACAAAGCGGCCGTTATTTGCCGTTAGAATCCATTAACAGTAAAACATGCAGCAGAGAAAGTTTTCTGTACGCGCGAGTGTGTCAGTGTAGAGCAGGGATATTCAATTGGTGGCCTGCGGGCCAGATCCGGATCACGGATGCCTAGTAAGTGGCCCGCGGATCATTGCTAAAACAGTGAAATAAAGTTATACAAAAACTAATTGTATAAAATCATTCAATGTGTTTTTTTAATAAATCTGGCCCGTGATGATCCCCATTTTCTACATTTTGGCCACCGAGTAAATATAGTTGAAAAGCCCTGGTGTAGAGACTACCCTAATCCTAACTTTAACCATACACTAGAGACCAATGAAGCTTCGTTGGAATAACGATAATGAAGATTGTAGTTTTTCCAGAATGTAGTTAATGACTAATACGAGTGTCCGGGATGTGCTACCACGATATGAACAATTGAGTCATGTGCTCCGAGCGATACCATCACATGCATCCTGTTATTTTGTTGAAAGATTGAAATACGCGTGGTCTTCTTCTTCCTCGTTCATACTCAAAGTAATATAGATTAACAGGATGTAGACCAGAGGGAAAAATGTTGGCAGAGAAACAATTGGGAGCGAAACATTACCCGATGATATATACAGACTAGCAAAGTGGGATTGAAATATCACGATAGGGACAGGATATAGGCTAGCAAAGTGGGAGAGAAATATCACGATAGGGACAGGATATAGGCTAGCAAAGTGGGAGAGAAATATCAAGATAGGGACAGGATACAGGCTAGCAAAGTGGGAGAGAAATATCCTGATAGGGACAGGATTCAGGCTAGCAAAGTGGGATTGAAAAATCACGATAGGGACAGGATACAGGCTAGCAAAGTGGGAGAGAAATATCACGATAGGGACAGGATACAGTCTAGCAAAATGGGAGATAAATATCACGAAAGAGACAGGATACAAGCTAGCAAAGTGGGATTAAAATATCACGATTGGGACAGGAAAAGGCTAGCAAAGTGGGAAAGAAATATCACGATAGGGACGGGATAAAGGCTAGCAAATTGGGAGAGAAATATCACAATAGGGACATGATACATGCTAGCAAAGTGGTAGAGAAATATCACGATAGGGACAGGATACAGACTGTCAAAGTGGGATGCAAACATCACGAAATGGACAGGATGTAGACTAACAAACTGCACCACAAATGCAAGCGACAGAGGATCTTGGAGATCCGTTGCTGTCAAGCCTCTCTATGGAAACGACACTTGATGATGATGAATCCGGAGAACGAAATATGTTGTGTCATGTTTTACATTTTGGCTCGGGATATCTACACCATTTGGTCTAAAAATGCATATAAGATTTGAAATTGGCGACACCGACATGAGCCCCTGTAGACATTCTGCAGGAAAATAACCATTTTTTACAGTTGATAATTGTATGGCATTACAAGAAAATTATGACCATCATCTGAAACAGTTCAAACCGACAAGCCCTGTCACGAAGCTGGTGATAACAGCACAGCTATTCAATATCAACGTCTTACTCTGACATTAGAACTAAGATGAAGGCGCACATCAGTTTTCCTGGAATATAGCAAGATAAATGACGTCACATGAGCTCAGTACATACATTATCATAGAAATGTTCATCATTTTATCATTTTTAGATAAGTTATCATTTAATAGATAAGTTATCATTTAATAGATATCATTTAATAGATAAGTTGTCATATAATAGATAAGTTATCATTTAAAAGATAAGTTATCATTTAATAGATAAGTTATCATTTAATAGATAAGTTATCATTTAATAGATAAGTTATCATTTAATAGATATCATTTAATAGATAAGTTATCATTTAATAGATATCATTTAATAGATAAGTTGTCATATAATAGATAAGTTATCATTTAAAAGATAAGTTATCATTTAATAGATAAGTTATCATTTAATAGATAAGTCGTCATATAATAGATATCATTTAATAGATAAGTTGTCATATAATAGATAAGTTATCATTTAAAAGATAAGTTATCATTTAATAGATAAGTTATCATTTAATAGATAAGTCGTCATATAATAGATATCATTTAATAGATAAGTTGTCATATAATAGATATCATTTAATAGATAAGTCGTCATATAATAGTTATCATTTAATAGATAAGTCGTCATATAATAGATATCATTTAATAGATAAGTTATCATTTAATAGATAAGTTATCATTTAATAGATAAGTTATCATTTAATAGATAAGTTATAATTTTTTGTTGTTGAAGAATTTGTCCACAGCCGGAAATGCAGCCTATTTTTAGTTAAGAGGAAAGGACAGAGACAGAATAGAAGTATTTTTAGGACCACTTGTCGATAGGACGGACAAGAAAAACATAATGGATACAGATTGTTAGAAACTTGCAACTAGGCCCGTAGATAAGGGGTAGAACGTTTAAGGGATTCAAACAACCCCCTCCATTAGAAAATCTAACATGACATTTTTTGGCACTAGGAAATTAAGCAAAAATCGATAGAATTCCCTCATTTAGTAATTTTTGCAAACAGGTCTTCAAATTTCCAGTCGAACAGTGAAATTTACACACAAAAACTGACAAATGTGCTTGTTTAAAAAAAACAATTATTAGATAAAAACCCCCTCCTTAAAGTATTTATATCAACGGCCCTGCATGAAAACAATTCAACTTATTCGTATTAAACATCTTCTTGAAATGTAGAGAATGACAGGCATACACATTGTAGAAATAGAACGAAAGTAATTGCAATAGTCACGTAAACTATTAGCAAAACGAAATAATAGACGTATTATAGGAGAAGTGGCGAAGTGGTACAGAGCTCGTCTATGACGGCCAAGATACCGAGTTCGATCCCCGCCACAGGCAATTGTGCATCCGGACCGTTCAGAAAGCAATGGCAAACTACTGAACGTATTTATATTGCCTAGAAAATCACCACAGCCAACAAATGCTGGGTTGATAGCTAAGTCATGTAAAGGATATGCTACCAATTTCTTATAGGAGATACACGAGCAGTACCAAATATGTGTGAAGACAGCAGCCACAAAGCTGTAATAACATCAGTCAAAGTAAATAGAAAGGAGAGCAACAGGGAACGCAACAAGAAACGCAACAAAATAGCCAGATTAAATATGCAAGTTAAACTCAAGAAAATATCAGACACAAATATACGGTAACAATATAAACATATATCTTAGAAGAATTTGAAAAACTACCAATACCTATCACGTCAGTTGAAGAAAAAAAGAATGGACATATCTAAGACAACCATAATGCAAATAGTAGGAGAACCATGTGGATAAATGAAGCACAAAGAAAGAAAAGTCAAAGTAATACCATCGTGGAACTAGGAAATCAAAGTTGCCATAGAATGTAAGACAAAAATTCAAGAAATAGGTTGCAAACAAAACCCAAGAAGATCCTATTGAGCACAGGTCACATAAATCAATAACAAAGAAAATTGTTCAAGATGTCAAAACCAAAGCTTGGCAAAAATATAGCAAATCATTGAATACACGGTACAAAGAAGCATCAAATAAATTCTACACAAAAATTAAGAACATGAGAAACAGGGAAGATAAATGTGAACAAACCGAAATTAAAAATGATGAAAATGGAAAGACAATCAATGACACGAAAAGTATCATGGAAACGTGGAAACAGTTTTTAAACCCCCCAAAAAATTGCTAAATTTAAAAGATGGACTGGACGACAACATAATATAACAATATAACGGAAGAATTGTAACCAAATAAATAACTAGCAGGAATATAAAATGTCACACAAACAACTCCATGAAACAAATCTCTAGAACCCGATAACACACAAGTCGAATTAATCACAACAGCAGCAGATATCGGAATAAAATGCATAATAGTCTGTTTAACAGAATACAGGAAACAAAAGCAGCACAAGTTGACTGTAAAAACGCTTAAATAATACCTGTTTGGTATTTTTTAAAAGGAAGCAAAGGAGATTAAACAAAATACAGATGTATGTCGATTCTAAGCCACACTGGAAATATTTCGACACAATTCTAGAAAGAAGATTGCGAGAATTCATCGAACTTCAAATTAACATCAAATGTGATTCAGTAAGAATATGAGATGTATAGGTGTCCTTTTTACATTCAGACAATTGCCAGAGAAAACGATTGAAAACAACAATGCATTGTATATCGCGTTTATCGACCAAGAAAAATACATTCGACATAGTAGACTGACAACAACTATGGAAAATCATATCACATTATGGGGTTTCACATAGTCTAATCAACTTGTGCAGGAGTAATTACAGATGTAGTCAATGTGCAAGTTAGAATCAGTGTTGGGCTTTCATAGAAATACCACATACACCATGGAGTGCGACAAGGATGCGCTCTATCTCCCTTGCTAATTACCACATATATTGATTGTATATGTAAACTTTCCCACACCAATGAAGAAGACAAACTAAACAACCTCCTGAGCGAACTTCTTTATCCAGACGATCAAGCAAAAATATCAACATCAGAACAACTGCAACAACATTTAAATAGACTACACACAACATGTGAGGAATTTAAAATGAAGGTGGATACAGAAAACAATCGAAGTCATGGCAATAGCATGAACAAAAGAAAAAAACACTACTATTTTCGTCGACTGGCTTCGCATATGAGTGGTCCTGGGTTCATTCCCCAGTTGAGGCGGAATTTTTTTCAGATCGCAACGGCTCCCAGGTCGACTCAGCCTTAAATGGGTACCGGATTAATCCGGGAAGTAAATACTGCGAGGGAGAGGAGATGGCTACCGCCCTCATTTGCAGAGCCTCTGAAATGTGAGATCGCTAACATCTTACATGTCGTAACATCGCTAACATGTCGTAAAAGGTGACCCAAAGCCATGCTGAAGTAGGATTTGTCAGGCCGAAAGGCGCAGATATCACAGCAATGCTGTAAACCATGACACAACTCATTCAACGCAAGAAGAAGGACAGATGTCCAATATTTAAAAATACAACCAAAAAAAAAACTTGCGAACATTAATACCAAAACTTTACTACATAAAACGATCACAATACCATCACTATGCTACCAATGTCAAACGTGGACAATTACAACAAAGGACAAAAGAGAACTTGTTGCACTGTGCCAATCCTGGATTGCATCAGAAGACAACAAATTAAGCGGTTCTCGCATGCTTCCAGACAACTATTAGATATTGCCACTCAAAAAGACACTGTTATACAGATATGATGAATTAAAATCAGGGGTAGACTAAACAGAAGATGGATTACAGAAATAAAAGATGAAACGAAACAAACATTTATGAAACACACAAAACGGCCATCTCCAGAGAACTCTTCTTCTCGTGATATTGTAAGGCATAAAGGGATACATAGCGAAAAGAAGAAACAGATTGATAGCGATGTATGAGATATGCTATGTCATATGATATCTTCATGTGATTCATTAGTTTATAAAGCATATATGAAGAGAGGAGAAGCAGAAAGAAGAGCCAGGGGTAGATCTAGAGTACGCTGGATCGACAACATCAAAGAGACATTATACGAACACCAAATAACATTATCTGAAGCTGCCAGAAAAGCAGGAACAAGAAAATTGTATCTCACTCAACACCCGTAAAGGGTAAAAGAGAAAGGAAAGAAGAAGAAGAATATGATATCTTCATCTTGTGAAATGTTACCTTTGTCTTGGCCAATTCCTTTATCGACATAATTAATGCATCTTTCATCGGATGTTATCTGTGTACCAAAATATGTGAATATATTGTCAACACATTCAAACCGAGGTATATAATTCACATATCAAATAAACATCGTTCACATCTCAAATAAACATCATTCACATATCAAATAAACATCATTCACATCTCAAATAAACATCGTTCACATACCAAATAAACATCATTCACATACCAAATAAACATCATTCACATACCAAATAAACATCATTCACATATCAAATAAACATCATTCACATATCAAATAAACATCGTTCACATACCAAATAAACATCATTGAAATATCAAATAAACATCGTTCACATATCAAATAAACATCATTCACATATCAAATAAACATCATTCACATACCAAATAAACATCGTTCACATATCAAATAAACATCGTTCACATATCAAATAAACATCGTTCACATATCAAATAAACATCGTTCACATACCAAATAAACATCATTGACATATCAAATAAACATCGTTCACATATCAAATAAACATCATTCACATATCAAATAAACATCATTCACATACCAAATAAACATCGTTCACATATCAAATAAACATCGTTCACATATCAAATAAACATCGTTCACATATCAAATAAACATCGTTCACATATCAAATAAACATCGTTCACATACCAAATAAACATCGTTCACATATCAAATAAACATCGTTCACATATCAAATAAACATCATTGACATATCAAATAAACATCGTTCACATATCAAATAAACATCATTCACATATCAAATAAACATCCTTCACATCTCAAATAAACATCGTTCACATACCAAATAAACATCATTGACATATCAAATAAACATCGTTCACATATCAAATAAACATCATTCACATATCAAATAAACATCGTTCACATATCAAATAAACATCGTTCACATATCAAATAAACATCGTTCACATATCAAATAAACATCGTTCACATACCAAATAAACATCGTTCACATATCAAATAAACATCATTGACATATCAAATAAACATCGTTCACATATCAAATAAACATCATTCTCATATCAAATAAACATAATTCACATATCAAATAAACATCGTTCACATATCAAATAAACATCGTTCATATCATGTATTCTAGAACATTTTTCACTTTCACCTAACATAAATCGTTCGCATTTCAATCTTCTCAACCACTCACACAAATAAACAAACACCCGTGTACATATGTTCAAACATATACACACAATCGTACATTTTTACCGTTTTTCTTTAGAGCATGTTTTCTATAATAAATCAAATTTTAATAGCTAGCTTTTCTCGTAAAAGTAAAACATTTACGTAAAACCAGGAAAGGCTGACAATATTGCAAAATGACATTGTTGTGGGTGATAGGATAAAGCGATCATGCATGTCTGGACTTTCTTGTTGTGAAAGCTTTAAAAGTTCATAAAGAAATCATGATGAGCCGACAAAGGGAGAAGTTGAGCAGAGGGGGGAAAAATACTTTATAATAGCAAGGTATTTTGTGTCGATAATACGCTTCACTGAACAGTTTAGGCGGAAGTAATTTCTACAAATAAAACATGACTTGGAAACGAATGTTTTACTCGAAACAGGAATGCCTTATTATGGATGACTTTACTTGTGGGTTATTCAATGCATTTTTATCAATCAATCAATCAATCAATCAATTAACCAATGGAGACATTTGATCCTAAGTATTTTACATAACGCGGGTGCTTGGGAAACGGATTTTTCATTTTCTGTAGATTCTTGGATATGTCCTCAACCACTTTCCATGTAATTCCAATCCCAATGAAGTCTTTCATAGTTTCTCATTTCTTTGTATTCGTAGGTCTTTTCTGTTTGACATATCTATGAGTTCAAAGATCTTCCTTGTTTCTCATCTTTATACGTTCTTAGGTCTTCTCTGTTTCTCTATGTGTTCATAGGTTTCATTGTTTCTCATCTTTATACGTTCTTAGGTCTTCTCTGCTTCTCTATGTGTTCATAGGTTTCCTTGTTTCTCATCTCTTTGTGCTCTTAGGTCTTCCCTGTCTCTCCGCCTTCCCTATTTCTCTCGTCTATGTATTCTTAAGTTTTCCTTCTTGCCTTGCTAGGTCCACGTCATTGATTTTTTTAGCTATATATCATGTTTTTTCTAAGTGTGTTCTTAGAATTAAATTCTCATTCCTTCAAACACACTTGACAATAGCTAGACAGACAGAAAAGAGTAAAAAAATGGAGCAAGACATGGACAGTTATAAACACTAACAAGAGACAATTCATGACAGTTATACACACTAACATGAGATAATTCATGACAGTTATACACACTAACAAGAGACAATTCATGACAGTTATACACACTAACATGAGATAATTCATGACAGTTATACACACTAACAAAAATAATTAATGACAGTTATACACACTAACAAAAATAATTCATGACAGTTATACACACTAACAAGAGATAATTCATGACAGTTATACACACTAACAAGAGACAATTCATGACAGTTATAAACACTAACAAGAGACAATTCATAACAGTTATAAACACTAACAAGAGACAATTCATGACAGTTATACACACTAACAAAAATAATTCATGACAGTTATACACACTAACAAGAGACAATTCATGACAGTTATACACACTAACAAAAATAATTCATGACAGTTATACACACTAACAAAAATAATTCATGACAGTTATACACACTAACAAGAGACAATTCATGACAGTTATACACACCAACAAGAGATAATTCATGACAGTTATACACACTAACAAGAGACAATTCATGACAGTTATACACACTAACAAGAGACAATTCATGACAGTTATACACACCAACAAGAGATAATTCATGACAGTTATACACACTAACAAGAGACAATTCATGACAGTTATACACACTAACAAAAATAATTCATGACAGTTATAAACACTAACAAAAATAATTCATGACAGTTATACACACTAACAAGAGACAATTCATGACAGTTATACACACCAACAAGAGATAATTCATGACAGTTATACACACTAACAAGAGACAATTCATGACAGTTATACACACTAACAAGAGACAATTCATGACAGTTATACACACCAACAAGAGATAATTCATGACAGTTATACACACTAACAAGAGACAATTCATGACAGTTATACACACTAACAAAAATAATTCATGACAGTTATACACACTAACAAAAATAATTCATGACAGTTATACACACTAACAAAAATAATTCATGACAGTTATACACACTAACAAGAGACAATTCATGACAGTTATAAACACTAACAAGAGATAATTCATGACAGTTATAAACACCAACAAAAGCACAACATGATAGCTATACACAGGAACGGATTTAGACTTGACAGGGCCCTAAGCTATTTGAGATATGGGGCCCTTTAACGATTAAGAATATATAGATAATGAAATGTCAAAAAAGTGTTAGGGCCCCAAAGAAAATGGGGCCCTAAGCTATAGCTTGTTTAGTTTATAGGTAAATCCTGCACTGACTATAACCAAGAAATATGGAGCAGTAAATGTATAGCTATAAACACTAACAAACTTCAATCCAGCTATACAGTCATAAAACGTCGGCGTAGTAAGGGTAGCACAAGGAATGCTTAAACATAGAGCTCTCCAACGATTTCAATCTGCGGTGATGCTGATGAGTGTTAAAAAATCTTGATCTGGCCAGTCTTTTATATTACAGGCCCATTGTTTTCTTGTAGACTCTGTTTTCTCCAACTTTAACTTTATCCTGCAAGCTCGCTTTCTTGTAGACTCTGATTTCTCAAATTTTAACTGTATCCTGCAAGCTCGTTTTCAACAGGGAATTCTATCGGTAGACAAACTCAAACCATGCAAGTTTTCATTGGTTTATTATGCTTTTTTTAAATTTATTACCTTTTGGACTAAACAATCATTAGGCTAATCTGTCGACTAACTTGCAATAATAAACAAATCTATCGACTAACTAATCATAAATGTATGGCCTAAACTATAGACTAATCAACCAGCAATAAATGAGGTAATTTATAGACTAACTAACCACTAATATATGGGCTAATTTATAGACTAACTAGTAATATATCGGCAAATTTATAGACTAACTATACAGCAATATATGGGCTATATCGACTAATAAATAGCAATATATGGACTAATTTATAGACAAGCAACAAATCAATATACGGGCTAATCTATCGACTAACTAACCAGCAATATATAGGCTAATTTATAGACTAGTTAACCAGTAATA
The DNA here is from genome assembly GCA_034231615.1 of Meghimatium bilineatum. Lineage (NCBI taxonomy): Eukaryota > Metazoa > Mollusca > Gastropoda > Stylommatophora > Philomycidae > Meghimatium > Meghimatium bilineatum. The sequence goes on from CM067307.1 coordinate 23,443,603, forward strand.
TATGGGTTAATTTGGTCTACTAATTAACCAGCAATATATGGGCTAATTTGGTCGACTTACTAACCAGCAACACATGAGTTAATCTGTCGACTAATGAGCAACAGAGTTAGTTATTAACTAACATATATTAGTTAGTTACTCCATCAGTTATAATGGTGATTGTCTGACTATTTTTCTAACTTGTTAGTTAGTTAATTAGTTATTCTTGTAAATCAGTAGAGTACGTATATACTTATTTAGTCAGGTAGTTTAGTTAACTTGGTTAGTTTGGTGTGGTTGGTTAATGACTTAATTATTTAGTTCATTTTTTATTTAGTTAGTTACTTAGTTAGATATTTGTTTGGTTGGATTTTTAATTACGTAAAGAATCTGCTGGTTAGTTAGTCGACACAATATTCTATATGTTGTTACTTAGACGGCAAATTAGCCTATGTGATGCTGGTTAGTTAGTCGACAGATTAAACCGCGTGTTAGTTCACTGACTGCCGACGTTTTGCTGGTTAGTTAGTTCATAGATTAGCCCATGTGTTGCTAAATAACCAGCAAAACATAGGATAATGTGCTGAATAACTAACCAGTATGTTCTTCAATTAATTAATCAATCAACCATCTAACTAAACAAACACTTAACTAATGATGTGCCGTCTAATTAATCAGTATGTTCTTTGAGTAATTAATTAACTAACCATCGAAGCAAACAAAAATTTCCCCAAATAACTAACTAAATAATTAACTAATTTAACCAACAAACCCAAGCAACCAACTAAACTAATCTGACTGTGTGAGTAAGTATGTAGGTACTTTGCTCATTAACTGAAATAACGAATGAACTAATTTTTAGCAATGCCATTTGGTATATTCTCTCGTACCACAAGGTTATCCCGTGCAGTAACTTATTTCTTTGTCTTCCTCTGTCATCTTGTGGTTGCTAAATGTTCAAGTTTTATTCTGTGCATCACTGATCATAAAAATCTTAAATGGCTGCTTCTAACGCTTGCTATAATTGGTCTATTTACTCCAACATTTCTGCGTACTAATTAAAATTTATATTAGTTTTCTAGGCTATCCTTGAGTAGTGTCATCAGTTCAATTTGAGCTAAATAACCAATAAGTTAAATAAATTGTTAACTTATCAATTGATCAACTAAATAACCACACTTTTATAACAAAAATAAACTTCAGAATGGCTTCTCTAGTTTGGCGCGCTTCGTCAGTTCAATCCAAACTTTAGGCAGCCTACAGATATTATTGGAAAGGGTCACATGCTACCCAAGCACAAAAGCAACATGGAAGACATATTATATTAAAAACCAACAACAGACATCTCCGGCATTGAATTTGTCAACAAGATTTATCAGGAAACATTAATGACGTGTTGAGAATTCAATGGCCAGAACAAAGCTGCATCAAGCAACCAAATAGAGACAGACGTATATTCGTTTAACCGTGAAATGCTAAAATATTCATACACTTGTAGTTGTTCTAACGAATTACAAATAAAATGTGCGCGTGTTTCTTATAAAAGGAGCTGTTGAAATGGGGATGACATGCAAGCGTATACAGATTATCTGATTAATGCTTCCTGTTTAAAACTGTCAGGGCCGTAGATGTGTCAACGGTAAAGGGAAGTGGGGGAGAAGTTTTAGTACAATATAACTACTCACATGAGTAATGAGACATATTGAATCTTCTTTTTTTCCCTACTAGGAAGGGGGTGAATACATTACAAGCTAGGGGTGTTTTATCCATTTATTGTTTCCTAGTCGCTAAATGTCATGTCATAATTTACTGGGGAAGGTGGTCAATGTATTTATTGGATGGGGGGTCAATGTAAGCACCCAACCCCAGCCCCTTTTCTACGGATACAATTTGTTTACAAGTGTGATTGTTAAGTTCTTCTATTTCGATTTTGTTGGATATTTTGTCATGTATGTTAATTACTTATTTATAATGTGTATTTGATTCTTTATACATTGCAAGCATATTCCAAGTTGCAATATGTAACTGTGAAACATGTACATTTAAGAAACAAGTACATTTAATGCACTAGATGTACGGAGAATTAACTTCTGGAAGCAATATATTACATCGGTTTATTACAATTATATTAAACCAACCGTAAGGCCCATTGGGGTAAATAAACACATATCTGATCTACTTTTCATCTTCTTCTTTTCGCTTTATACTCCTGTGTGCCTTGAAGCATCAGGGACAGAAGATGGTTATTTTATGTACTTCATATATGTTTGTTTTCGTTGATTCTTTTATCTCATCTATCTTTTGCATGGTCTGCCCCTGGACTTGTATCTACCGTGTCCGTATAACAATGCTTTTTGAGGGACACTATCTGATGGTTAATTAGAAGTATATGAGAACCACTTAATCTGTTGTCTTCTGATGTAATCCAGGATTGACATTGTGTTTGTTAGTCTTCTGATGTTTATATTTCTAATTCTGTCTCTTATTGTTACTACGAGAATTCTACATAGACTAAGTTATTTCTGTTGTAACAAGTTTTCTGTTAGCTTCCGTTGTTAATGTTCACGATTGACGATGGTATCATAGTGATGGTAGGATGCTCGTTTGATATAGTACAGTTGTGATGTGTATGTATATTTCCTATTAAAATTAGGAGGCATTTTTCCTGTGTTGTTTTATGCTATGTTGCATCTATCTTGGATTTCTTTGGTGTTTTTCCCCATTTGCTAATTTGATGCATCCAAGATAAGTAAATTATTTCATCTGTCAGTTGTTGGTAATTGATGTAAATAGTAGTGTATCTTTCTGTTGTTCCTATTTACATTACCTCGGTTTTTTCTGTGTTTATCTTCATGTTAATGTCCCTACATGTTGTGTGGACTTTATTCATATGTTGTTGTAGTTTTTCTTCTAATGTTGATATTATTGCTTGATCGTCTGAAAAAGGAGTTCGCTCAATAGGTTGTATAGGTATTCTGAGAACTCCCCATGTTTCCTTCAAGCAATCTGGTTCTACATTGCTGGTTTGCTATACCAGTCGCAATGTTGTTTCAGAGTCTCCGAATAGTTAAACCGTGTTCTAATCTATTACAATCAGAAAATAAATCACATATTTCATTTATAAAGAACTGAAACACCGGACGTTACTCCCTTTCCCCCACTGAAGACGGATGTATTGGGCCATTGACGTAAATAAAACGGCAACACAACGCTTTCCATTCTCTAGACTACATTCAACTGGAAATCTTGCAGGACCACTGTCCTGTTACAAGAGATATCCAGTGGACATTTGAGAATGAACGCTGAAAAAGAAGAAGACTCCCTTTTTGGCAAAAACGATAGCAATGCCACACTCGCCATTAACGGGAAATCCCAAGTTATCGTTGTCCTACTGCTACTTGAAGTCTACTAGGACCATTGTCCTACATGAAGAAAGTTTCAGCGGGATTTTGAGAACGAATACGTTACAAAATAAACAACATATTATGTCGCGACGGGGCTAGTAAAAGAGTATTATTGAGAAAACATCTTTTCCATGTAACAAAAGGGTTCACAAGACGTAGAGGATTGACTTCACTGTATTCGGTTTCCCACATGTACTCGGTCACTCTCAGCGAAGCAGCACGCTGCCTGCCAAGAGTACCGCTCATAGCACATAACTCCGTAGCTTCAAGTGATAATCCACAGGTATCTCCAAATAAATCCACCTTGTACACAAGACGACACTAGTCGGATTCGAACCCATGACCTCTTGAGCACAGGATGAACAGCTTAACCACTAAGCTAGGGAGATCTCCGACGATTCCATGAAACAATGTCCAGGCAGCACTTTTCCCTGTAAGCTTTGTCGAGATAAATCCTAAATAAAATAAACAAGTTACTGTGAATACCCAACTATCAATATAAATAAATCATAAATAACAATGACAGAACAGGGACAATTATCAAAGTATCGGTATAATCGGGACCTTTCTCAAGAAACAAATACCGGTTAAGAAAATTTTAGTTATTTATATTAAGCTTAGTCGATGTGATTATCTGAAAATTCGTTATCATCCAAAAACAAAAATGTTGGAAATGTACACACTTTATTTTGTAACGAACGATAGTTCGATTAATGGGAAGTGTTATCTATTCAAGCATGACATATGGAAATGTATTGAGTTATTAATCATGCAGGGTTACCTAATTGAACTTCTGAACGGATCTGAAGACTTCCGATTGTCTTTTATTGATAATTGATGAGTACTCATTCATCATGCACAGTTGGTAATGTCTGATCAAATATGAAACAGAATGTGGACAACTATCTTGGGTTTGTTAGTAAGAGTTAGCGGTCGAACACTTAGACTGACTGCTTTGTCACCTGAGTTTTGGATCAATGAAAAGGGTTTAATTCTCTCTGAAGGTGCGACATTGTACCGCACGTCCAGTACAAGGTTATAATTCTTCTTTCTGGAGATGCAACATTGTGCCACACGTCCAGTACAAGGTTAGAATTCTTCTTTCCTCTTCTGAGTTTAGTCTTAAACTCCTGTCAGCTAAAATGGTGTTGTTCGGAGAATTGAATATGTTCTGTCATGGATTACAGCTTGGCTGGCATATATGCCGCACTCGACATGACATATCCGACTTCAGCATGCGTGTTAGATAAATGTTACTCTATATAGGATGAAGCAGTAACATCCACCCCCCCCCCCGCCCTTAACAACAAAAAACACATCTTCTTACTCCAGCATGAATGTCATGTTACATTATTACTGTTTTGTGAACCATTTCATGTTACATTATTACCGTTCTGTGAACCATTTCATGTTACATTATTACCGTTCTGTGAACCATTTCATGTCTAATTAATACTGTTTTGTGAACCATTTCGTGTCACATTAATACTGTTTTGTGAACCATTTCGTGTCACATTAATACTGTTTTGTGAACCATTTCGTGTCACATTAATACTGTTTTGTGAACCATTTCGTGTCACATTAATACTGTTTTGTGAACCATTTCGTGTCACATTAATACTGTTTTGTGAACCATTTCGTGTCACATTAATACTGTTTTGTGAACCATTTCGTGTCACATTAATACTGTTTTGTGAACCATTTCGTGTCACATTAATACTGTTTTGTGAACCATTTCGTGTCACATTAATACTGTTTTGTGAACCATTTCGTGTCACATTAATACTGTTTTGTGAACCATTTCGTGTCACATTAATACTGTTTTGTGAACCATTTCGTGTCACATTAATACTGTTTTGTGAACCATTTCATGTCACATTAATACTGTTTTGTGAACCATTTCGTGTCACATTAATACTGTTTTGTGAACCATTTCGTGTCACATTAATACTGTTTTGTGAACCATTTCGTGTCACATTAATACTGTTTTGTGAACCATTTCGTGTCACATTAATACTGTTTTGTGAACCATTTCGTGTCACATTAATACTGTTTTGTGAACCATTTCGTGTCACATTAATACTGTTTTGTGAACCATTTCGTGTCACATTAATACTGTTTTGTGAACCATTTCGTGTCACATTAATACTGTTTTGTGAACCATTTCGTGTCACATTAATACTGCTCCGTGGGTGCCAAGGAACCGTCCTAATTGGACAAATATTTTTTCATTGTACCCATAGTGCCAGGGACCCCTCCCTCTTATGGGACATATATTATTATTCCATGGTTACCCTGGAGCACTGACCCACCTTATGAGAAACATATTCTTCCAAGTGCACCCTTGTGCCGCTGACCCCACTTGTGGAAACATATTCTTCCAAGTGCACCCTGGTGCCGCGGACCCCACTTGTGGAAACATATTCTTCCAAGTGCACCCTGGTGCCGGAGACACCACTTATGGAAACATATTCGTCCAAGGGCTCCCTGGTGTCCATGACCCATATAGGGACATATATTCTTCCATTCTAAAATGGTGACACGGATCCACCTTGTGAGACAAATATTCTTTCATGGACACCTTTGAGTCACGGACCCACTTTATATGACACATATGCTTCCATTGTCTCATCCCTTATAGCAGATGCAGCGATGTAGATTGTATGGAGCGTTAGTTCAATATGCCAGTTATTGGGTAACACTGTCGTTCACTATGCCACTTAGTGGGTAGTACTGTCGTTCACTATGCCATTTAGAGGGTAGTGCTGTTGTTCAGTATGTCAGTTAGTGGGTAGTACTGTTGTTCAGTATGTCAGTTAGTGGGTAGTACTGTTGTTCAGTATGTCAGTTAGTGGGTAGTACTGTTGTTCAGTATGTCAGTTAGTGAGTAGTTCTGTTGTTCAGTATGTCAGTTAGTGGGTAGTACTGTTGTTCAGTATGTCAGTTAGTGGGTAGTACTGTTGTTCAGTATGTCAGTTAGTGGGTAGTACTGTCGTTCACTATGCCATTCAGAGGGTAGTACTGTTGTTCAGTATGTCAGTTAGTGGGTAGTACTGTTGTTCAGTATGTCAGTTAGTGGGTAGTACTGTTGTTCAGTATGTCAGTTAGTGGGTAGTACTGTTGTTCAGTATGTCAGTTAGCGGGTAGTACTGTTGTTCAGTATGTCAGTTAGTGGGTAGTACTGTTGCTCAGTATGTCAGTTAGTGGGTAGTACTGTTGTTCAGTATGTCAGTTAGTGAGTAGTACTGTTGTTCAGTATGTCAGTTAGTGAGGTTTTATTTTCAGCCCCAGACTGAGAGTTCTGCGTATATTCTCTATGATGCGGAGGTTTTCTAGAGGTTTGTCAAGTTCTAAATGGCGATATTATTAAATGTGGATGCAGGGGAAATGTGGATGCACGGGAAAGTTCATGGGCTGAATAGTCTTCTCATCTTAGGGTGGGAGGAGGGGCAGACTTTGTTGTGAATTTCTTTTAATATCGGGGTGTGTTACAGATTAAGGGGTTGAGGAGTTAAAGAGATAAAACATCTTCTGTCTCTTTTCTTGGTAGTGCACCATGCTAGAATGTAAATTGTTCATTGTATGTTTCACCCCACTTGTATTTCTGCCTACCTCATTATCGCCACACCTCAACTGTACCTTTAAGTAATGTCTTCAACAAGATGCCAAAATATTTTATTTGTTTCATTTTCTTCTGTTAATTATAGCCGTCTATAATAAGTGGTGATGACAACAGTTTCAGACTTGTATTGTTGCATCACTCTGTGTGCGGAGATGCCTAGAAAATCCAATCCTGTCATAGAATCCCTTGCCACATGTGGACACGTAAGATGAGAATTGGGATCTGTATGTTTGCTGTTCTGTCTTTACAGGCAGTACGTTTTCTCCGTAGTATGTACACATTTTCATCAACCGTGACATTAAGCAATAGTGTACAATTAATTATGTGAATCTATTCACAACTTTAAGGTCAGGTTAAACCACCCTAATAGAAATTGATTGCATATGTTGGAATCAGTGCTTTCAATTGATACATCTTCTTCTTCTGCGTTCGTTCTCAAACTCCTGCAGATTAGCAGGATGTAGTCCGGAGAACGGAATGCGTTGTGTCATAGTTTACAGCACTGCTGCGATATCTGCGCCTTTCGGCCTGCCACATCCGACTTCAGCATGGCTTTGGGTCACTGACCCTATATGGGATGGGACAGCCAACTCCATCCCATAACCACCTTAGTCGCCTTTTACGACATGCGTGGAAGGAAAACAGTATTGCTATTCTTTGCTCCCCTTTCGGGCCCCATCAATGCAAGGGCGAGAAAACCTTAGTAAATAACATGCCGTTAAATTGAGGACATCTTATATAAGCTTTGTAACATGTCATCTGTACAATTCTTCTTCTTCTTCTTCGTTCATTCTCAAACTCCAACTGGATCTAGCTGGATCATGGTCCTGCTAGATTTCCAGCAGGATGTAGTCCAGAAAATGGAAATGCGTTGTGTCACCGTTTTATTTGCGCCAATGGCCCGACACATCCGTCTTCGGCGGGATCTGTACAATTATATATCCCATCTGAGTAGAAAGATCCTTTAAAAGGCATTGGACTAAGCCGAAAGCTGAAGTCTCTTGGGTATGAACATAAACTCAGAAAAACCACCGTACGTAGCACCGTGAATTAAGCCCTCATTACTCTTGGGTTATCAAACAAACATCTGCAAATAAACAATTTTTTACTATCTACAAATGGTCATTTTTTTATTGTATTATCTACAAATAAACACATTTCTTCAGAAATAGACACTGTGTGATTTACCAGCCTACACTAAGATGAACAATGCATTCTTTTCTTTTACTAGCTCATCATTCTGATAAAATTAAAATGCAATTCTGACATTAGCCACAGTCCGGCCATCGTCTTTCTGGAACTACGACAGCTAACTAGCTTGGCAACAGCCTAATGGCTTGTCGCAAAACATGGCAACTCGTCCATTTCCGGTTCCTGATTGAATAGGGTAACAGCCATCGAGAGTGAAACAGCCCTCGAGCGGTTTATTCCGTGACTCGATTCCATCTCAAAGTCGCAGCTGTTTGTTTGTCACGTGACGAAAGCCGTGACCAGGGTAACATGAGAAGAGAGTATTTAGTTTTACAAGAGAAGGAAAAGACAAGCATGCTCTCAAGTTATTGCACTTTTTGATAGCAACTCATCGCATCTAATTGACCCAAGATATCGTTGTTCGCTTGGCTTAGTGGTTGGCGATCTGTACTCACAAGATATGACTGTTTGCTTTGCTTAGTGGTTGGCAATCTGTACTCACAAGATATGGCTGTTCGCTTGGGTTAGTGGTTGGCGATCTGTACTCACAAGGTTTGGTTGTTCGCTTGGGTTAGTGGTTGGCGATCTGTACTCACAAGATATGGTTGTTCGCTTGGGTTAGTGGTTGGCGATCTGTACTCACAAGATATGGCTGTTCGCTTGGGTTAGTGGTTGGCGATCTGTACTCACAAGATATGGCTGTTCGCTTGGGTTAGTGGTTGGCGATCTGTACTCACAAGATATGGCTGTTCGCTTGGGTTAGTGGTTGGCGATCTGTACTCACAAGATATGGCTGTTCGCTTGTGTTAGTGGTTGGCAATCTGTACTCACAAGATATGGTTGTTCGCTTTGCTTAGTGGTTGGCAATCTGTACTCACAAGATATGGTTGTTCGCTTGACTTAGTGGTTAGCCATCTGTACTCACAAGGTATGGTTGTTCTCTTGGCTTAGTGGTTGGCGATCTGTACTCACAAGATATGGTTGTTCGCTTGGGTTAGTGGTTGGCGATATGTACTCACAAGATATGGTTAGTCGCTTGGCTTAGTGGTTACTCTATGGTAACTATGAAATGAATACCCTCTCACTGTCGAACACAAGGAAATAAAAAAGTATATCAACTGGCTATGGAAGATGCTACCGAAGACAAACCAGAAGTCCCAATCACTTACCATCAGAAAAAAAACCAGATGATAAAGTCAATAAGAAAGTCACAAACACCCACACAAGATGACTATCACATTATGAACAGATCAGAACAAGTTGTAAATCTACGCTTCAGAACGGGAGACAACCGACTCAGCAGTCACATGTACACAAAATTTAATATTGGCAACTCGACCATATGTACATGTGGACAGGCAGCACAGAGTGCCAAACATATACTTCAAAAGTGTTCTAAGCATGAAACGCGCAGGCAGACATATTGGCCAGAGGAAACAACACTGGAATCAAAGCTCTATGGGACACTGTATGAACTACAAAAGACAGAATTACAAATATAGACATGTTTCATGTGAACGAAACAAGAAAAAGAAGTGGTTAGCGATCTGTACTCAGTGGAACAAATTATGTTATTAAATAGCAATAACATATACTCCCCTCCTTAAAATGATCACAGAATACACCATTTCAATCCAATACATGACTATAGAAAAAAAACACATTTAATGATTCACCAACAGAAGGGTCTCATACCCACCTAATATATACCTTACAGCGTATGTGCATGGTTCTCAAGTGTTGATCTGTTTTGGAGATAGGATGTGAATCACGAGTGGCACACATTCTGATTGAGACAGAACAAAGTTATATAAAAGTAACAAAACACATCTCGCAAGCCACAAAAACCACAGGTCCCCAACCGCCTCGATATAACCAATATGGACACCAGTCCTAGGTTGAAAGATGCGGGCCTTGACCATATGAGGCATAAACCCCTACTTAATAAACAAACAAATCGGTAATAGAATACAATCTGCTTGTGCAATTCCGTGATCTCCTACACTGGGTTAGAGCACCGTAGATATAGCTGCAGTAAACGTAAGGTAAAGTAGATATAGCTGCAGTAAATGTAAGGTAAGGTAGATATAGCTGCAGTAAACGTAGGGTAAGGTAATCAAAAAAATCTCATTCGCCGGTTCTATTGGGTGTGACTCCTACATTTTCAGGAAATGTTTAGTGACTTTGTTTTGGAAAATTGCTAATTGTGAGGGTGGAGTATTTACACACATTTTGCTAATTGTGAGGGAGGAGTATTTACACACATTTTGCTAATTGTGAGGGAGGAGTATTTACACACATTTTGCTAATTGTGAGGGAGGAGTATTTACACACATTTAGCTAATTGTGAGGGAGAGATATTTACACACATTTTGCTAATTGTGAGGGAGGAGTATTTACACACATTTTGCTAATTGTGAGGGAGGAGTATTTACACACATTTTGCTAATTGTGAGGGAGGAGTATTTACACACATTTTGCTAATTGTGAGGGAGGAGTATTTACACACATTTAGCTAATTGTGAGGGAGAGATATTTACCCACATTTTGGTAATTGTGAGGGAGGGGTATTTATCCACATTATGCTAATTGTGAAGGACGGCTACTTACCCACATATTGGTAAATATGAGGGAGGGTTATTTACCCACATTTTGCTAAATTTCTTGTACTGAAAATCATGTTCTGATTTCCTAACCCCACCACCCCCCCCCCACCACACACACACGCATCTACGGGCTGGCTGGTTTAATCTCTTCGTGATGATGATGTCGATGTCAACCGTGTTTGAAGCTCACAGACCGTTAAGAAAAAATTCTAAATTTTGTCACGAGCGGACCCGCATACGCTCTCCTGTGCTCAGTTTTCCTCCATTCTCTGTCTTCAAATGTCCCTCCTGTATCCGGCCAGCCTCGGTTTGAATCCGTCTGTGAAAAGAAATGATTTGGGTACGGAAATTGAGCACTACGTCACTGAAATGGTTGAAAATTTCGTGGGCAAAAAGCGTGAAGGGGCTTCCGGGATTAGCCGGAAATGGTTCCAAATGGCAACTAGCTGGAAGAATATTTTAGAAGTCGGAGTCATGCAAAAGATTTGTTTCTTTTAGTATTTGGTTTCTAGCAGGTCGTCGATATGACAAATATGAGAAACGATGAAGGAATATTGAATGTGTTATGATTTCAGCAAATCACTATGTTTTTCTACACATTCAGTGCTGTTTGATATTAGCCTTAGATATTAACCAGGATATTTAGTAACACTTGTTATCGATAGGGGTGGTTATTAATGCTTTGTTTCGCCTGTATGATACCGGGGCCAGAAAGGGGAGCAAAGAATAGCAACACTGTTTACCTTCCACGCATGTCGTAAGGACGTTATGGCATGGAGTTGTCTGTCCCATCCCATATAGTGTCAGTGACCCAAAACCATGCTGAAGTCGGATGTGTCAGGCAGAAATGCGCAGATATCGCAGCAATGATGTAAACCATGACACAACGCATTCCGTTCTCCGGACTACATCCTGCTAATCTGCAGGAGTTTGAGAACGAACGCAGAAGAAGAAGAAGAAGAATGCTTTGTTTGTGGCCAATATAAGATTATTGTTTGGGACCACTGCACCTTGTAACGCCGAAGATTTTACTCTGTCTCCGTGTGTATGCTAAAGCACAATAGCTAAACAGTCATTTATTTAAATATATTGTAATTATGAATGAATCGAGATAAATAGAAATGCCACTAAAACTGTCCACGTCGTTAACAAATGTCGACTTGTTATAGTATGTTTATTGACGTATTCTTTCCAGAACGCTGTCTTCCCAATGAACTCCCTAATCCCTTCTCTGTCTTTAACGATGGGGCTTGCATTTTTCAACGATGTATTCATGTTATCTTTAATGTCGTCAGACCATCGTCTTCTTGGTCTGCCCTTTTTCCTCCACCCAGGTACTATGTCCTCCTTTATGTGTCTTTATAAACAGTTGCATCTCTTTATATGACCAAACAGTTGTAGTTTTCTTTTTGTTATTGTGTTTAGTAACCAACACTATGCAATCTTCAATGTGTTTATAATATTTGAGTTTCTCTTTGTTTTCCCTCAATGATATTCTAAGTACCTTTCTCTAGCATTTCATCTCAAAGGCGTTGATCTTCTTTGCCGCTGTTTTAGTTAGGGTCCATGTTTCGCAACCGTATATTGCAAGCTTTGACAATCTCTTCCTTATTTCTACCATGCAGTCTCCTGCATCGTTGATGCTTGCTCCTATGTGTTCAAATTTCTGCCAGAATTCGAACTTCCGCCATAATGGTCGACTAGAATGAATGTGTTCTCTTTACGGTGTTCGATTAACGGTTGTTCCTTCCCGAAAGTAATGACAACCTACGCGAATATTGTGCCTAGACATTTCCATGGGATTATTCATATGATAGTACATGTCATTTTTAGTGGATTGGTTTATATATGAGTATGTTTTTAGGAAATATGTTTGTAACATAGTCATAAAATATAAAACATATTAAAGCAATTTTTTTTTTAAAGTAGAGAAAAGAAAGTTGACTTTGGTCTCCATTTTGAACACATGGCTGTTCTAGGGTTAAATAAATAATCATGGGAGATAATTATAAACCAAACTTAATAAAGACTTCTATTGTGTCAATAACAGAAATTGTTAATTCTCCTTTCTTTCATTAGCAAATAGATCCCGAATTCTCTGTTTCTTTGTCATTTCTTATCTAAATTAATATTTTCATATTTTTAATCTCGTATAATCTTACATATTTTTGTCCGTATACCATATAATTGTGGTTGACAATGTCGTTTGATAACATTCTTAATTTTCATGATTATTTCCTTCACTGTAGGAGAGGGAGTGTGGATTTTCATTAACTTACAAGGAAATTAGTTTATTGTTGAGAAAATTGAATATGTAGTTTACAAGGAAATTAGTTTACTGTTTATTGTGGTGGAAGTTTTACATGCAGTTTGCAAGGAAATTAGTTTACTGTTTATTGTGGTGGAAATTCTACATGCAGTTTGCAAGGAAATTAGTTTACTGTTTATTGTGGTGGAAGTTTTACATGCAGTTTGCAAGGAAATTAGTTTACTGTTCATTGTGGTGGAAGTTTTACATGCAGTTTGCAAGGAAATTAGTTTACTGTTTATTGTGGTGGAAGTTTTACATGCAGTTTGTAAGGAAATTAGTTTACTGTTTATTGTGGTGGAAGTTTTACATGCAGTTTGCAAGGAAATTAGTTTACTGTTTATTGTGGTGGAAGTTTTACATGCAGTTTGTAAGGAAATTAGTTTACTGTTTATTGTGGTGGAAGTTTTACATGCAGTTTGCAAGGAAATTAGTTTACTGTTTATTGTGGTGGAAGTTTTACATGCAGTTTGCAAGGAAATTAGATTACTGCTTACTGCGGACGTGGTTTTACATGCAGTTTACAAGGACATTAGTTTACTGTGGATCATGTCTTATATGTAGTTTACAAGGAAATTAGTTTATTGTTTACTGCGGATGTGATTTTATATGTTGTTTGCAAGGAAATTAATTTTCTGTGGAGTAGGTTATATATATATACAAGGAAATTACTTTACCATGCAGGATGTTTTTATATGTAGTGTACAAGGGAATTAGTTTGCTGTGCATTAGATTTTTATATGTAGTGTACAAGGGAATTATTTTACATTCAATTAGTATGCCATTTGACTAGAGTAACTAATAGCTCACATAAGTATTCCAGTAGCTGAGAGAGTACCAATAATAACACGTATTACAGATGCCGAGAGTACCAATCATAACAAGTATTACAGATGCCGAGAGTACCAATCATAACAAGTATTACAGATGCCGAGAGTACCAATCATAACAAGTATTACAGATGCCGAGAGTACCAATCATAACAAGTATTACAGATTCCGAGAGTACCAATCATAACAAGTATTACAGATGCCGAAAGTACCAATCATAACAAGTATTACAGATGCCGAGAAAACCAATCATAACAAGTATTACAGATTCCGAGAGTACCAATCATAACAAGTATTACAGATGCCGAAAGTACCAATCATAACACGTATTACAGATGCCGAGAGTACTGTACTAATAATAACAAGTATTTCAAGTATTTCAAACCTGCAGTATCTTGTGTTTATGATGCCTATAACAAACTTTCAGTACCTTGTGTTATATAATATCTATAACAAACCTGCAGTACCTTGTGTTATATAATATCTATAACAAACCTGCAGTACCCTGTGTTATAAACTATCTATAACACACCTGCAGTACCTTCTGTTATATGATATCTATAACAAACCTATAGTATCTTGTGTTACATGATATCTATAACAGACCTGCAGTACATTGTGTTATATTATATCTATAACAAACATGTAGTACCTTGTGTTATATACTATCTATAACAAACCTGCAGTACCTTGTGTTATATGATCTCTATAACAAATCTGCTGAATCTGTCTATAGAAGGTGTGCCCAACAGCCTATTTCTTCTCTCTACAGCTGCTGTAATTGTCCACCTCTCGCATTCACATATCATGATACAAATTTTCATTTTCTGTCTAGTTTGAGCTTAGTTGCAGTACTAATGTTTTTATGTTATGATTAAGTATTCTTCTGAGAAAGAAACTAGATATAGTATAATTGTTGATTACTCAGATACCTATATTGTTAGGTAACCTACTTATCCAAACAGCTGACACACTGCATGTTTTCACATTTGAAATACGATACTCGCAGGTGATCTAAAATATTTCAGTTTCTAGTCATTTCACAGGTAAGTATATATATTTGAGTATATATATATATATATATATATATATATAATTAGTATATAATATAAATAGTTTATTGTAATATTTCGTGTACAGCAGTATAGTAGTACATTTTATAACCCACCTGTCTCTCGTGCGCCGTATTTTTGTCTCAAGTTTCTTAGACCTGTGAGAATTATGTGGATTGCTTTCATGTATGAATTTGAAATTATAACAGTAGAAAGCTTATTTAAACGACCTCACATCAACCAGCAAATAGACGCTGTATGAAAACTCAAAGAAAAACGCGCAAAAAGAACTAATAAGGATGCAAGACTCTTGGTTTAGCACCAAACCCAAAGAGATACAATATTATGCTGACAGCAATAATATGCAGAAATTTTATTCAGCGTTAAAAGCAAGCCTCAAATTTCAGGAACGTCTCCCATTCTAAGCGCAGATCGAAAGCATACCATCACTGACAGAGAGGAAATTCTGAAACGCTGGGCTGAACATTTAGAAAATGTATTACACTGCCCTTCCATCATCAACGAGGAAGCGATTGCGCGCATTACGCAAATACCAATCAATAACTCATTATCAGATCCCCCTTGTATTGAGGAAGTGGAGAAAGCAATCTCAAATTTGTCATTAGGTAAAGCGCCAGGCACAGACTCCATTTCAGCCGAAGTTTACGCTGTTAGCGGACCTGTCATGTCTGCCAAACTTACAGAGCTCTTCCAGGCAATGTAGAACCTCGAAGCGATACCACAAGACTTTAAGTATGCTTCCATTTATACAAGAGAAAAGGAATTCGCCTAGCTTGCGACAACCATCGAGGCATATCCCTGCTCTCTATAGCAGGCAAGATACTGGCTAGGCAAGATACTGTTAAACTGACTATAAGCCCATCTTGAGACAGGTCTCTTCCCAGAGTGCAAATGTGGCTTCCGACAAGGCAGAGGTACGGTTGACATGATATTTACTGCCAGACAACTACAGGATAAATGTCGCAAACATAACATTGTACTCTACACCACATTTTTCGACCTAACTAAGGCATTCGACACTGTAAATCGCGAAGAACTATGGAAGATCATGTCCAAAGTTGAATGTCGCGAACCATTTACCAACATGGTTCGCCAGTTCTATATGGTATGACGGCCTATGTACAAGATGACGTCACACATTCAAACTCCTTTCCAGTGATTAACGGTGTCAAACAGGGTTGCGTTCTGTGCTCCGACCATCTTCAGCATGGTATTCTCTGCCATGTTAAATGATGCCTTCCGGAATAACAGTGCAGGAATTTGTTTTCGCTATAGAGCTGATGGAGGACTATTCAATCTTAGTAGATTGAAGGCCAAGACCAAAACTAAGACGGACATTGTTCACGACCTCTTGTTCGCCGACGATTGTGCATTAAATGCTACCAGTCTGAAAGACATGCAATACAGCATGGACCTCTTTTCTTTGACCTGTGATGCGTTTGGTCTCACCATTAGCACCGGGAAGACTTTAGTAATGTATCAACCAGCGCCAGGTATCCCCTACACAGAACCAGTGATCACAGTAAAGGGACAAAAACGTAATACTGCCAATAAGTTTGTATATCTCGACAGCACACTATCACAAACTGCGACAATTGATGAGGATGTTGTCCTGCGTATTGCTCGTGCCAGTGCAACATTCGGGAGACTTCGTGCCAATGTCTGGATCAGGCGTGGTCTCAGTCTGACAACTAAGTTGGACGTGTATAGCGCAGTGGTGCTGACTAGGTCCGAACTCCGCTGGACTAGCCTATCGTCCGTATGCCAGACAAGCGCCTTCCAAAGATATTATTCTTTGGGGAGCTGTGCGAAGGTAAACGTTCAAGCGGAGGGCAGAAAAAGCGCTTAAATGATCACCTAATATAGCTCTATCAAGCACTGCAGCATCGATCCTAGCTCCTGGGAGACTACAGGACTTGATCGTTCAGCCTGGCACAACCAGATCACTGCTGGCATCACGAAATTTGAAAAAGAAAGAACACTGCGGGTAAACCACAAGTGCAAGAAGCGGAAGGACAAATCGGAAAATTCTTCTACCCCGAACCTTCAGCACTCCTGCATGCACTGCAATAGAACTTTCCGTGCACGAATCGGACTCATCGGGCATCTACGAACTCACAAACCAAATTAGTTAATTAGCAATTTTTTTTTCCATCACATTTAATGTTTTTCATGTCTTGCTCATCTTCGCTTGCGAAGGAGGAACATCATCATCAGCATCAATTTGAAGACGTGTTTATGATTCGAGATGTGTAGTAGGGGAAGGCTGAAACTGGAGATAATAATAGAAGCACTGTTAACTGTTGTGTAGGTTGTAGGAGGAGATTAAGGAGGTTTAGGAGTGGGGGATTGTTGTCCCATCAGTCAGAGGCTAACATGGCCAGATAAATGGAACACATTATATGGAACAAAACAACAGCTCACAAACACATGCATATATCACACAAGGGCATTGTGTCAAAGCGCATCAGCCCATGGACCGCTGGATCAGCATAGACGTTTACAGTGACAAATGCACCACTCTGATGGCACGTGTATCAGGTCGACAGATATCGCAGGCAACCTGCAAACTATGAAACAACACATTCCATCCTGCAGACTACATGCAGTAAACCAGAAAAAGTGTGAGAACTATGGTAGAAGGAGAAATACTGATACATGTTGGAAGTATTGTACTGTTACCCCCAGCTCAACTTGATACGAGTTTCCTTTACATTCCATCAGTAGTACTTACCTATAGACTGCGAGGGAGAGGAGATAGCTACCGCCCTCATCTGCAGAGTCTCTGAAATGTGAGATCACTAACATCTCACACCCCTACGGCATTAATAAATGCTATGGGTTACTTTACTTTTTTGTTTTACTTACATAAAACACAAGATCGATAGCTTTACAATAAACGTACAGACTATCAGACTACTGGTAATGGGTACGAAAAAATTACAAATAAAAGTATGAAAGACAGTTTCAACGTTTCAACCTGAAGGTCTTTATTAAGAACATACAAAATAAACAGTAAATCAAATAACCGATTGTCGTGTTATATAACATCATATTACTTTTGAAATAAGATAATTACCTTGCGCTCATACAACTCAAACCACAGTGGTCGTGAAAGGATTATCGTTTTTTTTGCAGAAATAAGAGAATAAGTAGAGACATAATACATAGGAATTGTAGATTTTCTGTGTTCAACTTTTACGTTTATTCTCAACCTCCTGTAAATTATCAAGATGGGGGTCCGGAGAATGGAATGCGGTATATCTTGATTTACAACTTATCTGCGATATATGCGCCTTTCGACCTGACACATCTAGTTTCATCATGACTTCTATGTACTTTGAGCGTACATGGGCAGAAACAGCCAAATATTATATCCGAGACATTCATTCATTCATTCATTTTCCTTTTGCTCTGAAGTTAGCGAATAAGGCAGAGGTCAGATCTCTCCAATTCTGTCTGTTCAAAGCTATTCTGTGCAGTTCTTGATTAGTATGAATATTGGTTGCTTTACTTTCTCTAAGTGTTCTTCTGAGTGTTTCTTTTGGTCTATCCCTTGCTCTTTTGCCTGTAGGTATCCATTCATTATTGGCAGAATTATCTTATGTTCTCAGTAGGAAATAAGCACAACTAATCTATAACACTTTCATTTGAATACCTGCATTTGTCTATCCAATCTGCAACGAATGTTCAGTCAACTCTCACAACCATACACCACAATATATATATATATATATATATATATATTATGAAGACGATAATGAAGTAATCCATTTAGCTGTGAGCAGGTAGCTGTTGACACATGATGATGATGAAGTACTTTCTTTAGCTGTGAACAGGTAGCCGTTGACACATGACGATGATGAAGTACTCCCTTTAGCTGTGAGCAGGTAACTGTTGACACATGATGATGATGAAGTACTCCCTTTAGCTGTGAGCAGGTAGCCGTTGACACATGATGATGATGAAGTACTCCCTTTAGCTGTGAACAGGTAGCCGTTGACACATGATGATGATGAAGTACTCCCTTTAGCTGTGAGCAGGTAGCCGTTGACACATGACGATGATGAAGTACTCCCTTTAGCTGTGAACAGGTAACTGTTGACAGCCCATATTCTTTCTGACATTAGCATATCGTTTTGTATAATATGATAAAAGCACATGTCCTCTTCACGTGGCCGTAGATATAATTATCTTAAGGAGGGAGTTTTACCTTGATAAAGGTCATAGGTCATTCTCCAATTTTTCGGTCTAAATTTCACTGTTTGGCGAAGAATTTGAAGGTCTTTTTATAAAAAATTGCTAGGGTAAGGGTTATTACAGACCTTTTTTAAGTTTCTAGGTGCGTAGGGCCGACAGTTATTGTTCAGATTTGCTAATGTGGGGGGAGGGGGGGTTCAGCATCCTAAACAGGCTCACCTACCTACGGGTCAGCCTCCTCAATTGAGTAAGCGAGGCGACACCAGGACTCCTACAATGCTTGCTGTCTCCAGAACATGGCTATTTTAAGTAGAGGAGGTATCGATGAATGTTTGCATGTTTAGTCACCGAAATATGCGAGTGTATCCCAGGCTCCATACGTCCTGCCAATAGCGCAGCATACATTTCTGATCAGTTATCTTGTGTTCTTCTGGCAAATTTGTTGTCCCATCTGCAGTGAGAGTCACAAATTTGCTACAGAAAAAGAAAACGTGCAATGTCCACTGGAATACATCTCTACGCCATTCACGAAGGCCATGTGAGAAAACAAACATAAGAAATCCAGACAAGACATTCAGTAATAATGCTGGTTTTGTTTCATGTCACAGGTTGTCAGCATATCCCCCAACTTTACATAGTCGCCTATTACAACATGGCCGGACAGAAGATTGTAGTCCTATTCTTTGCAACCTAAATCAGAAGGTCAAGACCTGATTATCATGCGGTTACGTCTGTTGGTCTCACCAATGGCTCACTAGACAAACTACCCATGCAACAGAAAACCTTAGTAGATGACGTGCCGTTATATTGATGCCCTATTATGGAAGCTTTGTAGCATAAAATCTATACAACTATATATATAGAAGGATGCTCTGAGTAGAAGGCTCCATCAATAGGCATTGCACTAAGCCGAACGCTGAAGTCTCCTGGGTATGAAAGAAAGCTCAGAAAAAACACCCAACTCCACATAAGAACTAAGAACTAACCGTTTGTATATAAATTATTACAATAGGTATTGCAAAAGATTACGCATAATTCTATTTATGATTGGTGTCGCACGGAGATATGCACCATTTAAGTAGCGGAAATAAAGGGTTCCACTTACCTTCCAGTTCTCACGGACTCAACCAAAAAGTCATAATTGAAGCATATCCTCTATTGGTAACAGATTTGCCATTTTTTCTATATTTTTACAAGGCTTATACTTTTCAGAAATAATTGCCAGGAGAACGTGAGAAGATCAACCACGACCAAATTCCTACAAGTTCAGAATATGAGAGTTTTTCACTAGCTCCTACATAGAGAAAATGGATGTGTTCTGGTTTGTTTATATAACACTTGCTCCGCTGTTGGTGTCCGGCATTGGCGTTAACTGCCCGTACGAGGTATAACCATGATACTCTTATATCAATTTAAGAAAAATGTGTACTTAAGAAATCATGTAGATTATCAGAGAATCATATTATAATCAGAATATAGAGAATCATATAGAAATCATATAGATATATTTCATATAAGAAATCACATAAATGTGTACTTAAGAAATCACAAGTCCACAATAATCATTAATTTGAATAGTGTCACGAGGAAATTATCATATTTTTGTACAGGTATCTCGAAATGATTCCCTGTCACAAACGATACTACAGGGAACAATCCAAGGTGGAAGAAGCAGAGGGGGTCGAAGTAAATCAAAGTCAACGAACACCAAGGACCGGACAGGTCGGATTTTTCATCTCTCATCCCACTATATTGGGTGCCACCTGGAGTAAGAAGAAGAGGGAGACCTAGAGAAACTCTACGAAGAACCATTAATAGAGAAGGCATGTCAATGAACCTAAAAAACACGCAACAATTGAAAGAACTGGAAACACAAAGACAGAAATGGAAAGCTATGGTTTCTGCACTATGCGCAGCCTATGGCCCTGGAGGAACATAACATAACATAACATGCCCATCGCTGAAGATATCTTCTTCTTCATCGTTCATTCTCAAACTCCCTCTTCATATCTCTTGTAGCAGGATCATGGTCCTATTAGATTTCCAGAAGGATGTAGTCCAGAGATTGAATTTGCTGGAAGTATATGGCGTTGATGTATCCAAAGTGGTACCTACCACGCAGGCGGTTTATGATTTTCTGTTTGGTTGGTTGTCTATTGTCTATCCCCAGGCGAATGATTGTTGATCGCATTCACACTTGCCGTTAAGCGTAGGGGCGGTATCTTAAGCTGTCGTTTCAAGGCCAGATGTGTCGCCGAGGTTGCATTTAGTCCATGTTTGTTCAAGGTTATCTTGATGTTTTCTATCCACCGTTTTCGTGGTCTACCTTTGGCTTTACGCCCGGATATTCATGTATTATATACTCTTATTGGTATTTGGTTTGGCTTCATTCTCATAAACTGACCGAACCACTTTACTTGCTGTCTCTCAATATGTTCGGTACATGATATTATACCAACTCTTTTCCTAATTTATTCATTTCTTATTTTATCTAGTTTGGTAACCATTGCAGCTTTCCTCAGGCACTTCATTTCACATGTGACGATTTTTCTTTGCTGCGAAGCTGTTAAAGACCATGTTTGACATTGGTAGCATAGTATTGGTATAAAAATTGTGGATATTATTAGTTTTTAAAAAAATTTCCATCTTGATCTTTGGATGAAGAAGTAATGGTGAAAGTTGGTAAGTCACTGTGTTTTCTTTCTGGCACCTTGTTTCTATTTCTCTGTCTTGGTTGGTTGTATGAATATAAATATCAAATATTTTCATGTTATTATTGTTCTCATTGTTTATATTGTTATTGTTGCTGCAGTGGAGCGCGTGATCGTAATTCTATAACACCGGTCTCAGAAGTGTTAGAGTCCGGGGTTCAATCCACGGTTGGGATAAGTATTTTTGTCCTTCGGAGGTTCAATAAAAAATTCTTCCTGTACATGTCGCGGCGACATCAATGACAAAGCGACCTTTATTTCCAGTCAAAAACCTCACTGCATTCCCTAACAGGAAAAGACGCAGAAATGAAAGTTTTATAAGTTGTTGTATTTCTTAATATTTATTTTCTTAGAGTTGTTATTACTAATTGTGCTGTCACTGTTATTGATGTTAACATTTATAGTCTTTCAACTGTTGTTGCTAAAATTGTTGCAACTGTTGGAATTATTGCTACTATTGTTGCTACAGTTAATATTATAGCTACTGCTTTAACACTATTGACATTGTGGATATTATTGATGTTATTGTTCATATTAATATTGTTATTCTTTTTGTTGTATTGCTATTGATATTGTTCCTACTGTTAATCTTAATGTTACTACTGTTGTATAGTTTTTGATACAAATTCTTAGTGTTGTTTTAGTTACTGTTGTTGTTACATATGGTGTTGTTGTTGGTAACGATATTACTATTAGTGGTCAATATTGCACTTTTGTTGTTACATATGTTACTGTCATCGTTACATATATTACTATCGGTATTAAATATGTTATCTATTTTGTTACGGAGTCTAGTGTTGTATTATAGGTACAACATATGTTGTTGATTGTTGACACACATACATATTCATATATAAGAACATAACGGCAGCGGACGGACATACACACACACATACATACATACACATATATATATATATATATATATACACAAATACGCATAGCTAGATATGTATAGATCGATAGATACACAGATATGAAGGATGGATGGATGAGTGGAAGGTGGGTGGATGGATGAGTGGACGGTGGGTGGATGGAGGAGTGGACGGTCGGTGGATGGATGAGTGGACGTTGGGTGGATGGATGAGTGGACGGTGGGTGGATGGATGAGTGGACGGTGGGTGGATAGATGAGTGGAAGGTGGGTGGATGGATGAGTGGAAGGTGGGTGGATGGATGAGTGGACGGTGGGTGGATGGATGAGTGGACGGTGGGTGGATGGATGAGTGGACGGTGGGTGGATGGATGAGTGGACGGTGGGTGGATGGATGAGTGGACGGTGGGTGGATGGATGAGTGGACGTTGGGTGGATGGATGAGTGGAAGGTGGGTGGATGGATGAGTGGAAGGTGGGTGGATGGATGAGTGGACGGTGGGTGGATGGATGAGTGGACGGTGGGTGGATGGATGAGTGGTCGGTGGGTGGATGGATGAGTGGACGGTGGGTGGATGGATGAGTGGAAGGTGGGTGGATGGATCAGTGGAAGGTGGGTGGATGGATGAGTGGAAGGTGGGTGGATGGATGAGTGGACGGTGGGTGGATGGATGAGTGGACGGTGGGTGGATGGATGAGTGGACGGTGGGTGGATGGATGAGTGGACGGTGGGTGGATGGATGAGTGGAAGGTGGGTGGATGGATGAGTGGAAGGTGGGTGGCTGGATGAGTGGAAGGTGGATGGATGGATGGCTGGATAGATAGCTGAATAATGAATATATGGATAGATGAATGTATGCGTTGATACGTATGCAAATAGGCTTGCAGAACAGATACTCAAATAGATACATAGATACATACACATACAAATAGACCATCCCATAAAATTGAGTGCTTATAATTTCTCTTCCTGAGAATTGTGATTGTTATGATGGAACTATTGCTTGTGATTACAATGGATGGAAAACTCTACCTGAACTACACCGTGTGAATATAACACGATCATTGTTTCTCAGTTTGAATGTAAGTTAAATTCCTTTTTTAGTAAGATTGGTCTTTCCCAAGTCTGATATTCAATTCCATCATTATGTTACTGCACTGTTCCTGTTCTATTCAGATGGGTTTGTCTAGAGCAGTGGTTCTCGACCTTTCTTCGAGTCGCGATCCCATTTTATCCCAGTTGTCCCAGGTCATTTTACATTCGGAAAAGTGATCCGTTACGCAAATACATTTTAAAATTCCTCTGACAAATAATAACAGTATTCGAGAATATATTATATTCAGCAGAATTCTATATAATTAAAATGCACGACATTTTTATATATGTTTAATATGATTAGTGAAATTGTAGCTGGTTAACAAAATTTCAAAATTGCAGTTGTGTTTTCGTTAATTCCAAACTCATGTCATTTTGAACATCTAACCAGTCTTGTATTTTTGTTTTCAAATAAAGATGAGTTAAACATTTAATTTCTTGAGGAATGTAGAAACATAGGAGCGTGAACATCGAGAGAATATTGCTTTAATCAATAATGTTGCATGTAACGATTTCAGTCACAGACCCCATAAAATATCCCAACAACCATATTTGGAGTCGGACCCATGGGTATGGGACCACTGGTTTAGATACTGATGTTGAATACGTCTACTCATGTTTTTTCAATGATTCCTATCTATTACCAGGTTTCGACATACGAGCAAAGAATAGAACTACTACTACCTGTTATGTATGTTACAAGAGGAGACTAAGGAGAAAAGCTGTCGGGTTGGATTTCCCACTTTAAGATCTCTCCTGTGATGAAGCCTGTTGAAGGCTGCTGCCTGGACTGCTGTGAAGAAATCAACCCTTGTATTTGCAGTATATATTTAAAGTTCAAGAAAGTCGTGTCATAGTTCTTTTCGGAGAAGAAGACTTTCCTGGCGCTCACGGCAGTCCACCATATATGCATATTGACTGTCCAGAGTGTGGCAGTTAACCATACAGCCAAATTGACTGTCCAGCTCGTGGCTGTCCATCATACAACCTCAAATAAACTGTCCAAATTGTCGCGAACAATGGATTGAAGCCTTGAGGAAGGCGAGGTTGAAAGTAGCTACATTTATTTTCATCTCGGGAAATGTGGGTGTTCGAGGTAATGAAAGAGCAGATCAACTGGTGTGATGCGGGATTGTGGCACATGGTGATGGGGAAATAGGTCGAGCTGACGTTTTGAACTTCATAAGAGATATAGCACGCGAGAGTGCGACTAGTGTGGATGATGATTCCCTTTCAATGGCTAGTATTAATAATCAGGGTTTGAAACTCTGTTGCTAGAAGTGAATTTCTTGGAGGACGCAGAAGATTTATGGTCAACCAGCTTAGGACCGGTACTGTCAGCAGAAGTGTAATGGCGGATATACTCAGGGAGAGATTGGAGCAACTATGGGCGTGCCCAGTTTGCAGTAAAGATGATCTGACGACTAACTAGCCTAGGATGCGGAAAAGAGGATCCAATACGTACTCAGCTATGGGTTAAATTCATTCGTATTATCACCTATACACAAGCAGAAATATTTTACGACTTTAGCATTCTAATATTGTAATCAGTGTTCACTATTCATAACAAACAATGAATTGAGCATGCGGATGCGTCTGTGGGTCTCAGTGTTTACCTGTGAGATTTGATGATTATATCTGTACATGTGAGACTTGATGATTATATCTGTACCTGTGAGTTTTGATGATTATATCTGTATCTGTGAGATTTGATGATTCTCTGCAATTCACTCACCTTTTCTATTGTTGTTGCGCCACACTGGACGATTCTAAGCGACAGACTCACATGTTGTGTCGTCAAAATTGAAACTCTTATGGAACACTGGTAGTGTTCATGAAGCGTTTATTCCGCCAACCGGTCAGTCGTTTACACTTAAGGAGCTCACCAAACATCAGCAGTTTTTGGGATGCGTTTGTGATAGTGTAGATTATAGTTCTCATGAGAGTTATAAGAATATCTACAAGTCACATTGGCTATGGCTGTGTGAGTTTACTTATGGTGTATATCAATAAGCAGTGCCGGATTTACCTATAAGCTAATCAAGCTATAGCTTAACCCCCCCCCTCTTTTAGGGCCCCACATTTTTTACCTCACTTTCTATATATTCTTAATCGTTAAAGGGCCCCATATCTCAAATATCTTAGGGCCCCAAATCTCAAATAGCTTAGGGCCCTATCAAGTCTAAATCCGGCCCTGTTGGTAAGCAACTCACAATAATATTTAGAGTATATAGTAGTACTGTATATTGTCGACTCGATAGTGGAGTGTTTAGTCCGCCTCACAGTCGAACTTGCTCGTGGTTCGAAAGACGATGAACAACAATGTACGGGTTCAGCGTAGTAGTGGTGCATAACGAAATATGCAATAGTTGCATAGCTATGTCCTGTATTGGACATGTTTCACAGTAATCATCTATACAATATAATTATTATTTTAACATTGTAATGAACTATAAGATACAATTATTATTTTAACATTTTAATGACCTATAAGATATAATAATTATTTTAACATTGTAATGAACTATAAGATATAATTATTATTTTAACATTGCAATGAACTATAAGATATAATTATTATTTTAACATTTTAATGAACTATAAGATATACTTATTATTTTAACATTGTAATGGCTTCTAAAATGGCTTTGATTGACGACACCAAAAGTGATGATGACATATATGAGAGATCGATGTACATGGAGAAATATGATCGCCAACGCCATTACGCACGGCATTTGATAATAATGAATGATCAATGCAATATAATCATTATTTTATCGATCACATTTTATATTAATGATGTGAATAATTTACAGGGCAACCAATTGACAAAAATACAAGCTGGAGCATTGCCTCCAAATCTATTTGGAATAGATTTCCAAGCTAACCCTATCAGAACAATAGACCAAACTGCATTCGATCTGTCAGCAGACACATTGACTGATTTGACGTTCTCTCGGGCAGTATTCACAGAGCTCCCACGAGCACTGCTTTATTTAAAGACACTCAAACATTTAACAATTGCGGACATGCTTATCAACATCTGGGATGATGATGTAGTCAAATATATTGGTTTAACACTTGAGACGTTGGTATTGAACAATGTTGGCCTGGTTTCCTGGCCTATTTGGATACAGTATCTGTCTCATCTTGGTACACTTCAACTGACAAGTATGCGCTTTCAAGTTCATGACAATGCTTTCAATAGTCAAATTCACACTTTATTTAGTCTTTCCATCAAAAACTGCAGCTTGACAGAAATTCCACACGCCGTTTCTAAATTAGCAGCTCTACAAACTATAGCTCTTGACAATAACAATATTTCTGAGTTAAATGAAGAGTTTAATTCAGCAAATTTAACATTCCTAAGTCTGAACGACAATAAAATATCAGACGCGTTTCAAGTCAGCACAGCACTGCGTCCTATTGCTGGATCACTAACATCTTTACAACTTACTAATAACCGATTAACGTACATGCCCGATCTCTCTGTGATGGGAAAGCTAGAATCCGTGTATCTAACACATAACAAAATATCCTATATAGCCAACAGCAAGGTTCCATCATCTCTAAATTTTCTTGGATTAGAATACAACTATCTTCCATCACTTTACGCGTTCATACAGTCGGGTGTCGGTTTAAATACTTTAAGATTTCATTCCAACTTTATTAACGAGCTCAGAGGCGTGGACATACCAGTTACCGTTTCAGATATGGACATTGGTTTAAATCTTATAGCAGAACTGACCGATACCAGTTTTCCATCTGGTTCTCTTATGGACAAATTAACGTTAGATTTTAATCCAATCTCTAAAATATCTGCTTCTGCTTTCGCTAATCTCCAAACTCTTACCTATTTGTCCTTAATGAACACGAGGTTGACTCGTTTGCCTCTGTCTCTCATTGGCTTGAGTAAGTTAAGAGTTATTGAGATGAGCCAGAACTCTGGTTTAGTGTGTACATGTCTGGAAAAAAGTTTGAGAAATTGGTCAGTGTTTCAGAAGTTGGAAATATATGGTGACTGTGGTGTCACATCAATCCAGCACTTTATCGATGACATGAGTGTAGATTGTCCAGACTGAATAAAAATGGGGATGGTGGACAATATAACGACAAATAAAAATAACGAATGGAATGGCAACACTGTATTCAAAATAAATATTATTATATCAGAACAATAACGATATATGACTTAATCATGTCTTGATGATGATTACAAAAACTATGGAGAAAAACATCATATAAATATAAATTTTAGTATATTGATCTTCTTGATTAGAAACTGGCCTCACAGAACGTGGGGCATTTCCATAAGTGTTCCGCCCTCTGTTCCAGCAGCTGTCCGACTCGATGGTGTTTGAGTCTAATGCCGCTGAAATAGACGTCGACATCAGGGCACAACTCTGTGGGTCTGTAGAATGTTGCTCCCATTGCTTAATCTGTGGGTCTGTAGAATGTTGCTCCCATTGCTCAATCTGTGGGTCTGTAGAATGGTGCTCCCATTGCTTAATCTGTGGGTCTGTAGAATGTTGCTCCCATTGCTTAATCTGTGGGTCTGTAGAATGTTGCTCCTATTGCTCAATCTGTGGGTCTGTAGAATGTTGCTCCCATTGCTCAATCTGTGGGTCTGTAGAATGTTGTTGCCATTGCTCAATCTGTGGGTTTGTAGGATGTTGCTCTCATTGCTTAATCTGTGGGTCTGTAGAATGTTGCTCCCATTGCTCAATCTGTGGGTTTGTAGGATGTTGTTGCCATTGCTTAATCTGTGGGTTTGTAGAATGTTGCTCCTATTGCTTCATCTATGACTCTGTGTGTTTGTCTCAGAATTTAATATCTGTGACATTTTTCAAGAATGGGTCCACTAGCATCTTTTCGCTGCTGTTCTTATCTGTTCATCGGACAGGCAACATTTTCCCGGAAAATAGCATCTCTGTGTCCTCAATTGGTCTTCGTACTTGATTTCTAATTGTTCAGATGTGACAAGAATAGGTTTCATACATTTTTCCCTTGCCTGATCTGAGTGTCAAGACGTATGATGATGATGATGATGATACATTGTCTTTAGCTTTTAGCAGGAAACTTTGTACAGTTCATTGACTTTGTGACAATATCACATGTTCTTCTCAGTTGTGTGAGTCAGGCGAAACTCACACGAAAGGGTGGTGAAGAGGGTTGTGGATGCATATTTAGTCTCCGAATGAAGGCATTCCAGTGCGCCAGAGTCTAAGGTTTACAATGTCCAGCCAGGATCCTATGACACACTTCTGTGTGTAACTGGATGATACTCCAGCCAAGATCACATCACACACTTCTGTGTGTAACTGGATGATACTCCAGCCAAGATCACATCACACACTTCTGTGTGTAACTGGATGATACTCCAGCAAGGATCACATCACACACTTCTGTGTGCAACTGGATGATACTCCAGCCAAGATCACATCACACACTTCTGTGTGTAACTGGATGATACTCCAGCCAAGATCACATCACACACTTCTGTGTGTAACTCGATGATACTCCTTCTTACTTGTCAGATCTGAGTGACGCAATGGTTAAACTATTTACCTTGCGTTCACTGAGTAGAGGATTCGATACTTGATCCTGCCGTCTTGCTTACAAGTGCTGTTTCTCTATATTCCTGGGGTTTAAATCTTGAAGCAGAGTTACCTGGTGGGTAGGCAAAGAGCTGATCTTGTGAGAGAGACATAGTACATTTGACTAAATTCGACTTGATAGAAGTGATTCCTCGACTCATATTGAGCCACGCCGAAGACGGATGTGTCGGATCATTTGCATACTAAAACGAAATAAAACTGCGACACAACGCATTTCCATTATCTGGACTACATCCTGCTGGAAATCTAATAGTACCACGGTCCTGCTACAAGAGAGATCCAGCGGGAGTTTGAGAATAAACACTGAAGAAGAATGGTTTCTTTTTAAAGACTTTATACATTATTTACAATGAAAACACTGTCATTGAATCAAACACAAGTTTGTCGCATATCTGATTGATATACTCAGAAAGTTATCATGTCTTTCGAAACGATCGAATGCATAATTGCCGTTTCCTATGAGCAGTTTAGTTCTTTATAGTTGGTTTCCTAGACTAGTCAGAATATTCTTTCATAGTCTCCAAGTGGTTACATAGTATTATAATCTATTACACCCAGAAAAGGGAACACATATTCCAGTTAGAAATTTATTTGATTCCACAGAAACAAAAAACAGTTATGACACACACAAAAATGCAAAATGCAAAGAACTCTTCTACCCCTGATCAACAAGACACAAGGAGGCATAAAATGGAAATAAAAGAAGCATAATTGCCATCATTGGCAATTACGCTTCTTTTTCTTTTATAATACTTTCTAGGATTTAGTGTGAATGTGGTACCTTGTTCACACACTGTACCTCTCCGTCTACGACACATTGTACCTCACCGTCTAGGACACACAAACCACACTGTACCTCTCCGTCTAGGATAAACAAACTACATTGTACCTCACCGTCTAAGACACACACACACACTGCACCTCTCCGTCTAACACACACACACACTGCACCTCTCCGTCTAAGACACACACTGCACCTCTCCGTCTAAGACACACACTGCACCTCTCCGTCTAAGACACACACTGCACCTCTCCGTCTAAGATACACACACACTGCACCTCTCCGTCTAAGACACACACTGCACCTCTCCGTCTAAGACACACACACACTGCACCTCTCCGTCTAAGACACACACTGCACCTCTCCGTCTAAGACACACACTGTACCTCTCCATATAAAACACACTCTGTACATCTCTGTATAAAAGAGTTAACACACAGACCATTAGATCACATTTAGATACAAGCGAATACGGCCTGATATAACCAAAATAGACTTCTGTCTTGGGTTGAAAGGGTCGTGCCTCATCTAAGAGGCTTTATTCCCCCATTTAACAAAAAAAATAAAATCCGTCTAAAAGAAACACTGTATCTCAAGGGATAAATGTTCCAGTGTTGGGTAACAACCCTAAACAGGAAGCAGGTGGCTGGAGTAACACCGGGCAAATGTCAAGATAAACAAAAATAGGTAGATGTGTTATTGACGAACTCAATATCTTGACACTGTATCTCCCCGTTTAAGACAAACACTGTGCCTCTCCCTCTACGACACACACACTGTACTTCTCCGTTGAAGACACACACCGTACCTCTCCTTCTAGGACACACGTTGTACCTCTCCTTCTAGGGCACACGTTGTACCTCTCCGCCATTCTGACAATTCTTTTCGCTTGGCTCCCGAGCACGTAACAAAATAGTCATAAACTTTCTTTGTTACACAGCGATACGTTGTGATGTGCAAATAACGGATACGTTGGATCAGCAACTAGTAGTGAGATGATCATAGGTTAGCGTACATATTTTATTTAATCTAAAGTCGGTTATTTAATCTAAAGTCGGTTATTTAATCTAAAGTCGGTTATTTAATCTAAAGTCGGTTATGTCAGGAATCTAAGCTCACAGAATATCACCGAGATTGAACACGCGATCTATTGAGCACAGAACATGTGGAGTCTCATGGGAGATCCCCACAACAAACGCAGAATCTCCTGTGAGGTTCCCCACAACACATTTTGAATCTCCTGTTAGGATCCCAACTACACACGCTGAATCTCCTGGGAGGACCCACTCTACAATAGTTGAATGTCCTGCTAGGATCCCCACAACACAGGCTAAATATATTTGGAGTTCCCACTCTACACACGTAGAATCTCATGGAAGTATCCCCGCAACACACGCTGAATCACCTAGGAGGACAACTCTACACAAGTTGAATGTCCTGGGAGGACCCACTCTACACAAGTTAAATGTCCTGGGAGGACCAACTCTACGCAAGTTGAGTGTCCTGGGAGGACCCACTCTACACACGTTGAATGTCCTGGGAGGACCCACTCTACAATAGTTGAGTGTCCTGGAAGGACCCACTCTACACAAGTTAAATATCATGGGAGAAACCACTCTACACAAGTTGAATGTCGTGGGAGGACCCGCACCCCAACAACACACGCTGAATCTACTAATCACTTTGACACGGAGAACCCCAACATAACACACATTGCAACATGTTTATATAAATTTTTTTTAAAACAACATGTTTTTATTGTTTTCTCGAACCAGTGAATATTAATTTTTATAATTTTTCTTATCTCTAAGACACATTGGAAAACGTTGGCAATTTCGTGATTTCGAGGCCACCTGTCGTAAATTACTGTAGATAAAGTTTATTAAAGTGTGTAGAGTTGAATGTAAGTACATACGACATATCTGTGAGTCAAGCACATTTGCAACACATGAACATTTACACACGATAAGGACACAATACAATGTATACAAGTTTTATTTTCCTTCCCAATCCGTCATTCACAATCATGCACAATCAACGTTTAATGTAATAACAGCAATGGTTTTGTGAAACTTTTCTTCAATACAATCAATATTTTATCTTTTATTTATTGCTGGAGCTTTGGGACAGAATGCCTTGGATAACACACACACACACACACACATATATATATATATATATATATATATATATATATATATATATATATATATATATATATATATAATCATCATGTGACATATTCTTTCCAAAATGTAGTCTTCCTTATGGATTCTCTGAACAATCCACGATTCTGGACGAGTTGACCTGCCACAGATAGAGACATGTTTAAACAATCTGATGCCTATATCACTGCTCCATCGTCGTCGTTTTCCCCCTGTTGCCATTAACTCAGCTTTCAGCGATTTATTTTTCCATGTTATTATGTCTCTTATATACATATAAAGATACTTGGTCATATTCATTTGATTTCATATTGTGATGCCGGAACACTTAATTCTATTAGTGAATGCTTCTTTGAGAAATTCTGAAACATTGCTTCCATGTTAACTTCAACTGTGGTCTTTGATTTCATGAACCACCTTGTTCAGCAGAGCTAGATTCGTTCCTTGCTATATAATTGAATGAAATGAAATTAAATACAGATAAGAGCAAAATCTTGATAAACAACAAAGACACAGAAAACCAGATTAACATCATGATGAATGGGCATCAGTTTGAGGTGGTGAATACCTTCAGATACCTCGGATCCAGTATATGCAGCGATGGAAAATGCAAAGCAGAACTAAAAGTAAGGCTGGAGATGGCTTTAGCGTCCTTATCACGGCTAAAGGTGATTTGGAAAATTAACATCAGTGTTGAAGTGAAAGTCAAACTGTATAAGTCGCTTGTGTTTTCTGTTGTACTGTATGGTTGTGAGAGTTGGACACTCACTGCGGACATGGAGATACGATTACAGGCTTTCGAGTACAAATGCTACAGATGAATTCTACGAATTTCCTATAGGGAACATAAGACCAATGTGTTCGTAAGAAATAAAGTAGAGATGTGTGCAGGTGTTCAGGAGCCATTGCTTTCAATAGTGAAACGACGAAAACTAGCATGGTTCGGACATGTATGCAGGCACGATTCCTTGTCCAAAACAATACTGAAGGGAACTGTCGAAGGGGGAGAAGTAGAGGAGGGCACATAAAGGCATGGATAGACAACATCAAGGAATGGACAGGACAAGATATTTCTACACTCATCCGCATCGCTGAGGATAGAATTCGCTGAAGATCTCTGTGTACTGAAGCATCCGATATGGTACCCCTACGACCCTGAAGCGTTACGGGTTTATCGATTATTGATTGATATAATTGAATCGTCTTCACATATATCTTAATATATTGTAACGTGAAAATGTAAATGAATATCTCTGACATATTTTATATGTTTCGTATAATATATATAATATTTTATATGTTTAGTATAATTCGTATATATATATATATTAATATATTAATTATATATTAATATATATTATATTACTCTTTAGGAAGACGTATTTATGATCAGGTTAACAAGAACTATTAATCTATTAATATTGTTAATATTGTAGCATCTTTACTGCGTCCAAAATATCATTAAGTAGTAGACTATCTCTGAAGAGAGTCGATTGTTTACATTCTAATCATCATCAGGTTGCATATCCTGAACAGGATATGTTCAGGACAAGTCATCACAGCTTTTCGAAAATTTTATTGATCTATGATTCTAGTAGATATGTGTAAAACTAGGCCACTGTACCAGTGTTGCTATGATTGTTCTATCTTTTTAAATTTAAATATTTTCTTACAGAGCCGTCATTGACAAACAAAGGTAGGTGTCCATTTCATTGTTCTTAAATTTTCCTGTACTGCATAGATCAATAAATCATAGATCATAAACCAATCATCGATGTCACAGTACAGTAACATGCATGTGTTTCCTTAACCACATCTGCAAGCATTTAACATTACATATTAGCATGTTGAGTCACTAGATCAACTTCGTGCCTAAAAAGAACTTCGTGTATGATATGGCAGGGTCACACCCCTAGCATTGTAAAGCTAGTAGTAAAGTAATCCATAGCATTTATTAATGCGGCAGGGGTGTGAGATGATAGCGATCTCACATTTCAGAGGATCTGCAAATGGTGGTGGTAGCCATCTCCTCTCCCTCGCTGTCCTTAATTCCCGTATTAATCCGGTACCCATTTAAGGCTGGGTCGACCCGGGAGTCGTTGTGATCTGAAAAATATTTCCGCATCAACTGGGGAATGATGCCCAGGACCACTCATATGCGAAGCCAGTGCGCTAACCACTGCTCTACGCGGCTCCATAAGCACGGAGATTCTCGAAATTAATACAATGAAAAGCATGTATGTCTTGTAGAACAGGTCTCACCTTAGACTTGTTACATCATACATGCCAGACGAGTGTCTTCTACAGAGACCGTTTTGTTGTGAACTGTTTCAGGTAAGCGCTCACTTGAAGGTCAAGTAAATTTAAGTAGGAAGCCAGAGGACAATTTTTTTTAAAAATTCTTGAGACTAACGGGAATTGAACCAGACCGTTCTACGGCACCAAATCGCCTAGCAACAATTGCACACGCGTTTTTCAATACTTGACTAACCGCATCTCATAAAAGATGCGGTTTCATCAAGCCATTCAAATCGTGCACACAAAGTCACCAGAATGGACCGATCGAGACAAGGACTATTACAACAACAACAAACATCCCGTACAGGTATTGAAATATCCCCAGTAACAACAAACACATAACATAATATCCGTATAAGTTACTTTGTGTGCACGATTTGAATGGCTTGATGAAACCGCATCTTTTATGAGATGCGGTTAGTCAAGTACTGAAAAACGCGTGTGCAATTGTTGCTAGGCGATTTGGTGCCGTAGAACGGTCTGGTTCAATTCCCGTTAGTCTCAAGAATTTTTTAAAAAAAATTGTCCTCTGGCTTCCTACTTAAATTTACTTGTATAAACAATTATTTGAAGCAAAATTGTATTGTCTGTATATGTTATCCATGTTTACAAGAAGACCTATCGGCCCTTGTATAACTAATACGGATATTATGTTATGTGTTTGTTGTTACTGAGGATATTTCAATACCTGTACGGGATGTTTGTTGTTGTTGTAATAGTCCTTGTCTCGATTGGTCCGTTCGGGCACTTGAAGGTCAAACATCTTCCACAGAGATTCAGTTATTGTGAACTGTGTGCATTTAAGCGGTGATGTAAAGGACATAAGTCTTACACAAGGACTCAATTATTGAGAAATGTGTACAGGTAGGCGCGCAAGTGAAGGTCAGACGTCTTCCACAGAACGAGCTTTATTGTGAACTGTTTCAGGTAAGTGCTCACTTGAAAGGTCAAACATCTTCAACAGAGATTCATTTACTGAGAACTGTGTGCAGGTTAACTGTCAAGTGTAGGTCAGAAAAAAACCGCTTCAAAGCTTACTTGAAAACATCTCTTTAATACTGCAATATTGACTAAAGCTTACTTGAAAACATCTCTTTAATACTGCGATATTGAGAAAAACTTACGTGAAAACATCTCTTTAATACTGCAATGTTGACCAAAGTTCTTGGGACAAAAATACCTTAACCGCCACCCTTGACATGGTCTATGAACGTATTAAAATCGCTGAACATTTCAGGCAACTCGAAAGAAACAAACACGACAAGAGAGGTAAAATGGTTTTTTCATCACCTTGTCACCTACGTCTTTCATGTGACTCTGCTTCTTCTTCTTCGTTCGTTCTCAAATTCCTGCAGATCAGCAGAATGTAGTCCGGAGAACGGAATGCGTTGTATCATGGTTTACAGCATTGCTGCGATATCTGCGTCTATCGGCCTGACACAGCCTACTTCCGCATGGCTTTGGGTCACTGACCCTATATGGGATGGGACAACCATCTCCATCCCATATCCTCCTTAGTCGCCTCGTACGACATGCATGGAAGGTAAACAGTGTTACTATTCTTTGCTCCCCTTTCGGGTCCCGACAACACACGGGTGTGACTCCTTTCAGATACAGTGCGCATGATTATTTTGGAGAAGAAACGGATATGCAATTATAGAAAAACCGTATGCAATCACATGACGACATTCCTGCAGTCTGTATTATATCTGTTTACAAATGAATATTTATATTTGAAATACCCTTATAAGTATCATTAGTATTTTGTTAACACATCGAGTAAAAGACTTACTTGCAAAAGAAAGATTATGTCAAATTTTTGCAGCCTGTACAATAAATTTAAGTTCTTTATCTTTAGAAAAGAAACTACTGAGTTTCGAGAATAAATGTCTTCGTAGGATAATTAACACCCATATGCATTGGAGCGAATTCAAATGAAATGATAAAAGCAGAGAAGAGACACATCAAAATTTCATCACAGATGTTATCAGAAAACGCCGTTTATCCTACATCAGACATGTCCTATGTGCAGACATCAACAGTACATCACCAATCTCTTGAATGGATACATACAGGCAAAAGAGCAAGGGGTAGACCAAAAGAAACACTCAGAAAAACAATACTTAGAGAAAGTAAAACAATTAATATCCATGCTATTCAATAACTGCACATAATAGCTTTGAACAGACATAATTTGAGAGATCTGACCTCTGTCCTATGCGCTAACTTCAGCGCAAAAGGAAAATGAATTAACGAACAATAAATTTACATTATATCACCTCTACGCCACTAGTTCTAACACAGCTACAGCTACAGACAGTTCCCCCTTGTCACCACTTTCATTTATTTGATGATTCATCTCTAACAGTGAAATCGCAGTTTTCGTCGGTACTCTCTGCGAGAAAAACCAGAGAAATCCAGAACCGACGAAATTATTATTATAAAGTGACATATTATTTCCAGAACGTAGTCTTTCCTATGGATCTCTTGAATTCTCCGCGGTCTTGAGCAAGTTGTCCTGCATCTTTTAGTGACATGCAGGCATTCCTGAATGTCTTTTGTCCAACGGAGTCTTGGTCGGCCTTTGCCCCTGTTGCCATCTATCATCCCCTCCAGGAACACTGTCTCCATGCTGTCGTGTCTCTTATTATGACCGAAAAAACTAGCTTTTTCTTTAATATGGTGTTCAGAAGCCAGCCTTCCTGGACGCTAATTGTTCGTAACACCTCCTGGTTTGTTTTCTTCGCTTTCCATGGTATTCTCAGAACTCTTCTATAACACTTTAATTCAAATGATGTTATTCTCTTGGCCACTGTTTTATTTAGTCTCCATGCTTCGCATCCATATGTCGCCACAGAAATACACATGTTTGTAGTAAACACAATTTGTTTCTTATGTTAGAAACTTGCCATAGTTTCTTTATCTGTTTTAATTTTGCCAGCGCCATTGCCGTTCTTCTCTTGATCTCAACTGCTCAGTCCCTCGCATTGTTTATATTAGTTCCTAAATAATCAAAATGTGTCACTTCTTCCAAATTGCAGTTCTCAATATTAATTTTGGATCGTGATTTAGTTTTGTCGGTTGCCATTTGTGTGTTTTTTTTCATATTTAAGAACAAATTTTGCTGTTCGCTGAACATTTGGGTTGACTTAATTATGTTCAGTAGGTCGTGTTCGTTTGTTATTAATAGCACTGTGTCGTCTGCATATATAATTTCTGGTATCTACAGCCCTCCTATATTTATGGGTCTGAAATCAGGCTTCATTGTGTCTTGTCTCACGTTTCTCATTATATATTCCGCATAGATGTTGAACAAGTATGGAGACAAGGTACAGCCTTGTCTTACTCCTTTCTGTACATTGAACCACTCCGATCTTGCACCTTCAACTTTTACCGCTGCTTCTTGATCTTTATACAGCTCTGCTATTAGTCGTGTAATGTGTTTAACTGACGAAAACCGAGGCAATTATTTCAATACCAATCAATGGAAATCCAATTAATTCGTTTTGGACACTCCACAATACATATCAAAAGTCGTCTTTCTGACGACTCTCTTCGAGTATGGAAGACGGCCATAATGGGATATTCTAATTCTTGGAAAGGTATTCCCCACTATAAGGATCTTAAGTATCAAAGCACTATCTCGGATCAATTTCCTTCATTGTGTTTTTGCACTAGGACCACCACCTGAGTCAGTGGACCCAATTTTTGCAAAAGAAGTTGTTCAAAGAAAATTGTTTCACCCACCTCTTGAAGATTTGTTTAAAATTGGGCAAGACATTATCATTTAACACGTTGCAGACAATGCCTTCTTTATTGCTTTCTTTTTTTGTGTGGCCACAATGGCGATTCGTAGATGGCGATTTCTCGTACATGCGGTCGATTTCAGCAATCTTAATGTTGCTCACGTATGTTTCAACGATTACTTTCTTCAACTCGATCCTGAGATTCAAGGTAATCTTGACGGGAACCGGGTTGAAGGTCGAAGAAGAAAAGTGAACAAGAATATATTAGCTTAATCACACCAAGAAATTGTAACTACGTGATTTGTACAAACTTGTCCGTATGACTGAGATAGACATTTTAGACGTGTTTTTGTGGTTCGGATAATCCCAATGTGGTATGCATACGATCTTTTGTACTGATAGTTCCAATGTGGTATGCGTCCAATCCTTTTGTACTGATAGTTCCAATGTGGTATGCGTCCAATCCTTTTGTACTGATAGTTCCAATGTAGTATGCGTCCAATCCTTTTGTACTGATAGTTCCAATGTAGTATGCGTCCAATCCTTTTGTACTGATAGTTCCAATGTAGTATGCGTCCAATCCTTTTGTACTGATAGTTCCAATGTAGTATGCATCCAATCCTTTTGTACTGATAGTTCCAATGTAGTATGCGTCCAATTCTTTTGTACTGATAGTTCCAATGTAGTATGCGTCCAATCCTTTTGTACTGATAGTTCCAATGTAGTATGCGTCCAATCCTTTTGTACTGATAGTTCCAATGTGGTATGTGTACGTTACTAACTTGTTTTCCAGTGTGATTATTACTATTATAAATGATAACTCCCCCCCCCTCGAACGTCCCTATTGTCCCTTAACAGTTTAGCGCAACTTTGAAGAATCTCATCGCCTCTTAAGCTTTTAACAACGGTAAAATATCTTACCGTCTAACTCAGGGCATTGTCTCTCACTCTGAGAACCCTGATCAAACGCATCCTCAACCATTATCATCAACCTAACTACAAACAATACTAAATTGATTTATTTGATTATTTGATGATCAAAAAAGTTGTACCTGCTATGGCAAGAATAAACTACTCTTTGTATGTCGTCATATTGGCTTGGATGCCGACACAAGTACTTGGGGTGGAGTGCGCTTACAAGGTATGTTATGCCTTAGAAACATTTGTTTTATTACATTATAATGTATATATTCTAAATAATTGTACACTATGATGTATCTATTCTAAATAAGTGTACACTATTATGTGTCTGTGTAAAATATTTGCACACTATAATCAGGGCCGGCCCTAACAATTGAGGGGCCCCATGCGAAACGGATTGCGCGGGGCCCAGTCTGGGTAGGGAAGAGGATAATAAAATAAATTCTGATATGAATTTATGGGCCTATGAAGTGCTGGGCCCACTGCGGCCGCATAGGTTGCAATGGCCTAAGACCGGCCCTGACTATAATGTATCTATTTTAAATAATTGTACTTAATGATGTATATATTTAAAATAGTTGTACTTAATGATGTATCTATTTTAAATAATTGTACTTAATGATGTATCTATTTAAAATAGTTGTACTTAATGATGTATCTATTTAAAATAGTTGTACTTAATGATGTATCTATTTAAAATAGTTGTACTTAATGATGTATATATTTAAAATAGTTGTACTTAATGATGTATCTATTTTAAATAATTGTACTTAATGATGTATCTATTTAAAATAGTTGTACTTAATGATGTATCTATTTAAAATAGTTGCACTACAGTTTTTCATAGAGAAGGAAGCAATGCAATTTGAAAAGCAACTTTTGTTGTAGCAAATGATAAACAATATAAGTTGGTCTGCGTTGTTTTCTGCTCTTCTATATGGTTCTACGATATACACAGACTATAGCATCGCCTGATAAATCATCAGCATTTTCGTTACCACAAATTTCTGCACCGTATAACATGGACAGTAGATTCATGTGATGCTTTTGAAATACATCCAGGAGTTCCCAAATCACAGTCTCCATTAATTTAACAAAAAAATAATCAGCTCTAACATAACCAGCGTCGACTCACTTCCATGGTTGAAAGAAGCATATCTCACAACTTTGTGCGCTGTTGACAAGCATGTCCCGCTCACATTTCAGCATGCAGTTTTCTATCATACACTTAGAATAGAAATGAAATGAATGCAAAAACTGATGTTTGGAAGGATGATGTTTAGATATAAGACCTGTTTGCAGACCGATGTTTGTACGGATGATGTTTAGATATAAGACCTGTTTGCAAACCGATGTTTGTACGGATGATGTTTAGATATAAGACCTGCTTGCAAACCAATGTTTGTACGGATGATGTTTAGATATAAGACCTGCTTGAAACAGATGTTTGTACGGATGATGTTTAGATATGACCTGCTTGCAAACCCATGTTTGTACGTATGATGTTTAGATATAAGACCTGCTTGCAAACCAATGTTTGTACGGATGATGTTTAGATATAAGACCTGTTTGCAAACCGATGTTTGTACGGATGATGTTTAGATATAAGACCTGTTTGCAAACCGATGTTTGTACGGATGATGTTTAGATATAAGACCTGATCGCAAACCAATGTTTGTACGGATGATGTTTAGATATGACATGCTTGCAAACCCATGTTTGGACGGATGACGTTTAGATATAAGACCTGCTTGCACACCAGTGTTTGGACGGATGATGTTTAGATATAAGACCTGCTTGCAAACCAATGTTTGGACGGATGATGTTTAGATATAAGACCTGCTTGCAAACCAATGTTTGGACGGATGATGTTTAGATATAAGACCTGCTTGCAAACCGATGTTTGGACGGATGATGTTTAGATATGACCTGCTTGCAAACCCATGTTTCTACGGATGACGTTTAGATATAAGACCTGCTTGCAAACCAATGTTTGGACGGATGATGTTTAGATATAAGACCTGCTTGCAAACCAATGTTTGGACGGATGATGTTTAGATATAAGACCTGCTTGCAAACCAATGTTTGGACGGATGATGTTTAGATATAAGACCTGCTTTAAACTATTTGTTGTTTCGTGTTTGGTTGTCATTTGAGGTTGTCATGTGACGTATTCTTTGTAGAACGTAGTCTTCCGTAGGAATCTCCTGAAATCCCCACGATCTTTTGCAAGCTGTCCCGCTTCCTCCAGCGACATATGAATGCATTCATGAATATCTTTTGTCCAACGACGTCTTGGTCGGCCTCTGCCTCTAAAGCCTTCTATCGCCCCCTTGAACAACACTATTTCCATCCATCGTGTTCCTTACATGGCCGAAAAAAAACAAAAAACTTCCTTCTTAATATGTGTTCGTCGATCACAAGATGACCATTTGTTACATCCACTTTAGAAAATTCAGAATTATTTCCAAGCCTAATAGTTCACAGATTGTTAATAAGCCCAATTCGAGTAGCAAATGTCCTTGGACAGTTCGGACAAGGAATGACATTTGTAGAAGAATGTTGGTCTATCCGTGACTTTCTATCTACTCTCGACTGTTGAATTGTTGCATTTATCCACTTTTCACAAGATGATATGCCCTTTTTCACCGTAGAGCGCCGGGGTGCAAAGGGAACGCATTGCTCTAGGCGGACCCAGGGTTAGCAGATAACCAAGATCCCAAATGTACCTCCACGCGGTGCACCCTGGAAACAGAAATACAGCAGCTCGAGCTGATTCTGGCCAAATCATTTGGGGATCGTGTCCGAGAATGTGGAGGTAGCAGATGGAAAGAGATTTGACTGCACAAGAGACAGACAATATCTCCGACACTACCAGCATCACCACATATAGCGACACTGTCGACATACAGTGAAGCAAGTCAGTCCAGTCCGAACATTGGAGGGGCGGCCAATGTAAAATACACGTAAAGATAGTTGCATGGCGAGAGACAAATAGATTTCATACCGAGTACAATGAAACAATGAAAGGGCAGAACAGCGCTAGAGGGCAGCGCGAACTGCAAATAGAAAGTGAAAAGTCCTTAGGAAAGGGGAACTACAAGCTCCGTCAGCTCGAGACAAGCTTCTAGTTAACTGTGTTCCTTACAGGCAGAGACCCAGACCCATCCATTGGCGTTTGGTAAAGCAAGAAGACCTAACCCAACTCTAATGTCGAGCCTTCCTAAACCGGAAATATGCTCGCGAAGAGAAAGGGTTCCGTACTCGATGCGCTCAGGCACAAAAGGGACAACGATTTAGCCCTGGCCCAACTCTACTGTCAGGTTTTCCTACACCGGAAATACAC
Organism: Meghimatium bilineatum; assembly: GCA_034231615.1. Classification (NCBI taxonomy): domain Eukaryota; kingdom Metazoa; phylum Mollusca; class Gastropoda; order Stylommatophora; family Philomycidae; genus Meghimatium; species Meghimatium bilineatum. The sequence goes on from CM067307.1 coordinate 23,486,373, forward strand.
TTGAAGAGAGAAAGGGTTCAGTACCTGATGGGCTCAGGCGCTATTGGGACAAGGACGCTCAGCTCGAGAACGTCTTGCTCTCAAACGCGTGTTGTGAGACTCGAACTTGGACAAGGGGTACACGATGTCGGTGAATGACACCTCGGCTAAGAGGGCGAAAGAGCCAGGGTCCAACTCTTCTGTTGAGTTCTTCCCCTTAAGGAACCAGGCTCACGGATGAGAAAAAGTTCAGTACCCAATGGGCACAGGCACATCACGTCCAATTACACGAGGCAAGTTCATAGACAGTGGAACACCTCGTTCGAGTCAGACGATAGCAAAAAATCGTCTGGGCGAAGAGTCTCCACTACGCGTGCCTGGAGACAGATATAGAGGCTGTCACAGGCTAAGGGTAGCCCACCCGAATTGTCAAGGCATGCCGAAATCGGATGTGCTAGGCCTACAAGGCGCATAACGGTGGCACAACGTAATCACGCTCCCGGTGGAAATCGCACGGATATCCGTGATGGTTACAATGGAGCGAACGAAAAACAAACAAACAAACGCTCCCTGCGGAAATCGCACGGATATCAGTGATGGTTACAATGGAGCGAATGAAAAACAAACAAACAAACCGTAGAGCGCCTTCTTAATATTGTGCTTAAAAGCTAGCCTTCTTGTACGTCGATTTTTTTACCACGTTTTGGTTAGTCTTTTTGCTGTTTACAGCCTCTATTTAAGGGTTTACAGCCTCTATTTGCCGAGGCACGCAATTTCAGCTTATAAAACAGCCACATTTGTGTTTAATCGACGCGTTTTGGCTTTTTTTTTACTTCGTGTGAGTTTACAGTCTTGGACAAAATGTAGTTATAAAAGCGTGAACTAATTGCGAAAGTACATCCATAGTGTCCTGCCATTGCACATGTGTCCTTTTGCGGTGGCAGACTCCTAGTTGGCAAGGGGTGTTATAAATGCCGTCAATGGGAATTGGTCAATAAATCTGACAAATAAATGATGAGGTAATTGATCCATAAGTGTGTGATGTGATTGTAGTAGTATGCAGTCAACTGTCAAATACTGCTTGTTTCCCGTTAATAAGTGGCAGGGAGGTATTTTGTAGCTGTGTGATAAAGTTAATAAGTGGCAGGGAGGTATTTTGTAGCTGTGTGATAAAGTTAATAAGTGGCAGGGAGGTATTTTGTAGCTGTGTGATAAAGTTAATAAGTGGCAGGGAGGTATTTTGTAGCTGTGTGATAAAGTTAATAAGTGGCAGGGAGGTATTTTGTAGCTGTGTGATAAAGGTCGCATACACTTGCTGTCGCCCCGTCATGTACAGGGTGAATATTTAATTTACCCTTCGACAGAAAAAAAACCCCTGTCCTTACCGGGGATCGAACTCTGGACATCACAGGTGTGAGACAAACATCTTAACCTCTCGGTCATCCGACACACTTTGCAGTAATCATGCGATACCGGTGCATTGGCATGCCTCCATAAATCCATACCGTATACGTAAATCCACCGTATACATCTATACCTTCGAGACCACATATGAGACCTTGTGTTGCCTCAAATACCCAACTGAGAAGAAATTGTGCTTTTACCAGAAACGCTATTAGCTTTCAAGATCTACTTAATCACAGCAATAAGGATTATTATTTAAATCTACTTAATCACAGCAATAAGGATTACTATTTAAATCTACTTAATCACAGCAATAAGGATTACTATTTCAAGATCTACTTAATCACAGCAATAAGGATTATTATTTCAAGATCTACTTAATCACAACAATAAGGATTATTATTTCAAGATCTACTTAATCACAGCAATAAGCATTATTATTTCAAGATCTACTTAATCACAGCAATAAGGATTATTATTTCAAGATCTACTTAATCACAGCAATAAGGATTATTATTTCAAGATCTACTTAATCACAGCAATAAGGATTATTATTTCAAGATCTACTTAATCACAGCAATAAGCATTATTATTTCAAGATCTATTTAATCACACAAATAAAGATTATTTTTCAAAATCTACTTAATCACAGCAATAAGGATTATTATTTCAAAATCTACTTAATCACAACAATAAGGATTATTATTTCAAAATCTACTTAATCACAACAATAAGGATTACTATTTCAAGATCTACTTAATCACAGCAATAAGGATTATTATTTCAAGATCTACTTAATCACAGCAATAAGGATTATTATTTCAAGATCTACTTAATCACAGCAATAAGGATTATTATTTCAAGATCTACTTAATCACAGCAATAAGGATTACTATTTCAAGATCTACTTAATCACAGCAATAAGGATTATTATTTCAAAATCTACTTAATCACAACAATAAGGATTATTATTTCAAGATCTATTTAATCACACAAATAAAGATAATTTTTCAAAATCTACTTAATCACAGCAATAAGGATTATTATTTCAAAATCTACTTAATCACAACAATAAGGATTATTATTTCAAAATCTACTTAATCACATCAATAAGGATTACTATTTCAAGATCTACTTAATCACAGCAATAAGGATTATTATTTCAAGATCTACTTAATCACAGCAATAAGGATTATTATTTCAAGATCTACTTAATCACAGCAATAAGGATTATTATTTCAAGATCTACTTAATCACAGCAATAAGCATTATTATTTCAAGATCTATTTAATCACACAAATAAAGATTATTTTTCAAAATCTACTTAATCACAGCAATAAGGATTATTATTTCAAGATCTACTTAATCACAGCAATAAGGATTATTATTTCAAGATCTACTTAATCACAACAATAAGGATTATTATTTCAAGAACTACTTAATCACAGCAATAACGATTATTTCATCAGCAATATCACCAGCCTTAAGAAATCTAAATATAAAAATACTAATACAGATTATGCTAATTCTAATCAATTGTATGTTTCAGGAATGTGCTTGCTTCAGTTTGATAATAGCGTGTGATCATCTGGGCTGGAAGTCTCTGCCAATTCCAGATATTCGAAATGTTTCTTGGCAGCCTTATCTGACATTGATCGTAAGTCAAGAATACATATTGTTTATACATAATTCAATAATACATATTGTTTATACGTAAGTCAATAATACATATTGTTTATACGTAAGTCAATAATACATATTGTTTATACGTAAGTCAATAATACATATTGTTTATACGTAAGTCAATAATACATATTGTTTATACGTAAGTCAATAATACATATTGTTTATACGTAAGTCAATAATACATATTGTTTATACGTAAGTCAATAATACATATTGTTTATACGTAAGTCAATAATACATATTGTTTATACGTAAGTCAATAATACATATTGTTTATACGTAAGTCAATAATACATATTGTTTATACGTAAGTCAATAATACATATTGTTTATACGTAAGTCAATAATACATATTGTTTATACGTAAGTCAATAATACATATTGTTTATACGTAAGTCAATAATACATATTGTTTATACGTAAGTCAATTATACGCGTGCGCGCTTGCGTGTGTCTTACGTCCAAGTCTCGCATCGATATGTTGTCACTGGGAAACACATGATCTTAAAAGGATTACTTTAGTGTTGTTATTACTACTTTCCCATAGCTTTCTCATGTGTGTTCATTTGAGTTTTGCAATTGCGAATCTACTTCTAATCTCGACTTAACGATCTCCGAAACTGCTTATATTTGCTCCCATATATTCGAATTCACAGATTGTAGTTCTATATTGTTTATGTTGATTATTGCTTCGATCTTTATTTTGTCTGTTGTCACAAATTGTTTTCTGTGCGTTTAGTGATAGATTTAGGTTCTCGCTGTATTTCTTTGTTGTTTTGATTAACTGTTTCAGTCCCTGAGGATGTGTAGTAAGGAGGACTGTATCATCTGCATATCTTATTTCTGGAATCTTGTACCCACCGATATTTAATGGATGTGACACATTTTTCTCGTGCTTCCCTTACATTTCTCATTATATTCTCTGTATAGATGTTACAAATACGACTATATACCAACTTCAACACATGGGTATATACCAATTTTATTATTACCTAGAATAATACTATAGAAAAATATGCAATATTCTTCTTCTTCTTTCTGTCCTCATTACCTTTCGGTGTTGAGGGGAGAGTGAGTGTACGGTCTTTTGCCCTTCTTTTTGCCTCCTCTGCTGTTATATTTCCGAGTGTCTCTAATACACTATCTATCCACCTTTTACGAGGGCGTCCTCGACTGTTTTCGTATCGTTTGTTAAGTGTTTTTTGGATAATACTTTGCTCTTTCTGTCTGGTTATGTGGCCGTACAATTTAACTTGTTGTTTCTCTATGTATTCTATTGTTGGCTTGATCCCTAATTGTTTTCTTAGTGCTTCATTCCTGATTTTGTCTCTCAAGCTAACTCCAATCATACGTCTCACACATTTCATTTCAGTTGTGTTAATCTTATGTATTGTTCTAGAATCTAATGTCCAAGTTTGACACTGATAACACAATGTTGGTAAGAAAATGGTGTTGAAAAGCGCTTTCTTTGTTTCTAGTGTGATATCTTTGTTTCTTAGTAAAGGTGTTAATTGACCAATGATCTGACAGGCCTTATTACATCTTGCGTTTATTTCTGCTTCTTGTTTGTTGTCATATCTCAATGTGCTGCCCAGATATTTGAATTCATCTACTTGTTTTAGGTGTTTATTATTTATCTGTATGTTGATGTTCTCCTTTTCTCTTGCAATATTCCTTACTTCTGTTTTGTCTATGTTGATTTTCATTCCATATTGCTTGCCTGCTGTGTCTATTATGCTTAGGTGGTCTTGCAGGTTTTTAATGCTGTTGTGGAATAAAACCTGGTCATCTGCAAAAAAGCAGTTCATTTGCTTCATTAGAATTTGCTGTTTTGTTTATATGGTCCATGTATGTAATAAAAAGTAGTGGGGATAATACACATCCCTGCTTTACTCCTGTGCTAATCACAAAGTCCTCTGTGTAGCCTGCAGATGTTCTTATAGTGCAACTGCTGTTGTTATAGAGACTTCTACAAACGTTAATTAAATGTTGGCATACTCCATAAATTTTTAATGTTTCCCATAGTTTTCTCTGTTTAATGCTTTCTCTTGATCTATGAAGGATATTGAAGCAATATTATAATTGTATATTCAATATTATAACAGTATAGTCAATGTTATAACAGTATAGTCAATGTTATAACAGTATAGTCAATGTTATAACTGTATAGTCAATGTTATAACTGTATAGCCAATATTGTTGACAGTTTAAGCAGCATATCACTTCAACAACAATTCAAGAGAATATGTCCTTCGTGATGTGCATCCAGAAAGATAGTTCAAGGAATATTCCCATAAGTACCCACCTCTCCGCTCCGTCATCTACACAAGTGCTCAATTGCGTGCCGCAGACCCACCGGTATTTAATCGTTGTTGAAGTGCTCTGTTGCCTTTCCAGATATGTGTTATCATGGCACCTCAGATGCCAGCGGCGTAGATTCAACACTGGTAGCTATGTCACACATACCTGTTACTGAACATTCCTCGATGACATTTATACCGGCTAAGATTTGTTTCTCGAAACGTCACCTCTGCTATCATTTACAAACGGTGCGCAACATTTACTTTGGCTGTACATAGAAGAAACCGGTAGGAGGCTGCAAGATCGATTATGTCAGCATCTGTATAATTAGCTACTGATTCTGATTCTAGTTAGTTATTTCAATGGTACAAGTCATATTGGTACACGTGATGTCCCAGCGACTAACTAAACTATACCTTTTGTATGATGAACTCGGTATACGTTTTAAAGCCATTCATCATCATCAAGTGTCGTACCGAATGGCGTTGTCGATCATATTTCTCCATGTACATCGATCTCTCATATATGTCATCATCTCTGTTGGTGTCGTCAATCGAAGCCATTTTAGTCAAACTGTCCAATATCTTTTCTCTGGGTCTTCCCTTGATCTTTTCCCTTCTATTTTCCGTTGTCACTATATTCGCAATGCCTCATCTTCTCAGTATGTGCTCAATAAATGTTACATTAAGCCGTTACATCTGACAATTTGTTACTTTGCACTCTTTCAATTTCAACATTCTCTATTCTTACATGTAAATGTCTTGTTTTTTTCTTTCATCTTATCATTTGTTTTTGTTTTGTTTCTGACCTTCCAATGTTGGTATTCATATATCTCCTTTCTGCAGTTGTGTTTTGATATGATGTTGTAATGTTATTATAGGCAGTGCAGACCTTTATCTGCG
>CM067307.1:23492744-23551304 GCA_034231615.1 Meghimatium bilineatum
GATTCTAAGCGACAGACTCACATGTTGTGTCGTCAAAATTGAAACTCTTTAGGAACACTGGTAGTGTTCATGAAGCGTTTATTCCGCCAACCGGTCAGTCGTTTACACTTAAGGAGCTCACCAAACATCAGCAGTTTTTGGGATGCGTTTGTGATAGTGTAGATTATAGTTCTCATGAGAGTTATAAGAATATCTACAAGTCACATTGGCTATGGATGTGTGAGTTTACTTATGGTGTATATCAATAAGCAGTGCCGGATTTACCTATAAGCTAATCAAGCTATAGCTTAACCCCCCCCTCTTTTAGGGCCCCACATTTTTTACCTCACTTTCTATATATTCTTAATCGTTAAAGGGCCACATATCTCAAATATCTTAGGGTCCCATATCTCAAATAGCTTAGGGCCCTATCAAGTCTAAATCCGGCCCTGTTGGTAAGCAACTCACAATAATATTTAGATTATATTGTAGTACTGTATATTGTCGACTCGATAGTAGAGTGTTTAGTCCACCTCACAGTCGAACTTGCTCGTGGTTCGAAAGACGATGAACAACAATGTACGGGTTGAGCGTAGTAGTGGTGCATAAAGAAATATGCAATAGTTGCATAGCTATGTCCTGTATTGGGCATGTTTCACAGTAATCATCTATACAATATAATTATTATTTTAACATTGTAATGAACTATAAGATACAATTATTATTTTAACATTTTAATGACATATAAGATATAATTATTATTTTAACATTGTAATGAACTATAAGATATAATTATTATTTTAACATTGCAATGAACTATAAGATATAATTATTATTTTAACATTTTAATGACCTATAAGATATAATTATTATTTTAACATTGTAATGAACTATAAGATATAATTATTATTTTAACATTGCAATGAACTATAAGATATAATTATTATTTTAACATTTTAATGACCTATAAGATATAATTATTATTTTAACATTTTAATGAACTATAAGATATACTTATTACTCGTATTTTAACATTGTAATGGCTTCTAAAATGGCTTTGATTGACGACACCAAAAGTGATGATGACATATATGAGAGATCGATGTACATGGAGAAATATGATCGCCAACGCCATTACGCACGGCATTTGATAATAATGAATGATCAATGCAATATAATCATTATTTTATCGATCACATTTTATATTAATGATGTGAATAATTTACAGGGCAACCAATTGACAAAAATACAAGCTGGAGCATTGCCTCCAAATCTATTTGGAATAGATTTCCAAGCTAACCCTATCAGAACAATAGACCAAACTGCATTCGATCTGTCAGCAGACACATTGACTGATTTGACGTTCTCTCGGGCAGTATTCACAGAGCTCCCACGAGCACTGCTTTATTTAAAGACACTCAAACATTTAACAATTGCGGACATGCTTATCAACATCTGGGATGATGATGTAGTCAAATATATTGGTTTAACACTTGAGACGTTGGTATTGAACAATGTTGGCCTGGTTTCCTGGCCTATTTGGATACAGTATCTGTCTCATCTTGGTACACTTCAACTGACAAGTATGCGCTTTCAAGTTCCTGACAATGCCTTCAATAGCCAAATTCACACTTTATTTAGTCTTTCCATCAAAAACTGCAGCTTGACAGAAATTCCACACGCCGTTTCTAAATTAGCAGCTCTACAAACTATAACTCTCGACAATAACAATATTTCTGAGTTAAATGAAGAGTTTAATTCAGCAAATTTAACATTATTAAGTCTGAACGACAATAAAATATCAGACGCGTTTCAAGTCAGCACAGCACTACGTCCTATTGCTGGATCACTAACATCTTTACAACTTACTAATAACCGATTAACGTACATGCCCGATCTCTCTGTGATGGGAAAGCTAGAATCCGTGTATCTAACACATAACAAAATATCCTATATAGCCAACAGCAAGGTTCCATCATCTCTAAATTTTCTTGGATTAGAATACAACTATCTTCCATCACTTTACGCGTTCATACAGTCGGGTGTCGGTTTAAATACTTTAAGATTTCATTCCAACTTTATTAACGAGCTCAGAGGCGTGGACATACCAGTTACCGTTTCAGATATGGACATTGGTTTAAATCTTATAGCAGAACTGACCGATACCAGTTTTCCATCTGGTTCTCTTATGGACAAATTAACGTTAGATTTTAATCCAATCTCTAAAATATCTGCTTCTGCTTTCGCTAATCTCCAAACTCTTACCTATTTGTCCTTAATGAACACGAGGTTGACTCGTTTGCCTCTGTCTCTCATTGGCTTGAGTAAGTTAAGAGTTATTGAGATGAGCCAGAACTCTGGTTTAGTGTGTACATGTCTGGAAAAAAGTTTGAGAAATTGGTCAGTGTTTCAGAAGTTGGAAATATATGGTGACTGTGGTGTCACATCAATCCAGCACTTTATCGATGACATGAGTGTAGATTGTCCAGACTGAATAAAAATGGGGATGGTGGACAATATAACGACAAATAAAAATAACGAATGGAATGGCAACACTGTATTCAAAATAAATATTTTTATATCAGAACAATAACGATATATGACTTAATCATGTCTTGATGATGATTACAAAAACTATGGAGAAAAACATCATATAAATATACATTTTAGTATATTGATCTTCTTGATTAGAAACTGGCCTCACAGAACGTGGGGCATTTCCATAAGTGTTCCGCCCTCTGTTCCAGCAGCTGTCCGACTCGATGGTGTTTGAGTCTAATGCCGCTGAAATAGACGTCGACATCAGGGCACAACTCTGTGGGTCTGTAGAATGTTGCTCCCATTGCTTAATCTGTGGGTCTGTAAAATGTTGCTCCCATTGCTCAATCTGTGGGTCTGTAGAATGTTGTTGCCATTGCTCAATCTGTGGGTCTGTAGAATGTTGTTGCCATTGCTCAATCTGTGGGTTTGTAGGATGTTGCTCCCATTGCTTAATCTATGGGTCCATAGAATGTTGCTCCCATTGCTCAATCTGTGGGTCTGTAGAATGTTGCTCCCATTGCTTAATCTGTGGGTCTGTAGAATGTTGCTCCTATTGCTCGATCTGTGTGTCTGTAGAATGTTGTTGCCATTGCTCAATCTGTGGGTTTGTAGGATGTTGCTCTCATTGCTTAATCTTTGGGTCTATAGAATGTTGTTGCCATTGCTCAATCTGTGGGTTTGTAGAATGTTGCTCCTATTGCTTCATCTATGATTCGGTGTGTTTGTCTCAGAATTTCATATCTGTGACATTTTTCAAGAATGGGTCAACTAGCATCTTTTCGCTGCTGTTCTTATCTGTTCATCGGACAGGCAACATTCTTCCGGAAAATAGCATCTCTGTGGCCTCAATTGTTCTTCTTACTTGATTTCTAATTGTTCAGATGTGACAACAATAGGTTTCATACATTTTTCCCTTGCCTGATCTGAGTTTCAAGACGTATGATGATGATGATGATACATTGTCTTTAGCTTTTAGCAGGAAACTTTGTACAGTTCATTGACTTTGTGACAATATCACATGTTCTTCTCAGTTGTGTGAGTCAGGAGAAACTCACACGAAAGGGTGGTGAAGAGGGTTGTGGATGCATATTTAGTCTCCGAATGAAGGCATTCCAGTGCGCCAGAGTCTAAGGTTTTCAATGTCCAGCCAGAATCCTATCACACTCTTCTGTGTGTAACTGGATGATACTCCAGCCAGGATCACATCACACACTTCTGTGTGTAACTGGATGATACTCCAGCCAGGATCACATCACACACTTCTGTGTGTAACTGGATGATACTCCAGCAAGGATCACATCACACACTTCTGTGTGTAACTGGATGATACTCCAGCCAGGATCACATCACACACTTCTGTGTGTAACTGGATGATACTCCTTCTTACTTGTCAGATCTGAATGACGCAATGGTTAAACTATTTACCTTGCGTTCACTGAGTAGTGGCTTCGATACTTGATCCTACCGTCCTGCTTACAAGTGCTATTTCTCTATATTCCTGGGGTTTAAATCTTGAAGCAGAGTTACCTGGTGGGTAGGCAAAGAGCTGATCTTGTGAGAGAGACATAGTACATTTGACTAAATTCGACTTGATAGAAGTGATTCCTCGACTCATATTGATCCACGCCGAAGACGGATGTGTCGGATCATTTGCGTACTAAAACGAAATAAAACTGCGACACAACGCATTTCCATTATCTGGACTACATCCTGCTGGAAATCTAATAGTACCACGGTCCTGCTACAAGAGAGATCCAGCGGGAGTTTGAGAATAAACTCTGAAGAAGAATGGTTTCTTTTTAAAGACTTTATACATTATTTACAATGAAAACACTGTCATTGAATCAAACACAAGTTTGTCGCATTTCTGATTGATATACTCAGAAAATTGTCATGTCTTTCCAAACGATCGAATGCATAATTGCCGTTTCCTACGAGCAGTTTAGTTCTTTATAGTTGGTTTCCTAGACTAGTCACAATATTCTTTCATAGTCTCCAAGTGGTTACATAGTATTCTAATCTATTACACCCAGAAAATGGAACACATATTCCAGTTAGAAATTTATTTGATTCCACAGAAACAAACAGTTATGACACACCCAAAAATGCAAAATGCAGAGAACTCTTCTACCCTGATTAACAAGACACAAGGAGGCATAAAATGGAAATAAAAGAAGCATAATTGCCACCATTGGCAATTATGCTTCTTTTTATTTTAGAATACTTTCTAGGATTTAGTGTGAATGTGGTACCTTGTTCACACACTGCACCTCTCCGTCTAAGACACACACTGCACCTCTCCGTCTAAGACACACACTGCACCTCTCCGTCTAAGACACACACACACTGCACCTCTCCGTCTAAGACACACACTGCACCTCTCCGTCTAAGACACACACTGCACCTCTCCGTCTAAGACACACACTGCACCTCTCCGTCTAAGACACACACTGTACCTCTCCGTCTACGAAACACACTGCACCTCTCCGTCTAAGACACACATACACTGCACCTCTCCGTCTAAGACACACACTGCACCTCTCCGTCTAAGACACACACACACTGCACCTCTCCGTCTAAGACACACACTGCGCCTCTCCGTCTAAGACACACACTGCACCTCTCCGTCTAAGACACACACTGCACCTCTCCGTCTAAGACACACACTGCACCTTTCCGTCTAAGACACACACTGCACCTCTCCGTCTAAGACACACACTGTACCTCTCCGTCTAAGACACACACTGCACCTCTCCGTCTAAGACACACACACACTGCACCTCTCCGTCTAAGACACACACTGTACCTCTCCGTCTAAGACACACACACACTGCACCTCTCCGTCTAAGACACACACTGCACCTCTCCGTCTAAGACACACACTGCACCTCTTCGTCTAAGACACACACTGCACCTCTCCGTCTAAGACACACACACACTGCACCTCACCGTCTAAGACACACACTGCACCTCTCCGTCTAAGACACACACTGCACCTCTCCGTCTAAGACACACACACTGCACCTCTCCGCCTAAGACACACACACACTGCACCTCACCGTCTAAGACACACACTGCACCTCTCCGTCTAAGACACACACACACTGCACCTCTCCGTCTAAGACACACACTGCACCTCTCCGTCTAAGACACACACACACTGCACCTCTCCGTCTAAGACACACACACACTGCACCTCTCCGTCTAAGACACACACACACACTGCACCTCACCGTCTAAGACACACACACACTGCACCTCACCGTCTAAGACACACACTGCACCTCACCGTCTAAGACACACACTGTACCTCTCCATATAAATCACACTCTGTACATCTCTGTATAAAAGAGTTAACACACAGACCATTATATCACATTTAGATAAAAGCTAATACGGCCTGATATAACCAAAATAGACTTCTGTCTTGGGTTGAAAGGGTCATGCCTCATCTAAGAGGCTTTAATCCCCCATTTAACAAACAAAACAAAATCTGTCTAAAAGAAACACTGTATCTCCCCGTTTAAGACAAACACTGTGCCTCTCCCTCTACGACACACACACTGTACTTCTCCGTTGAAGACACACACCGTACCTCTCCTTCTAGGACACACGTTGTACCTCTCCGCCATTCTGACAATTCTTTTCGCGTGGCTCCCGAGCACTTAACAAAATAGTCATAAACTTTCTTTGTTGCACAGCGAGACTTTGTGATGTGAAAATAACGGATACGTTGGATCAGCAACTAGTAGTGAGATGATCATAGGTTAGCGTACATATTTTATTTAATCTAAAGTCGGTTATTTAATCTAAAGTCGGTTATTTAATCTAAAGTCGATTATGTCAGGAATCTAAGCTCACAGAATATCACCGAGATTGAACACGCGATCTATTGAGCACAGAACATGTGGAGTCTCATGGGAGATCCCCACAACAAACGCCGAATCTCCTGTGAGGTTCCCCACAACACATTTTGAATCTCCTGTTTGGATCCCCACTACACACGCTGAATCTCCTGGGAGGACCCACTCTACAATAGTTGAATGTCCTGCTACGATCCCCACAACACAGGCTAAATATATTTGGAGTTCCCACTCTACACACGTAGAATCTCTTGGAAGTATCCCCGCAACACACGCTGAATCTCTTAGGAGGACAACTCTACACAAGTTGAATGTCCTGGGAGGACCCACTCTACACAAGTTGAATGTCCTGGGAGGACCCACTCTACACAAGTTAAATGTCCTGGGAGGACCCACTCTACGCAAGTTGAGTGTCCTGGGAGGACCCACTCTACACACGTTGAATGTCCTGGGAAGACCCACTCTACACAAGTTGACTGTCCTGGGAGCACCCACTCTACATACGTTGAATGTCCTGGGAGGACCCACTCTACACAAGTTGAATGTCCTGGGAGGACCCACTCTACAATAGTTGAGTGTCCTGGAAGGACCCACTCTACACAAGTTAAATGTCCTGGGACAAACCACTCTACACAAGTTGAATGTCCTGGGAGGACCCCCACCCCAACAACACACGCTGAAACTACTAATCACTTTGACACGGAGAACCCCCAACATAACACAAATTGCAACATGTTTATATAAATTTAAAAAGAAAAGTTTTTATTGTTTTCTCGAACCAGTGAATATTAAATTTTATAATTTTTCTTATCTCTAAGACACATTGGAAAACGTTGGCAATTTCGTGATTTCGAGGCCACCTGTCGTAAATTACTTTAGATAAAGTTTATTAAAGTGTGTAGAGTTGAATGTAAGTACATACGACATATCTGTGAGTCATGCACATTTGCAACACATGAACATTTACACACGATAAGGACACAATACAATGTATACAAGTTTTATTTTCCTTCCCAATCCGTCATTCACAATCATGCACAATCAACGTTTAATGTAATAACAGCAATGGTTTTGTGAAACTTTTCTTCAATACAATCAATATTTTATCTTTTATTTATTGCTGGAGCTTTGGGACAGAATGCCTTGGATAACACACACACATATATATATATATATATATATATATATATATATATATATATATATATATATATATATATATATATATATAATCATCATGTGACATATTTTTTTCCAAAATGTAGTCTTCCTTATGGATTCTCTGAACAATCCACGATTCTGGACGAGTTGACCTGCCACATATAGAGACATGTTTAAACAATCTGATGCCTATATCACTGCTCCATCGTCGTCGTTTTCCCCCTGTTGCCATTAACTCAGCTTTCAGCGATTTATTTTTCCATGTTATTATGTCTCTTATATACATATAAAGATACTTGGTCATATTCATTTGATTTCATATTGTGATGCCGGAACACTTTATTCTATTAGTGAATGATTCTTTGAGAAATTCTGAAACATTGCTTCCATGTTAACTTCAACTGTGGTCTTTGATTTCATGAACCACCTTGTTCAGCAGAGCTAGATTCGTTCCTTGCTATATAATTGAATGAAATGAAATTAAATACAGATAAGAGCAAAATCTTGATTAACAACAAAGACACAGAAAACCAGATTAACATCATGATGAATAGGCACCAGTTTGAGGTGGTGAATACCTTCAGATACCTCGGATCCAGTATATGCAGTGATGGAAAATGCAAAGCAGAACTAAAAGTAAGGCTGGAGATGGCTTTAGCGTCCTTGTCACGGCTAAAGGTGATTTGGAAAATTAACATCAGTGTTGAAGTGAAAGTCAAACTGTATAAGTCGCTTGTGTTTTCTGTTGTACTGTATGGTTGTGAGAGTTGGACACTCACTGCGGACATGGAGATACGATTACAGGCTTTCGAGTACAAATGCTACAGATGAATTCTACGAATTTCCTAAAGGGAACATAAGACCAATGTGTTCGTAAGAAATAAAGTAGAGATGTGTGCAGGTGTTCAGGAGCCATTGCTTTCAATAGTGAAACGACGAAAACTAGCATGGTTCGGACATGTATGCAGGCACGATTCCTTGTCCAAAACAATACTGAAGGGAACTGTCGAAGGGGGAGAAGTAGAGGAGGGCAAATAAAGGCATGGATAGACAACATCAAGGAATGGACAGGACAAGATATTTCTACACTCATCCGCATCGCTGAGGATAGAATTCGCTGAAGAACTCTGTGTACTGAAGCATCCGATATGGTACCCCTACGACCCTGAAGCGTTACGGGTTTATCGATTATTGATTGATATAATTGAATCGTCTTTACATATATCTTAATATATTGTAACGTGAAAATGTAAATGAATATCTCTGACATATTTTATATGTTTCGTATAATATATATAATATTTTATATGTTTAGTATAATTCGTATATATATATATATATATATATTAATATATTAATTATATATTAATATATATTATAATACTCTTTCGGAAGACGTATTTATGATCAGGTTCACAAGAACTATTAATCTATTAATATTGTTAATATTGTAGCATCTCTACTGCGTCCAAAATATCATTAAGTAGTAGACTATCTCTGAAGAGAGTCGATTGTTTACATTCTAATCATCATCAGGTTGCATATCCTGAACAGGATGTAGCAGTCATCACAGCTTTTCGAAAATTTTATTGATATGTTCTATGATTCTAGTAGATATGTGTAAAACTAGGCCACAGTCCCAGTGTTGCTATGATTGTTCTATCTTTTTAAATTTAAATATTTTCTTACAGAGCCGTCATTGACAAACAATGGTAAGTGTTCATTTCATTGTTCTAGAATTTTCCTGTACTGCATCTATCAATAAATTCTAGATCATAAACCAATCATCGATGTCACAGTACAGTAACATGCATGTGTTTCCTTAACCACATCTTGAAACATTTAACATTACATATTAGCATGTTGAGTCACTAGATCAACTTAGTGCCTGAAAAGAACTTCGTGTATGCTATGGCAGGGTCACACCCCTAGCATTGTAAAGTTAGTAGTAAAGTAATCCATAGCATTTATTAATGCGGCAGGGGTGTGAGATGATAGCGATCTCACATTTCACAGGCTCTGCAAATGAGGGCGGTAGCCATCTCCTCTCCCTCGCAGTCCTTAATTCCCAGATTAATCCGGTACCCATTTAAGGCTGGGTCGACCCGGGAGCCGTTGTGATCTGAAAAATATTTCCGCATCAACAGAGGAATGATGCCCAGGACCACTCATATGCGAAGCCAGTGCGCTAACCACTGCTCTACGCGGCTCCATAAGCACGGAGATTCTCGAAATTAATACAATGAACAGCATGTATGTCTTGTAAAACAGGTCTCACCTTAGACTTGTTACATCATACATGCCAGACGAGTGTCTTCTACAGAAACCGTTTTATTGTGAACTGTTTCAGGTAAGCGCTCACTTGAAGGTCAAGTAAATTTAAGTAGGAAGCCAGAGGACAATTTTTTTTAAAAATTCTTGAGACTAACGGGAATTGAACCAGTCCGTTCTACGGCACCAAATCGCCTAGCAACAATTGCACACGCGTTTTTCAGTACTTGACTAACCGCATCTCATAAAAGATGCGATTTCATCAATCCATTCAAATCATGCACACAAAGTCACCAGAATGGACCGATCGAGACAAGGACTATTACAACAACAACAAACATCCCGTACAGGTATTGAAATATCCCCAGTAACAACAAACACATAACATAATATCCGTATAAGTTACTTTGTGTGCACGATTTGAATGGCTTGATGAAATCGCATCTTTTATGAGATGCGGTTAGTCAAGTACTGAAAAACGCGTGTGCAATTGTTGCTAGGCGATTTGGTGCCGTAGAACGGTCTGGTTCAATTCCCGTTAGTCTCAAGAATTTTTTAAAAAAAATTGTCCTCTGGCTTCCTACTTAAATTTACTTGTATAAACAATTATTTGAAGCAAAATTGTATTGTCTGTATATGTTATCCATGTTTACAAGAAGACCTATCGGCCCTTGTATAACTAATACGGATATTATGTTATGTGTTTGTTGTTACTGAGGATATTTCAATACCTGTACGGGATGTTTGTTGTTGTTGTAATAGTCCTTGTCTCGATTGGTCCGTTCGGGCACTTGAAGGTCAAACATCTTCCAAAGAGATTCAGTTATTGTGAACTGTGTGCATTTAAGCGGTGATTTAAAGGACATAAGTCTTACACAAGGACTCAATTATTGAGAAATGTGTACAGGTGAGCGCAAGTGAAGGTCAGACGTCTTCCACAGAGCGAGCTTTATTGTGAACTGTTTCAGGTAAGTGCTCACTTGAAAGGTCAAACATCTTCAACAGAGATTCATTTACTGAGAACTGTGTGCAGGTTAACTGTCAAGTGTAGGTCAGAAAAAATACCGCGTCAAAGCTTTCTTGAAAACATTTCTTTAATACTGCAATGTTGACCAAAGTTCTTGGGACAAAAATACATTGACCGCCCGCCCTGACATGGTCTATGAACGTATTAAAATCGCTGAACATTTCAGGCAACTCGAAAGAAACAAACACGACAAGAGAGGTAAAATGGTTTTTTCCTCATCACCTTGTCACCTACGTCTTTGATGTGACTCTGCTTCTTCTTCTTCGTTCGTTCTCAAATTCCTGCAGATCAGCAGGATGTAGTCCGGAGAACGGAATGCGTTGTATCATGGTTTACAGCATTGCTGCGATATCTGCGTCTATCGGCCTGACACATCCTACTTCCGCATGGCTTTGGGTCACTGACCCTATATGGGATGGGACAACCAACTCCATCCCATAACCTCCTTAGTCGCCTCGTACGACATGCATGGAAGGTAAACAGTGTTACTATTCTTTGCTCCCCTTTCGGGTCCCGACATCACACGGGTGTGACTCCGTTCAGAAACAGTGCGCATGATTATTTTGGAGAAGAAACGGATATGCAATTATAGAAAAACCGTATGCAATCACATGACGACAGACCTGCAGTCTGTATTATATCTGTTTACAAATGAATATTTATATTTGAAATACCCTTATAAGTATCATTAGTATTTTGTTAACACATCGAGTAAAAGACTTACTTGCAAAAAAAGATTATGTCAAATTTTTGCAGCCTGTACAATAAATTTAAGTTCTTTATCTTTAGAAAAGAAACTACTGAGTTTCGAGAATAAATGTCTTCGTAGGATAATTAACACCCATATGCATTGGTGCGAATTCAAATGAAATGATAAAAGCAGAGAAGAGACACATCAAAATTTAATCACAGATGTTATCAGAAAACGTCGTTTATCCTACATCAGACATGTCCTATGTGCAGACATCAACAGTACACCACCAAACTCTTGATTGGATACATACAGGCAAAAGAGCAAGGGGTAGACCAAAAGAAACACTCAGAAAAACAATACTTAGAGAAAGTAAAACAATTAATATCCATGCTATTCAATAACTGCACATAATAGCTTTGAACAGACATAATTTGAGAGATCTGACCTCTGTCCTATGCGCTAACTTCAGCGCAAAAGGAAAATGAATGAACGAACAATAAATTTACATTATATCACCTCTACGCCACTAGTTCTAACACAGCTACAGCTACAGACGGCGCCCCCTTGTCACCACTTTCATTTATTTGATGATTCATCTCTAACAGTGAAATCGCAGTTTTCGTCGGTACTCTCTGCGAGAAAAACCAGATAAATCCAGAACCGACGAAATTATTATTATCATGTGACATATTCTTTCTAGAACGTAGTCTTTCCTATGGATCTCTTGAATTCTCCGCGGTCTTGAGCAAGTTGTCCTGCATCTTTTAGTGACATGCAGGCATTCCTGAATGTCTTTTGTCCAACGGAGTCTTGGTCGGCCTTTGCCCCTGTTGCCATCTATCATCCCCTCCAGGAACACTGTCTCCATGCTGTCGTGTCTCTTAATATGACCGAAAAAACTAGCTTTTTCTTTAATATGGTGTTCAGAAGCCAGCCTTCCTGGACGCTAATTGTTCGTAACACCTCCTGGTTTGTTTTCTTCGCTTTCCATGGTATTCTCAGAACTCTTCTATAACACTTTAATTCAAATGATGTTATTCTCTTGGCCACTGTTTTATTTAGTCTCCATGCTTCGCATCCATATGTCGCCACAGAAATACACATGTTTGTAGTAAACACAATTTGGTTCTTATGTTAGTACCTTGCCATAGTTTCTTTATCTGTTTTAATTTTAACAGCGTCATTGCCGTTCTTCTCTTGATCTCAACTGCGCAGTCCCCCGCATTGTTTATATTAGTTCCTAAATAATCAAAATGTGTCACTTCTTCCAAATTGCAGTTCTCAATATTAATTTTGGATCTTGATTTAGTTTTATCGGTTGCCATTTGTGTGTGTTTTTTTTTCATATTTAAGAACAAATTTTGCTGTTCGCTGAACTTTTGGGTTGACTTAATTATGTTCAGTAGATCGTGTTCGTTTTTTATTAATTGCACTGTGTCGTCTGCATATCTAATTTCTGGTATTTGCAGCCCTCCTATATTTATGGATCTGAAATCAGGCTTCATTGTATCTTGTCTCATGTTTCTCATTATATTTTCCGCATAGATGTTGAACAAATATGGAGACAAGGTACATCCTTGTCTTACTCCTTTCTGTACATTGAACCACTCCGATCTTGCACCTTCAACTTTTACCGCTGCTTCTTGATCTTTATACAGCTCTGCTATTAGTCGTGTAATGTGTTTAACTGACGAAAACCGTGGCAATTATTTCAATACCAATCAATGGAAATCTAATTAATTCGTTTTAGACACTCCACAATACATATCAAAAACACATTTTATAGAGAATTAAAATAGTGGTTAATATTAAAAACAAAATGAAATTAACATAAACATTGAATATAAAAGACTAACGTAAAAAATGAATGACCATTTTAATTAACATGGCATGTACCTTTCTGACGACTCTCTTCGAGTATGGAAGACGGCCATAATGGGATATTTTAATTTTTGGAAAGGTATTCCCCACTATAAGGATCTTAAGTATCAAAGCACTATCTCGGATCAATGTCCTTCATTGTGTTTTTGCACTAGGACCACCACCTGAGTCAGTGGACCCAATTTTTGCAAAAGAAGTTGTTCAAAGAAAATTGTTTCACCCACCTCTTGAAGATTTGTTTAAAATTGGGCAAGACATTATCATTTAACACGTTGCAGGCATTGCCTTCTTTATTGCTTTCTTTTTTTGTGTGGCCACAATGGCGATTCGTAGATGGCGATTTCTCGTACATGCGGTCGATTTAAGTAATCTTAATGTTGCTCACGTATGTTTCAACGATTTCTTTCTTCAACTCGATCCTGAGATTCAAGGTAATCTTGACGGGAACCGTTGATGGTCGAAGAAGAAAAGTGAACAAGAATATTTTAGCGTAATCACACCAAGAAATTGTCACTACGTGATTTGTACAAACTTGTCCGTATGACTGAGATAGACATTTTAGACGTGTTTTTGTGGTTCGGATAATCCCAATGTGGTATGCATACGATCTTTTGTACTGATAGTTCCAATGTGGTATGCGTCCAATCCTTTTGTACTGATAGTTCCAATGTGGTATGCGTCCAATCCTTTTGTACTGATAGTTCCAATGTAGTATGCGTCCAATCCTTTTGTACTGATAGTTTCAATGTAGTATGCGTCCAATCCTTTTGTACTGATAGTTTCAATGTAGTATGCGTCCAATCCTTTTGTACTGATAGTTCCAATGTGGTATGTGTACGATACTAACTTGTTTTCCAGTGTGATTATTACTATTATAAATGATAACCCCCCCCCCCTCGAACGTCCCTATTGTGCCTTAACAGTTTAGCGCAACTTTGAAGAATCTCATCGCCTCTTAATCTTTTAACAGCGGTAAAATATCTTACCGTCTCACTCAGGGCATTGTCTCTCACTCTGAGAACCCTGATCAAACGCATCCTCAACCACTATCATCAACCTAACTACAGCAATACTAAATTGATTGATTTGATTATTTGATGATCAAAAAAGTTGTACCTGCTATGGCAAGAATAAACTACTCTTTGTATGTCGTCATATTGGCTTGGATGTCGACACAAGTACTTGGAGTGGAGTGCCCTTACAAGGTATGTTATGTCTTAGAAACATTTGTTTTATTACATTATGATGTATCTATTCTACATAGTTGTACACTATAATCAGGGCCGGCCCTAACAATTGAGGGGCCCCATGCGAAACGGATTGCGCGGGGCCCAGTCTGGGTAGGGAAGAGGATAATAAAATAAATTCTGATATGAATTTATGGGCCTATGAAGTGCTGGGCCCACTGCGGCCGCATAGGTTGCAATGGCCTAAGACCGGCCCTGACTATAATGTATCTATTTTAAATAATTGTACTTAATGATGTATCTATTTAAAATAGTTGCACTACAGTTTTTCATAGAGAAGGAAGCAATGAAATTTGAAAAGCAACTTTTGTTGTAGCAAATGATAAACAATATAAGTTGGTCTGCGTTGTTTTCTGCTCTTCTATATGGTTCTACGATATACACAGACTATAGCATCGCCTGATAAATCATCAGCATTTTCGTTACCACAAATTTCTGCACCGTATAACATGGACAGTAGATTCATGTGATGCTTTTGAAATACATTCAGGAGATGGGGAGTGGCTGTGGTTCCCAAATCACAGTCTCCATTAATTAAAAAAAAAAATAATCAGCTCTAACATAACCAGCGTCGACTCACTTCGATGGTTGAAAGAAGCATATCTCACAACTTCCATGGTTGAAAGAAGCATATCTCACAACTTCCATGGTTGAAAGACGCATATCTCACAACTTCCATGGTTGAAAGAAGCATATCTCACAACTTCCATGGTTGAAAGAAGCATATCTCACAACTTCCATGGTTGAAAGAAGCATATCTCACAACTTCCATGGTTGAAAGAAGCATATCTCACAACTTTGTGCGCTGTTGACAAGCATGTCCCGCTCACATTTCATCATGCAGTTTTCTATCATACACTTAGAATAGAAATGAAATGAATGCAAAAACTGATGTTTGTACGGATGATGTTTAGATATAAGACCTGCTTGCAAACCCATGTTAGTACAGATGATGTTTAGATACAAGACCTGCTTGCAAACCAATGTTTGGACGGATGATGTTTAGATATGACCTGCTTGCAAACCCATGTTTGGACGGATGACGTTTAGATATAAGACCTGCTTGCAAACAAATGTTTGGACGGATGATGTTTAGATATAAGACCTGCTTGCAAACCCATGTTTGTACGGATGATGTTTAGATATAAGACCTGCTTGCAAATCAATGTTTGGACGGATGATGTTTAGATATGACCTGCTTGCAAAGCCATGTTTGGACGGATGATGTTTATATATAAGACCTGCTTACATACCCATGTTTGGACGGATGATGTTTAGATATAAGACCTGCTTTAAACTATTTGTTGTTTGTGTTTGGTTGTCAATTAAGGTTGTCATGTGACGTATTCTTTGTAGAACGTAGTCTTCCGTAGGAATATCCTGAAATCCCCACGATCTATTGATAGCTGTCCCGCTTCCTCCAGCGACATATGAATGCATTCATGAATATCTTTTGTCCAACGACGTCTTGGTCGGCCTCTGCCTCTATAGCCTTCTATCGCCCCCTTGAACAACACTATTTCCATCCATCGTGTTCCTTACATGGCCGAAAAAATACAACTTTCTTCTTAATATGTGTTCATCGATCACAAGATGACCATTTGTTACATCCACTTTAGAAAATTCAGAATTATTTCCAAGCCTAATAGTTCACAGATTGTTAATAAGCCCAATTCGAGTAGCAAATGTCATTGGACAGTTCGGACAAGGAATGACATTTGTAGAAGAATTTTGGTCTATCCGTGACTTTCTATCTACTCTCGACTGTTGAATTGTTGCATTTATCCACTTTTCACAAGATGAGATGCCCTTTTTCACCTTAGAGCGCCTTCTTAATATTGTGCTTAAAAGCTAGCCTTCTTGTACGTCGATTTTTTTAGCACGTTTTGGTTAGTCTTTTTGCTGTTTACAGCCTCTATTTAAGGGTTTACAGCCTCTATTTAAGGGTTTACAGCCTCTATTTAAGGGTTTACAGCCTCTATTTAAGGGTTTACAGCCTCTATTTAAGGGTTTACAGCCTCTATTTAAGGGTTTGCAGCCTCTATTTAACGGTTTACAGCCTCTATTTAAGGGTTTACAGCCTCTATTTATGGGTTTACAGCCTCTATTTAAGGGTTTACAGCCTCTATTTAAGGGTTTACAGCCTCTATTTAACGGTTTGCAGCCTCTATTTAACGGTTTACAGCCTCTATTTAAGGGTTTACAGCCTCTATTTAAGGGTTTACAGCCTCTATTTAAGGGTTTACAGCCTCTATTTGCCGAGGCACGCAATTTCAGTTTATAAAACAGCCACATTTGTGTTTAATCGACGCGTTTTGGCTTTTTTTTTTACTTCGTGTGAGTTTACAGTCTTGGACAAAATGTAGTTATAAAAGCGTGAACTAATTGCGAAAGTACATCCATAGTGTCCTGCCATTGCACATGTGTCCTTTTGCGGTGGCAGACTCCTAGTTGGCAAGGGGTGTTATAAGTGCCGTCAATGGGAATTGGTCAATAAATCTGACAAATAAATGATGAGGTAATTGATCCATAAGTGTGTGATGTGATTGTAGTAGTATGCAGTCAACTGTCAAATACTGCTTGTTTCCCGTTAATAAGTGGCAGGGAGGTATTTTGTAGCTGTGTGATAAAGGTCGCATACACTTGCTGTCGCCCCGTCATGTACAGGGTGAATTTTTTAATTTACCCTTCGACAGATAAAAACCCCCCAGTCCTTACCGGGGATCGAACTCTGGACATCACAGGTGTGAGACAAACATCTTAACCTCTCGGTCATCCGACACACTTTGAGTAATCATGCGATACAGGTGCATTGGCATGCCTCCATAAATCCATACCGTATACGTAAATCCACCGAATACATCTATACCTTCGAGACCATATATGAGACCTTGTGTTGCCTCAAATACACAACTGAGAAGAAATTGTGCTTTTACCAGAAACGCTATTAGCTTTCAAGATCTACTTAATCACAGCAATAAGGATTATTTTTACAAGATCTACTTAATCACATCAATAAGGATTATTTTTTTAAAGATCTAATTAATCACAGCAATAAGGATGATTATTTCAAGATCTACTTAATGACAGCAATAAGGATTACTAGTTCAAGATCTACTTAATCACAGCAATAAGGATTATTATTTCAAGATCTACTTAACCACAGCAATAAGGATTATTTTTACAAGATCTACTTAATCACAGCAATAAGGATTATTATTTCAAGGTCTACTTAATCACAGCAATAAGGATTATTATTTCAAGGTCTACTTAATCACAGCAATAAGAATTATTATTTCAAGATCTACGTAATCACAGCAATAAGGATTATTATTTCAAGATCTACTTAACCACAGCAATAAGGATTATTATTTCAAGATCTACTTAATCACAGCAATAAGGATTATTATTTCAAGATCTACGTAATCACAGCAATAAGGATTATTATTTCAAGATCTACTTAACCACAGCAATAAGGATTATTATTTCAAGATCTACTTAATCACAGCAATAAGGATTATTATTTCAAGATCTTCTTAATCACAGCAATAAGGATTACTATTTCAAGGTCTACTTAATCACAGCAATAAGAATTATTATTTCAAGATCTACTTAATCACAGCAATAAGGATTATTATTTCAAGATCTACGTAATCACAGCAATAAGGATTATTATTTCAAGATCTACTTAACCACAGCAATAAGGATTATTATTTCAAGATCTACTTAATCACAGCAATAAGGATTATTATTTCAAGATCTACTTAACCACAGCAATAAGGATTATTATTTCAAGATCTACTTAATCACAGCAATAAGGATTATTATTTCAAGATCTTCTTAATCACAGCAATAAGGATTACTATTTCAAGATCTACTTAATCACAGCAATAAGGATTACTATTTCAAGATCTACTTAATCACAGCAATAAGGATTATTATTTCAAGGTCTACTTAATCACAGCAATAAGGATTACTATTTCAAGATCTACTTAATCACAGCAATAAGGATTATTATTTCAAGATCTACTTAACCACAGCAATAAGGATTATTTTTACAAGATCTACTTAATCACAGCAATAAGGATTATTATTTCAAGATCTTCTTAATCACAGCAATAAGGATTACTATTTCAAGATCTACTTAATCACAGCAATAAGGATTACTATTTCAAGATGTACTTAATCACAGCAATAAGGATTATTTCATCAGCAATATCACCAGCCTTAAGAAAACTAAATATAAAAATACTAATACAGATTATGCTAATTCTAATCAATTGCATGTTTCAGGAATGTGCTTGCTTCAGTTTGATAATAGCGTGTGATCATCTGGGCTGGAAGTCTCTGCCAATTCCAGATATTCGAAATGTTTCTTGGCAGCCTTATCTGACATTGATCGTAAGTCAATAATACGTACTGTTTGTACGTAAGTCAATAATACATATTGTTTATACGTTAGTCAATAATACATATTGTTTATACGTAAGTCAATAATACATATTGTTTATACGTAAGTCAATAATACATATTGTTTATACGTAAGTCAATAATACATATTGTTTATACGTAAGTCAATAATACATATTGTTTATACGTAAGTCAATAATACATATTCTTTATACGTAAGTCAATAATACATATTGTTTATACGTAAGTCAATAATACATATTGTTTATACGTAAGTCAATAATACATATTGTTTATACGTAAGTCAATAATACATATTGTTTATACGTAAGTCAATAATACAAATTGTTTATACGTAAGTCAATAATACATATTGTTTATACGTAAGTCAATAATACATATTGTTGATACGTAAGTCAATTATACGCGCGCGCGTGCGTGTGTAGATATTGTCTTATGTCCAAGTCTCGCATCGATATGTTGTCACTGGGAAACACATGATCTTAAAAGGATTATTTTAGTGTTGTTATTACTACTTTGCCATAGCTTTCTCATGTGTGTTCATTTGAGTTTTGCAATTGCGAATCTACTTCTAATCTCGACTTAACGATCTCCGAAACTGCTTATATTTACTCCCATATATTCGAATTCACAGATTGTAGTTCTATATTGTTTATGTTGATTATTTCTTCGATCTTTATTTTGTCTGTTGTCACAAATTGTTTTCTGTGCGTTTAGTGATAGATTTAGGTTCTCGCTGTATGTCTTTGTTGTTTTCATTAACTGTTTCAGTCCCTGAGGATGTGTAGTAAGGAGAACTGTATCATCTGCATATCTTATTTCTGGAATCTTGTACCCAACGATATTTAATGGATGAAACTCATTTTTCTTGTTCTTCTCTTACATTACTCATTATATTCTCTGCATAGATGTTACAAATATGACTATATACCAACTTCAATACATGGGTATATACCAATTTTACTATTACCTAGAATAATACTATAGAAAATTATGCAATATTCTTCTTCTTCTTCTTCTTTCTGTCCTCATTACCTTTCGGTGTTGAGGGGAGAGTGAGTGTACGGTCTTTTGCCCTTCTATTTGCCTCCTCTGCTGTTATATTTCCGAGTGTCTCTAATACACTATCTATCCACCTTTTACGAGGGCGTCCAATAGGTCTCCTGTTTTCGTATCGTTTGTTAAGTGTTTTTTTGGATAATACTTTGCTCTTTCTGTCTGGTTATGTGGCCGTACCATTTAACTTGTTGTTTCCGTATGTATTCTATTGTTGGCTTGATCCCTAATTGTTTCCTTAGTGCTTCATTCCTGATTTTGTCTCTCAAGCTAACTCCAATCATACGTCTCACACATTTAATTTCAGTTGTGTTAATCTTATGTATTGTTCTAGAATCTAATGTCCAAGTTTGACACTGATAACACAATGTTGGTAAGAAAATGGTGTTGAAAAGCGCTTTCTTTGTTTCTAGTGTAATGTCTTTGTTTCTTAGTAAAGGTGTTAATTGACCAATGATCTGACAGGCCTTATTACATCTTGCGTTTATTTCTGCTTCTTGTTTGTTGTCATATCTCAATGTGCTGCCCAGATATTTGAATTCATCTACTTGTTTTAGTTGTTTATTATTTATCTGTATGTTGATGTTCTCCTTTTCTCTTGCAATATTCATTACTTCTGTTTTGTCTATGTTGATTTTCATTCCAAATTGCGTGCCTGCTGTGTCTATTGTGTTTAGGTGGTCTTGCAGGTTTTTAATGCTGTTGTGGAATAAAACCTGGTCATCTGCAAAAAGCAGTTCATTTGCTTCATTAGAATTTGCTGTTTTGTTTATATGGTCCATGTATGTAATAAAAAGTAGTGGGGATAATACACATCCCTGCTTTACTCCTGTGCTAATCACAAAGTCCTCTGTGTAGCCTGCAGCTGTTCTTATAGTGCAACTGCTGTTGTTATAGAGACTTCTACAAACGTTAATTAAATGTTGGCATACTCCATAAATTTTTAATGTTTCCCATCGTTTTTCTCTGTTTACTCGGTCAAATGCTTTCTCTTGATCTATGAAGGATATTGAAGCAATATTATAATTGTATATTCAATTTATAACAGTATAGTCAATGTTATAACAGTATAGCCAATATTGTTGACAGTTTAAGCAGCATATCACTTCAACAACAATTCAAGAGAATATGCCCTTCGTGAATTGCATCCAGAATCATAGTTCAAGGAATATTACCATAAATACCCACATCTCCGCTCCGTCAACTACACAAGAGTGCTCAATTGCGTTCCGCAGACCCACCGATATTTAATTGTTGTTGAAGTGATCTGTTGCCTTTCCAGATATGTGTTATCATGGCACCGCAGATGCCAGCGGTGTAGATTCAACACTGGTAGCTATGTCACACATACCTGTTACTTAACATTCCTCGATGCCATTTATACCGTCTAAGATTTGTTTCTCGAAACATCACCTCTGCTATCATTTACAAACGTTGCGCAACATTTACTTTGGCTGTACATAGAAGAAACCTGTAGGAGGCTGGAAGATCGATTATGTCAGCATCTGTATAATTAGCTACTGATTCTGATTCTAGTTAGTTATTTCAATGGTACAAGTCATATTGGTACACGTGATGTCCCAGCGACTCACTAAACTATGCCTTTTGTATGATGAACTCGGTATACGTTTTAAAGCCATTCATCATCATTAAGTGTCGTACCGAATGGCGTTGACGATCATATTTCTCCATGTACATCGATCTCTCATATATGTCATCATCTCTGTTGGTGTCGTCAATCGAAGCCATTTAGTCAAACTGTCCAATACATTTTCTCTGGGTCTTCCCTTGATCTTTTCCCTTCTATTTTTCCTGTTGTCACTATATTCTCAATGCCTCATCTTCTCAGTATGTGATCAATAAATGTTACATTAAGCCGTTACATCTGACAATTTGTTACCTTGCACTCTTTCAATTTCAACATTCTCTATTCTTACATGTAAATGTCTTGTTTTTTTCTTTCATCTTATCATTTGTTTTTGTTTTGTTTCTGACCTTCCAATGTTGGTATTCATGTATCTCCTTTCTGCAGTTGTGTTTTGATATGATGTTGTAATGTTATTATAGGCAGTGCTGACCTTTATCTGCGTGTTCTGCATTGCGTTCTTAATAATGACCTCTAAATCAAAACGACAATTTGCCAGTGATTTCATTTACTCTTCCAGTGATTCATAAAACTAACTTACAATGTTTTTTTTATCTGTTGGATCATTTCGCAGCAATTACTTCTTTTGTAAATTACGCAGAATTGACATTATTGTTCTGTTAATCACAGTCTTATTATATATATATATATATATATATATACATATATATTTAAATTTTTTTTTCTATTCCAGGGAAACTCTATATCCAACGTGACTGCGTCAGGTTTACCATCTGGAATAGGTGGAATAGATCTTGAAGAAAATCCTGTCTCAAACATAGACGATGACGCCTTCACTGGCTCAGAAAACACAATAACCAAAATCCTGCTCTCCAACGCTAACTTGAACCAACTTCCACTAGCATTTCTCAACTTGAACAATCTTAAACATTTATCAATTCAAAACACAACTATTCAATACTGGAATCTTGATATTATTCGAAAAATTGGCCTAACTCTACAAACTCTAACTTTGATCAATGTTGGATTGTTATCATGGCCTACCTGGATACAATATTTCCCTCATGTATATATCCTGCAGTTATCCAGTGCATCTCTATCTGTTCCCGACAACGCGTTTGATATGCAAGCCCAGAATATCTACAGCATTTCTATGGAGAACGTACGTTTAACCTCGACCAGTAAAATATTCTCCAAGTGCATATCTCTCAATGATTTATTTCTGGACAGTAATAACATAACCGAGATCCCCGGGCTTCCAAATTCGGGTAATTTGACGAATTTAAGCTTGACTAATAACAGGATTTCAAACTCTAGCCACTTCAGTGATACCATGCAGCCTCTTGCAGAGTCACTGTGGACTTTATTTATGAATTTCAATAAATTGACATCTTTTCCTGATCTATCTTTCATGAAAGCTATCGAGAACTTATACCTGTCATTTAACCTCATTTCTGAAACCAGTTCTGGTTCTGTACCTGCTTCATTATATCACCTGGAACTGGAAGGTAATAATATTTCCTCTTTGAAAACTTTCTTGAAAACTGGGACGAGATTAAGTTTTCTAAATATGCGGTCAAATTCACTATCAGAAATCGAAGGAGTGGATATGCCTGCCAGTGTTGCTGATTTGGACCTCTCATATAATCTTATATCAGAATTAACGGATACTAGTTTCCCATCACATTCAGTCATGGCTTCACTACAATTGGACTTTAATCCACTTTCTACAATATCTTCTAACGCTTTTTCCAATCTTCAAGATTTAGTAAAATTATCCATGACTCACACGAACTTAACTCGTTTGCCGGTTTCTGTGACTGTCTTACACAGTATAACTAAACTTGATTTAAGTGGGAACGTAGACCTTGTCTGTACGTGCACGGAGAAAAGTTTGCGCGCATGGTCAATGTCTGTTCCTGTCATCATTTCCGGAACCTGTGATCAAACAAGTATTGATTATTTTCTGAAAACTCTCAGTGCCGATTGCCCAGTCTGACATTGTCATAAGGACCAAAACTTCGATTGTAATCGTTTTTAAACACAAATGAAGTCTGTCTATCACAAAAATCGAGATCGGAATGAGAAATAAAAGGAAGGAGATAGAAATAAGAAGTGAGAGAGAGAAAAGGAATGAGATAGAAATAAGAAGATTGAGAGAGAAAAGGAAGGAGATAGAAATAAGAAGATTGAGAGAGAAAAGGAAGGAGATAGAAATAAGAAGATTGAGAGAGAAAAGGAAGGAGATAGAAATAAGAAGATTGAGAGAGAAAAGGAAGGAGATAGAAATAAGAAGATTGAGAGAGAAAAGGAAGGAGATAGAAATAAGAAGATTGAGAGAGAAAAGAGAGAAGATATATACACGTATTAAGAAGAAATACATATAGAAAAAGTCCCAAGCAATTTATTTTGGAAGAAAAGGGAAACATTTTTTAGGGGAATCGTTCTCAAACTCCCTCTGGATCTCTCTAGCTTGTAACAAAACGATTTGTCCTACTAGATTTCCAGCAAGATGTAGCTCATGGAATGGAATAGCGTTGAGTCGTCATTTTATTTTCGCCAGTGGTCCGACAAATCCGACTTTGTTGCCAATACGTTCAGTATTTTACCCCTTTCACTGAATTGTGGACGTGTATAGCGCTATCGATAGTGGACCATTACAACGAGAGAACTACCTGCCGCACTGTGCACAGAACCCCAATCTGAAAACTAACCACGGTCAAGCATACTTGACAGATTCCCAGACACTTGACAATTTTTTCTGTTATGAAGGTCGTATCTCCGGCGATGTCAACTCTTCATTCGATTAGTGTTCTAAATTATTGTTCGATCCTTAATGAATATGTTATTAAAATGTGCTTATTTATAGAATAGGTAATAAATATATCTCACATATATTGGATACTTTTTTTGAATGAATTGCTTGTATCTTGAATGAATTGCTTGTATCTTGAATGAATTGCTTGTATCTTGAGAATGAATTGCTTGTATCTTGAGAAAGAATTGCTTGTATTTATTTGAATGGTTTCTATCTAATTCAATAGATTACATCTGATTGCATGTAGTGATTAATTTGAGGTTTAAAGAAAAAAAAATGAAATCGTTCGTGTACGTCCGTATACGCCCGTTTGCGTCCGTGTACGTCCGTATTGTCGGGGCATGAAAAAGGAGCAAAAAATACTTCCTGTCAAGCGGTTAAGCGGTTAAGGAGGTTTTGTTTTTTTTGTTTGGTGAAGGTAGTTGTCCTATTCCATAGAGGATCAGAATGAACCACAAGACTTGATGATATTGGATGTGTCAGACCTGTGACAGAATGTGCTATATCGGTTACACAATGGCAACACGGACTCATTATCTTCCGTAAGTCGCTAAAATCACATTCTCATTCGACAAATTCTCAACTTATACAGTGACTTGTAAATATTCGACAACATTCGAAAATGCTTAAGGAAAAAAGTATTAATTGGGAGATGGCATTCTATGTTAGATAGTACAGTTGCCCGTGTGTTGCCGGGGCCCGAAAGGGGAGCAAAGAATAGCATCACTATTTACCTTCCATGAATGTCGTAATAGGCAACTAAGGAGGTTATGAGATGGAGTTGGCTGTCCCATCCCATATAGGGCCAGTGACCCAAAGCCATACTGAAGTCGGATGTGTCAGGTCGAGGACGCAGATATCGCAGCAATGCAGTAAACCATGACACAACGCATTCCGTTCTCCGGACTACATCCTGCTAATCTGCAGGAGTTTGATAACGAACGCAGAAGAAAAACAAGATGGTACAGTCACGTATCGCACACTTCGCGTGTATGAGATCACCTTTATATATTCATGCCGGGCCATGCGAGAGTTAAGGACAGTGTGCGACTGATACGTTGGCGAGCATGGCCGCAATGTCAAAAGGTGCATCTGTAAATCGTTCTGAAATGGTTAATGTACTGAAGATTTCTGAAAATCCGTTCAGAAGATATTCGTAATTGTGAATCAATGTAACTTTCATGGTTGCTGGAGATTGGAGCAACTCTCATGGTTGCTGGAGATTGGAGCAACTCTCATGGTTGCTGGAGATTGGAGCAACTCTCATGGTTGCTGGAGATTGGAGCAACTCTCATGATTGCTGGAGATTGGTGTAACTCTCACTGTTGTTGGAGATTGGTGTAAAGATCGAAACGAACAGTACATAAAAGCATAATAGACTTTCAAAAAGGCTGACAAATCAATACCCAAATGGAACTGTGAACAGCACACTGTAATTTATTTCTTGAAACGGGAATCGGAGCAGTGCATTTGTCATGTGAGCGTTGATAATACGAACTGAAAGTTTATAATATTTAGGAAGCAGTGACGAATGCAGACTGTTTTGGTTGTAGTGATTGTTTATTCAATATAAATACGTTTGTCGGGTTACATTTGTTTCTGAACTGTCTGGATGGACAATTCCATGCGACAGGGTTTGAACTTGACATAGTGCCCGTCAGAGACTCGTTTTATCCTACTCAGCCATGGAGCCGGGCTGATGATAACTTGCTAAAAATTCGATAATGTGGATAATACTGGGTTCCTCGTTGTCTGTTATTGACGACGCAGTGATATTTGCAGAATCACAATAGCTGGGTTACAACACTAAAAGTAATATTTGCAGCAACATTCCAGCTATGATACAACACTAAAAGTGATGTTAGTAGCATCATGTCAATGGATACACCACTAAAAGTGATGTTAGTAGCATCCCGCTAGCAAATCTTACATTACTGGGATTAAATCCCCAGTGTCTGGGATATCTCACTAATATCTATGAGTATGGACTACATCATAAAGATGTACATACATATTAGAATCGGAAATAAGTAACTGAACGTGTTACCAAAAGTTTAAAAATTAAAGCCACTTACATCATTAGCATTAAGTGCAGGAGTTTGAGAATGAACAAGAAGAAGAAGAAAATATATACAGAGTGTATTTAAGTAAAAGCGCCCGGCGTGATGCTGACCACATCGTTCTTAAGTATACCGCTGTTCAATGAAAAATACGGGCCTAATACCCTATTCTCCAATACACCTCAATGATGTGGAAATGGGAAAATTGACTTAGGGTATCCGGTACCTTTCATTATCATCAAGTGATGTCTCCGCAACGAAGTTTGGCTGCAACGTATCTCCAACATCTCCTGTCTCTAGTCTTGGTGGTGCACTCTGCTAGACTGTAACCTGTCCATCTTGTGATGTTACTCTCCCACTTGTATCTCTGCCTACCTCTTGCTCGCTTCCCTTTGACTTTACCCTCAAGTAAGGTCTTCAATAAGGTGTCATATCTTTTAATGTGTCCAAAGTATTTTATTTGCCTGATATTTATTTCTCTTAGTATTTCTTTCTTCATATTAAGTATCTTTAGCCCCTCTTTATTTGTTTTCTTCTCTTTCCATGATGTTCTCCCTATTCTTCTATATACCCACATCTCAAAGGCATCAATTTTCTTTTCTAATTATTTATTTAGTGTCCATGTTTCTGAACCATACATTAATATGGAATAGATATAGAATTTTATAATTCTCATTTTTAACTTATTTGTCATTTATAAGCCACTTACACGTGAACACAAACACAATATGCAAGTCGTGTGCGGTTGTCGCATGACTCCAGTTGATTCAGCTATAAATGGCTGTCTGACGCATAAGTTAAGGCAGATAAAGACAAAATGAACGAAACTGATCACCCACCTAATAGTTGATAAAGCTTAGTACATGAAGGTTATATTCATCTCCGACGGCAGGTTGCTGCCATGGGACTTACGTTTATCTTTACTAAGATTGAAGCAAAATATTCTGATATTGTTTTTCGTCTTCGAGAAAGCTTTCCTGTTGAAACGTCGTATATGCATTATGTTGTATTACCTATATACATTACGCTAATTAATCTACTGTTGTGCTAAAGTATGTTAAAGTTAATATTAACTTTAGCATATTCATTATATTTCCATCACCTAACACTTGACGATACGGAAGGGTTTGCGTTTGAAAGACATTCCCCTGTGTTGGGAACCCCAATATCTATATAACTTGGGAACCCCAATATCTATATAACTATTGTCTTCTTTATGATTTTGCTGTAAGCGTCGCAGGATTGAAGGACGATGAGTTTTCAGGCTATGCCACAATTTATTAATTGATGTGCAGTAATATTGTGACGTCTCGGAATTTTTGTAACTCCTTCAATCCCATTTTTTGAAGGTTTTCCTGTGTATCTTGCTGTTTACATTTTCATTTTGTATGCTCTTGCCACTGGCCAATAAGGGTTCATTCTAATTAAGTAGCCGAACCAATCCAATCTGTTTTTCAATATATTTGACAAATGATATTGTTAGAACAGTTCTTGTAATTGTGACAGTATAGAGAAAGGCTCTTGAGTTCTCATCGTATCACAGTAAAGTATGATAATCTTCGGTGGATAGATCTTCACGCAGCCTCTTTATCCATATCTAGAAATCCCTCATTCATCGAAAAATACCTGCCAAAATCTTTTATTCCAAACACATCCTATTTTTCTCAGCTCTGGTCAATAACTTACTATCTCTGACATATTTCTGAACTTCACTCTCCCAAAACAAACCAACTTTCGTTCACTCAATCGCTCACAACAAAACACCGTGTCAAGACTAACACTCTACTGCTTAACTAGTAATCGAACCAAGGGAAGGGGTATGTGGGTGGGGGGAAAAGGGCGTCCCGATGTAATCATTGCAGATCATACTACAGGAGGACGAACGAACAGTAACCCGGTGTCTGATACTGTCACATAATATCTTTATTCTTCACGCGATCTCTACTTCTTTGCTGCTTTTCATAGACGTCTTATTTCACACGCAGTAAGCTGTCTTGTTCTGTTTTTAGTGTCCATGTCTGAGAGTGGTAACACAATGTTGATATGAAGAAGATTGAATTTATTATTTGGCTTTTGGATTCCATCGGGATAGATTTGAATTTAAAATGGTTTAAGTTCATAATTGACATGGCTGTTTAAATTCTTGTCTCGAGATCTCTCTCCATTCGACCCTAGTATGTACTTTTTTAATATGTAATCATCACATATAGCACTGTATTATATCTGTCTCGATACATGCATTTACAACTTCAAATAATATTTACTTAGAAGAAAATACGGTCAAAACAATCTTCTATAAATGTTATATATATTTTTAATACGGTAACAATAACATGAATGGTAAACATCTAGATGTTTGTTTGAGAACCCCAGGGATTGCGAGAGATTAGCTCTTACTTCCTATGTGCAGTGGACTGGTTTTTCTGAGCTTTCTTTCATACCCAGGAGAATTAAGTTTTCGGCTTAGTGCAATGCCTATTGAAAGAACCTTTACTCAGATGGGTTCTATAATTGTATAGAGGACATACTACAAAGCTACCATAAGAAATCCTCAATGTAACGGCTTGTCATCTAATAAGATTTTCTCTTGCATGGCTGGTTTGTCTAGCGAACCATTTGTCTAGCGACCCACAGATGCAATCGCATGCGTTAAACATGTAGATAGAAAGTATACATTTTTAATGTGTTAACAATAGTATGAAAGGTAAACATGCAAATAGAAAGTATAGTGAATTGGAAAAATGGAAACAAATGGAAAGAAAATGTAGCACGTTAATTCAATGTGATGTTAACAATCGGGATTCACAAAATGTAGCACAAACGATGGAATTTTCAATGTGTCTTACAAAAGATATTCTCTTTCTCTCTATGTGACGTGTTGTTTACATAACGTTGTCCCCACTGCCACTCTGAAAGCCTGTCGGTTCTATGTAAGCTACCCAGCTTCTTCCAGTGTCATGTTCAGAAGGTATTCTAACAAAACATACATCTTAAACAAATATGGTCATTCTGTCCTACCAATGATAAATAACTATTTCTGAGCAATTCTTTAAATCACAAATCCAGAAAAACGTTGATCAAATAAAGAAATCAATTGCCGTATAGGATTGACTGCATTGAATACTGATTTCTTCATTCGTGTTTGTCTCTCTAAACACAACATCATATCACATTGCCAGAATACCATTCATCGGACCTACATCTGTAGCCTCAATGGCTAATCGACAGTCATCTAAAGATGTATCTATTTGTGACAGCTGACATTGATCTATAGATTTATCTACTTGTGATAATCGGCATTGATCTACAGATTTATGTACTTGTGACAGCTGACATTGATCTATAGATTTATCTACTTGTGATAATCGACATTGATTTAAAGATGTATCTACTTGTTATAATCGATAAGTGATCTACAGATGTATCTGCTTGTTATAATCGATAAGTGGTATACAGATGTATCTACTTGTGATAATTGATACGTAATCCACAGATGTATCTAATTATAATAATTGATAAGTGATCAACATATGTGTCTACTTGTAATGATGTGCATACACTTCTTTCGCAAGTGAAGATGACCTTGCCTTTAAAACATTCAATTAGTTTCGATGTTGAATCCTTGAGAGTCCTCAGATGGCTGAGCTCTTGAAGAAGGTTTTGAGAGACAGAAGTTTAATTTCTGCGTGTTTTTGTCTCTTTTTCGAATCGCCTGCAGTATTTTACTAATTTTTAATATCCGAACAAACCGTGTCAAGATATACTGCCAAGAACAGTGGTTTACAGGTGTTGTAGTACTTGAGAAATATCTTCAAGTAGTTTTTGAAACATTTTTCTCATACCATCACCTGAACGTTTACTTACGAACTGCTCAAAATCTCTTTGGAAGACATGGCCAGCCCGACCAAGTTGAGACCTAATCAACAAGGCATAAATGCCTCCTATTTGACATTTTTTGTAGCATCTCCGTGTCAAGGATTTGATCTTGCCGTAATACACCAAGAAATTTACTTGTAAAGAAGACGTCATGGTAAAGGTGGAAGTATTGGTAAAGGTAGAATTAAATTTAAAAGAAAGGTAAAGGTATAAGCTGAACCAGCGTTATAACACACGGTTACCTGTTAGTGCTTATCTGCATAGTACATGGTTGACTAGAAACGGTCTGATAAGCCTTGTCTATCGCACTTGGTTAGTGACGATGATTCATATACCATATCCGAGCATAAGACCGTGCGGCCTACTTCCTGGTGGCTGAGGGGATCCCGGAAGTAATTTTTTTATATCACAAATATCAAGTAGGATCGAAACCAGAGTATGCTGGTCAGTCAACGAATAATTTAGCAATGCACTATAGCGGCTCTCATGACGTATTCCTGTATCGAACTCACGACGTCGTGAGCACATTCTGAGCTTAACCAGTAAATCATGTCTACCTACATATAGATATTTGGAAACACTAAATGCTTTATGACGAAAGATGCATTTGTGGTCTTTCATACGAATGATAAATAAGTATTTTCGCCTAATGCTCGTAATTAAACAATATAAACAGTAATAGGTAATGTCTGACTAATGCTCGTAATTAAACTAATATAAACAGTAATAGGTAATGTCTGACTAATGCTCGTAATTAAACTAATATAAACAGTAATAGGTAATACCTGATAAAGTTCTTGTCGTCCATACATTAACGATGTCTGATTTCCTGTTTTGTGAAAGTACTGTAAATTACTGAAATTACTGTCTCTTCCGTAACTGTCTACAATGAAATTACTGAAATTAATTTCCCTCCAGGAATTGTTTGCAGCGAAATTACTGAAATTGCTGTCCTTTACGAAAATGTTTGCAGCGAAATTACTGTCTCCCGGAACTGTGTACAGAAAAATTGGAAACAACTTGTTTCTTATTTTTATTTAATTTGTGATTTTTTTTAGGTAGGGATCGAACAGAAAATATTATTAGTCCACAGTAATGCAGTAATGATCGGTGCAGTAAAGTAATTGTTTTTTCTCGGTTATACAGGTTAGACACTCTTACCGCATATCACTGTCTGACATTATGTCTCATTAAGAAGACATTGATTTCTGGATCAGAACTTCATCCACACTAAACATCTAGAGAGATCTTAAAAGACAGTGGTGTAAGTGAGCCGCTAGAGAAAGAGGACAATGGGTTCCAGTAGTAACAGGCCCTAGAAATAAATTGTAGGTGGGTCAGGCTGAGGATATTGTTAAGGAGATTTGTGCAATTGAGGGCATTACACAACGTGACTATGGTTACCTGTTTGAAAGATTTTCAAAGAAACATGATTACCACCTACTTAGGGTGAAAGAGATGTAATTCTGGAAATGCAAATTATTAGTCAAGGCACTTATCCGAAAATCACCGATAAAACAGATGCTATTTGCTCAAATTTGTAGGTAATTTTTTTACTGGCTACGTTCAAAAGTTATTACGTCTAGATCACGTGGAAAAACAGTCCGCGAATGAGGGAGATCCTTCAGCGCAACAGCGGGTAGTCTAGCGATGAAGCATTTTGTCGTCGAAAACTTATTCAATTGATTGGAATCAGAAGTATATCATCATTGGTGCATACTATGCGACTCAATCAATATGATTCATAAAGAAAACCGTTGCCATGAGTAGACGATTGGTTCAGTCATTGAAAATGATTAAGAACTTATCTTCACTGGCAAAAAAGCTTTCATCCTTGTCTCAGAGACGTGGATATGGAGAGATACTAACGAGCCGACAAGTTGGCTCGCTCTTGAAACTATAGCAGATAGTCAGTATATGAACAGAGCAGAAATACTAAATTCTCTATGTGAGTCTGCACAATTGAAAGATTTTTAACTTAATTAACGTGAGGCAGGATCAAGAATACGAATTGGGAGTGACGGACATCGTAGTCCGGAGAGAACAACTAACATATATTTAATATATATATATATATGTATAACTAAATATTTTAAAAAAAACTCTTAACTACAGAACTGGAAACATCATCCGATATATCATGAGAGATTTACGGAGGCTGAGATCTGAACATATATTCACATGTCCGGTGTGGGAATATAATAATCAACATAATTAAAACTTAATACATTTTGTCATGATCGAGTGACAGTTCACCATTATGTATTATGTCTTTCATAATCACACTGATAGAGACAGGACTTTGCATCCCATCCTTTATCACAATAATACAGCGTTCCCAAAACATGAAGGAATCGGTGCATGTCGACTACCAGTTCAGTGTGGACAGTCAGTACTAAGAGTCTTCAGAAAGTAATCGATACTTGCTAAACCACAATCTCCGGATATTATAACAGGAATGGACATAGACCAAGCTCGCAAAGATATATCCATACACGTACACACTAGATAAAAGTTTCCGTTCATGTTGAGGGTTCTCAAATTCTGTAAAGTGATTACAGCGACCGGAAGACGAGTCAATCTCGAATTAGTCATTGATAAATACGTTAAATTTGGAAGATTAGAAAAAGCATTTTGCGATATAGCAGAAATAGGGTTAATATCTAATCTTAAAGTTATCATTTTAGAATTTGGTGGAAAACTGGTATCTGTTAGTTCCGATATAATATTGAAGGAAATATCCAAATCTGTAACACTAGGTGGAATATCTACGCCTCGAATAATTTTAATGTAGTTGTAAGCAAATCGTAATGTATTTAGTTTTTGTCCTTTTTGCAGGAAAGATGTTAATGATGTTATTTTGTTGTCTTCCAGTTCAAGGAATAGTAAGGAAGACGGGACAGATCCTAATTCTGTATTTGAGATTAAATTATGTGATAATGCCAACGTTTGTAACTTTGTCATAAATGACATGTCTGGGAAGTTAGTTAATTTGTTATAATTCATGTATATAGTTTCTATTGAATTAGCAACAGGTCGAAGGTTGTTGATGAGGTGTGTGCTGTTTGATATAGTATTATTGTTGAGACTTAAAACTGAGAGGTTGCCAGAATTAGGTAACCCTGAGATATCTGATATAACGTTGTTGTCAAGTATTAAGTCAAAAAGTGCCACCATGTTTGAGAACATATTCCTGATTGAGGTCAACGATACATTCTGTAAAGTAAGACTGACCATAACTACGTTGCTCACAGAGAACGCATCGCTTGGAATAGTAAATGGCGCGCTGGAAAGTTCTAGGCTATTGAGAACAGGCATAGATGAAAGCGATGATTGCCACTCAGTCAGCCCTGCGTCGACCACTATCAGAGTCTCTAGTGTATTACCAAGGAAAAATAGTATGGACTCGTCCCATTGTCGAATCTGACTGTGCGTGATCGATAAATGTTTTAAATTGCTCAGAAAAAATAAAGCGAAGGGGAGTTCGTCTAAATTAACACCAGAGAACTTTAGTTCTGTCAAGGTATTTTCTGAGCCGCTGAAGGCGTTCTGATCAATGGAAGTGATAGGATTTCCTTCAAAGTCGATGCCTCCAAGACCTGATGGTAAACCTCCAGCTGTAATTTTTGTGATGAAGTTACTCTGAAAATAGTAATCACATAGACAATCATAAATATACAGAATAATTATTATTGCTATCAATATAGTAAGAAACAAACAACAAAATTTCATAAAGAACACAAATACGGCGTGAGAACAGTCATACAAATTATTAGAAAAATAAAAGGGAAACCTGACTGAACAGATGTGCAAATAGTCTAACTGGTTGAAATTTATTTATTGAAATTACCAATGGGCAATGTCAACACGCACTCCGATAAAGATACTAAACCTTTATCTTTCAGTTTCAAACAGGACAAAATCAATTAAACACTAGGATATACACCGCATCAGACGCCTGCAAAAACCCGCATCTTTACACTGCTCTCATTCAAACAAAACAGTCAAACAATTCCTTCTTAACAGTCATCCCCCCCCCCCTCAACTGCCAAGTGAAAACAGGAACTTGTATACACACCTTCAACAGTCACTGAATTAATGTATGCATCTCTAAGACAATTTCTGAAGATATGCGCTAGTTTTTTTTTTAACTTCCAAGAGTAGAACCTCTCAACAGCAACTGGGTATCGATAACAAAAACAACAATAACCTCAATATTATGAAAGTTTCTATGCAATTTCACTTCATTTCATTCTTATTTTGTCTTTATCAATAAGTTGTTATTTTGTCACTGATGGGCTCATAAGCCATGAAGCGCCACTCCTTCAAATAGACTGAACACCTTCAAATAGACTGAACACCTTCAAATAGACTGAATACCTTCAAATAGAGTGAATACCTTCAAATAGAGTGAATACCTTCAAATAGACTGAATACCTTCAAATAGACTGAATACCTTCAAATAGACTGAATACCTTCAAATAGACTGAGTACCTTCAAATAGACTGAATACCTTCAAATAGACTGAATACCTTCAAATAGACTGAATACCTTCAAATAGACTGAATACCTTCAAATAGACTGAATACCTTCAAATTGTTCACATTATCTGCCTATTCTATATATCCACCGACCGCCCTCTTACTTGTTTATGATTATTATGAAATTTCTTGCTGCTAGCAAAATGTCCGGGGAACGTGATATGTAACATTGCCGTTAACATCATTGCTGAAATATTTCCGTTGTTCATGGTGACTTCATCATTTTATTTCTGGTTCGCCTTGCTCTTCTACGCGATGGCTTTGCCAATCACACTCTCAACAATGTTTAGTCTGCTCTGACAACATGCATAGCCACTGACATCATTATTAATATTTTTCGTGAACTAAATACATGAAGTGAAAAACACAGAAACTTCTTTAATATTCATATTGCTGATCTTATCGAATCCATTTCTGCTGGGCAGTTCTAATTCTTGGAAGTGAAATGATACTCTTTAAGAAAAGTGCATGTCTTCAGAGTGTGGCGAAAAAGTGATAGTTGCAAGACGGCAGCTGTAATAAAGTAGACATCAAACATTGTTTCCTGGGACAAAAATGTCACCACTGTTGTGACTTGTAAACTTAATTCTCACTTGCATTGAACCCTTCACAAATGTTAAGTAATTTTGTAACACTAATTTCGGCAACAATCATCTGGAGGAAACATAACACTGATCTGGAGCAAACATAACACTTATCTGGAGGAAACATAACACTGATCTGGAGGAAACATAACACTGATCTGGAAGAAACATAACACTGATCTGGAGGAAACATAACACTGATCTGGAGGAAACATAACACTGATCTGGAGGAAACATAACACTGATCAGGAGGAAACGTAACACTGATCTGGAGGAAACATAACACTGATCTGGAGGAAACATAACACTGATCTGTAGGAAACATAACACTGATCTGGAAGAAACATAACAGTGATTTGGAGGAAACATAACACTGATCTGGAGGAAACATAACACTGACCTGTAAGGAAACATAACACTGATCTGGAGGAAACATAACACTGATCTGGAGGAAACATAACACTGATCTGGAAGAAACATAACACTGATCTGGAGGAAACATAACACTGATCTGGAGGAAACATAACACTGATCTGGAGGAAACATAACAAAATGTACATATCTCAACACTTATGTATTGCATGATGGATGCAAAAGTCAGCCCCTGGCTTATAAACTGGACAGCCTTTGCATTGACAGAAAGACGTCACACTCCGATTTGTTCATGGAAATCAGAGCCTTATTACCTACTCCCAGAACATCCACAGGGCACGCGTTGTCACAAGTACTGTTCAACTTTTATAAGGCGATAGTTGCAAGCTTTCAACCAATGAGTCCGGGTAATTGACCATCGCGGATGACATTAATATACAGAGTTGATTCTTATTTATGGGAAATGACTAATAGTAAGAAAACATTACTGACAATTTTACAATTGTGAAATTGTTTACCCAAAACAAAACAAATCTCGTTAAATAACTTAATAGTACAGGCATATACACAGTATGCCACCTTCAATCGACAAGAAATTATAAGGAATGATAAAAGTAACTATTTGTGAGTGACATTCAAGCGAAGCGAAGCCTGTCATATATGTTCAATGCTGATCATGTAATAAAGAGAAACGAACGTAGTCTGACATCTCTCAAAACAATGGCAGCTAATCATGTAATACAGAGAAACGAACGTAGTCTGATATCTCTCAAAACAATGGCAGCTAATCATGTAATACAGAGAAACGAACGTAGTCTGACATCTCTCAAAACAATGGCAGCTAATCATGTAATACAGAGAAACGAACGTAGTCTGACATCTCTCAAAACAATGGCAGCTAATCATGTAATACAGATAAACGAACGTAGTCTGATATCTCTCAAAACAATGTCAGCTAATCATGTAATACAGAGAAACGAACGTAGTCTGACATCTCTCAAAACAATGGCAGCTAATCATGTAATACAGAGAAACGAACGTAGTCTGATATCTCTCAAAACAATGGCAGCTAATCATGTAATACAGAGAAACGAACGTAGTCTGACATCTCTCAAAACAATGGCAGCTAATCATGTAATACAGAGAAACGAACGTAGTCTGATATCTCTCAAAACAATGTCAGCTAATCATGTAATACAGAGCAACGAACGTAGTCTGACATCTCTCAAAACAATGGCAGCTAATCATGTAATACAGAGAAACGAACGTAGTCTGACATCTCTCAAAACAATGGCAGCTAATCATGTAATACAGAGAAACGAACGTAGTCTGACATCTCTCACAACAATGGCAGCTAATCATGTAATACAGAGAAACGAACGTAGTCTGATATCTCTCAAAACAATGGCAGCTGATCATCGAAAATAGCGATTGCTTGACCAACTCTTTATTCAGCTGGCCCTGTCAATAGTAGATTACTACCTGGAATTCCAAACGTCGTCCAACAAACAATGCCAGCATTTGGAGCGTATACAGAATATAGGGATGCGAGTAGTGCTGGGATGCACTAGATACCCGTATCATGATAATGATATACCTACTAGGCCTTGTATCCAGCAAATTCCGAAATTTGTTGGACCAGGTCAAGACATACATGCAAACCATCAGTGACAAAACGCACTTACTCAATAGAAACATTACA
This sequence comes from Meghimatium bilineatum, assembly GCA_034231615.1. NCBI lineage: Eukaryota > Metazoa > Mollusca > Gastropoda > Stylommatophora > Philomycidae > Meghimatium > Meghimatium bilineatum. The sequence goes on from CM067307.1 coordinate 23,530,455, forward strand.
GATTACAAGGGTTCTAGACTTAAAAAGTGAATGTTATGGATTGGCCAAGCACTTTGATGAGAAGAGAAGAGTGCATAAACACTGGGAAGGACATGGATAAACTATATGCAGGTCAGTGTTACTCTAGGCAGGCAGTAATAAAAAATACTGCAAGACAGAAGTGGACACGTAGAAAACAAAAAACATCTCAACCTCACACAGCTACCTTCTATTGTTGTCAATTCTATAAAATAACATTTTATGCGCGCATTGGACTTGCTAGTCATTTAAAAACGCACTATTAACTTTATTATTTTATTATTTATTGTTATTATTATCATGGTTGAGTTTTTGGTCATCGTCGATCACGACGGACGAACATCATCATCATCATCATCATCAGGCAGGCAGTGGATAACATTGTACACTGGGGGGAGGGGAGTGGAACTTGAAATATAACAGTTACCCTGTGATAAGACCACAGATGATTATTATGTCGTTATATACTCCGACGGTTCTGTTAATCATGGTAACATGTCAAGGTGGGGCCTGACAGCTAACCCTGGGGGAGGGGTGCCATGGTAAAGGAGTAAAGTAAACCTTACACTAAATCAGCCACCAGAATGAGAATGGAAATTATGGGAGTACAGCGGCAGTAAATTAATTTTCCAGTGCGAAAACATGGAAGATGTAAGTCACAACCTCACAGTCCAAACTTAGAAAGTTCGAGAATGGTGGCATGTATGGATGGAGTACATTTCATATGTTCATCTGCGAATAATTCTATGGATTTATTCCTTGGTTTTGTGGACATGAAGGAGTCCGCAACAATGAAAGAGTCGACACATTGGCGTCGAATGCGTCAATACACGAGTACTATGATAATTAGTTATGAACAGGAACGACATATCCTGATTTTTATATAAATAATTTCTAAATAAGGACACTAGGCTGAAAGGTATATGATATAGTGACTTAAAGAATTTAGAATTACCTTCCGGGGCTAGTAAAATTGTGCGACGGGGTGTATGTGTAACCGGCGAGGTACAAGAAACATCAGCATGTATATGAGCATGTTGGAAGAGATCGAGTACCCTTGGGTTGGCCTTAAGTGCATCAACGTGGATTAAAAAAACTAAACTAAACTAATCTAATATAAATTAAACTAAATTATCTTCCACTAACAATCTCCTTCATACATAAACCAATTCTGGAAAAACAAATTAAGAATATCCTGTATAGAGCATTGCTTTCTAAGCAATAATCCACATTTTTACTCGGCTGATGTCTAGCTAGTGGACAAAGAAGGTCTTGAACTATTTTGAGCAATGATCCAAATCTCTACTCGGTTGATGTCTAGCTAGGGGTAAGTAGAAGGTCTTGAACTATTTTAGTTATGAAAAAATACTTACGTTCAATGAAAGATACGGTGTCCAAGAGACAGATTTAACCACCAAAGTTGGTAGAGACTTCAGGCTTAAGTCTTCACACTCAATCACGTCTTCATAACATTGACACTCCTGTAAATATATTTAATTATATATAAGTCATTGTCGCCCCTTACCAACGGGCCTGTACTTCATTGAGCAAAGAATAGGACCACTGTCGTCTTTTCTGGCATGTCGTAGGAGGCGACAAAGGAGGTGATAGACTGACAACATGTGTCCTGTAAAAATCATCGATGACAAATTTTTATTTCTATCAAATAATCCGCATGGATCATCAGGACATGGAGAAAAGAAGACACATCACATTTCTCTTTATTTTCATGTACAGACTTCTAGATGTTGGGGGATGCTAAAAGTACTATGGATGGGTCAAAAAATCTGAACGAACAGTAATGAGATAGTTGTCTGTGTTGCGTGTTGTGCCTGTGACATGACATGGAAATCATGGGCTACTAGTGTACTGGGAAAACAGTAATGAGATAGTTGTCTGTGTTGCGTGTTGTGCCTGTGACATGACATGGAAATCATGGGCTACTAGTGTACTGGGAAAACAGTAATGAGATAGTTGTCTGTGTTGCGTGTTGTGCCTGTGACATGACATGGAAATTATTGGTTACTAATATACTGGAAAACCTTTCTTCTGGGACTAAATATGCATCCATAAACCCCACCCCCCTCTTTACAGATAGACATTCATGTCTCTGAGTCCACAAATAAGTTTGGTAGTTTCCTCAGTCACACATCTGATAAGGAACTCCGCTTTTGTCAGAAATGTTATGGGCTGTTAAAAAGAAAGAACACTGCGGGCAATCCACAAGCGCAAGAGCGAAAGGACAAATCCGTAAATTTTCCTACCCCTAACCTTCAGCACTCCTGCATGCACTTCAATAGAACTTTCCGTGCACGAATCGGACTCATCGGGCATCTACGAACTCACAAGCTAAATTAGTTAATTACCAATTTTAATTATTATATATATATATATATATATATATATATATATATATATATATATATATATATATATATATATTTCTATCTCATTTAATGGTTTTTTTCATGCCATGCTCATCTTCGCTTGCGAAGGAGGAACCACATCATCATCATCACCTGCTAACAACTAACAGGAGTTTGTCATCATCATGTAGAAATGAATCTATAGATTTACATTTATAATTACCAATGTGGTTTATGTAGACGTTAATCTCGCATGAGGGGGCCAAGGTCATTAGTTGCATACCGCAGCTCAAACAAAAATACATTGTATTCCCCGCTATGAATCAGACGTCCGACGAAACGGATGTGTCGGGCAATTGACGCAATTAAAACGGCGACACAACGCATTTCCATTCACTGAACTACATCCTGCTGAAAATCTAGCAGGATCATGGTCCTGCTCCAAAGGGGTCTAGCGGGAGTTTGAGAATGAACGCTGAAGAAGAAGAAGAATCAGGCGTGAATAAGGGAACCTAATTTGAATTTGGAAAAAATCCAGTAATGGAATATATGGTAGCTAATATATGGTAGCTAATATATGGTAGCTAATATATGGTAGCTAAATATATGGTAGCTAATATATGGTAGCTAATATATGGTAGCTAAATATATGGTAGCTAATATATGGTAGCTAGTATATGGTAGCTAATATATGGTAGCTAATATATGGTAGCTAATATATGGTAGCTAATATATGGTAGCTAATATATGGTAGCTAATATATGGTAGCTAATATATGGTAGGTAATATATGGTAGCTAATATATGGTAGCTAATATATGGTAGCTAATGTATGGTAGCTAGTATATGCTAGCTAATATATGGTAGCTAATATATGGTAGCTAATATATGGTAGCTAATATATGGTAGCTAATATATGGTAGCTAATATATGGTAGCTAATATATGGTAGCTAATATATGGTAGCTAATATATGGTAGCTAATATATGGTAGCTAATATATGGTAGCTAATATATGGTAGCTAATATATGGTAGCTAGTATATGGTAGCTAATATATGGTAGCTAATATATGGTAGCTAATATATGGTAGCTAATATATAGTAGCTAATATATGGTAGCTAATATATGGTAGCTAATATATGGTAGCTAATATATGGTAGCTAATATATGGTAGCTAATATATGGTAGCTAATATGACAAGTAAACGCTGCCCAATGTGCCGATGAATAAGAGGCATTTATATTAATGCATATGTTAACCTAGCTACATGTATCGTTAATCTAGCTATATGTATAGTTAATCTAGCGATATGTATAGTTAATCTAGCGATATGTATAGTTAACTTAGCTACATGTATCGTTAACCTAGCTATATGTATAGTTAACATAACTATATGTATAGTTAACCTAGCTACATGTATCGTTAACATAGCTATATGTATAGTTAACCTAGCTATATGTATAGTTAACTTAGCTATATGTATAGTTAACTTAGCTATATGTATAGTTAACTTAGCTATATGTATAGTTAACCTAGCTATATGTATAGTTAACTTAGCTATATGTATAGTTAACTTAGCTATATGTATAGTTAACTTAGCTATATGTATAGTTAACTTAGCTATATGTATAGTTAACTTAGCTATATGTATAGTTAACTTAGCTATATGTATAGTTAACTTAGCTATATGTATAGTTAACTTAGCTATATATATAGTTAACCCAGCTATATGTATAGCTAACCTAGCTATATGCATAGTTGACCTAGCTATATGTATAGTTGACATGTACAAAAAGTATATGTTAACCTATCTATATGTATAGTTATCATATGTATATGGTAGCCTCTCTGTGTGTACATGTATCAGTCATGTTTGTGTAACAGGTGCCTGAGTGTAGGCCAAGGAATAGTATTACTACTTCTGCCATGAATGTGCTAAAAGTCATTTAAGTATATTTTGTGTGTGGTTCTATAACCACCGCTGTGTTGATGCCTGCTTAATGTCCATTAAATCAGTGGTTCTCAACCTTTTTTATTACATGACTATCAATGGGACACACTTTCCTACGTGGTTCTCCTGATACAAACAAAATGTCGTTTACTTTCTGTACACGTCACCAAGGTTATCAAGGATTTATGCGTACAGTTCTGTTTGTTTATCGTTCAAAGTTATCACATTCCCGTTGTCCTCATGAACTTGTTCGTGCAGTTACAACATTTTTCTCTGTGACTCCCCTAAAAGACTGTGGCTTGCCGTTCAAGTCTCTTTGGCCCCTAGCTTGGAGGTCATATGGACCAAATGGAGAACAACTTTCCTATCGGACATATTCACATAATGAACATTTTTATCTACAGCACGTCACAAGATTTTCAGTCACGGTAGCGACCTCTATAAGATTGTATAATACAGCATTATTGAATCAAACATTACTGGCACACAGTCAAGCAGGTCGCGAACACCTCAAAAACTCCATTAAAGAACATAGTGAAAAACAAAACCTATTTATGAATGGAAACAAGGCCTAGATTATGACAAACGGCAAAAGCAATAGATAGTTATCAAACAATATCAACAACAGCGAATTAGACAGAGTTAATAATTTTGAATACCTTGGGTTTCTTATCAACAGTAACAATGATTGATATGAAAAAGTCAGAAGGAAGTTGGCTATCGCATCAAAGAAGCTGATACAAATGAAAACATATGGTTGAGCTGCTGTAAAACAACAAACCGAACATTCCTACGAGCTTGCATATTCCAAGTCGTAATATATGAGTGCGCTTCCTGACAGTTACCAACAAAGTGAAAAATAAAATGGCAGTATTTGAAACAAAATATTAGAGAAAAATCTTCAAAATACCATGGACCAAAAAGATCACCAATATAGCCATCCCGAAGTAAAGGAATGTAAAAGAAAACTGGCTAAAGAGCATGGTTCTTTCAAGAAGATTACAATATTTTAGTCATATCAAACACCATGACAGCCTACAGAAGACCATAATGAAGGGATGATGCAAGGGAGACGAACAAGATGCAGACCATGGAAAAGATAGGCGCAAGACATCATAGACCACCTGAACACGACAGTGACAGACGCAGGAAGACTGGCTCAAGATCACAGAATTTTCGAAAGGCTGTCATGACTGCTACATCCTGTTTAGGATATGCTACCTGATGATGATGAATCAAACATTTGAACGTGCAGAAAATCAGTAGAACCACTTTTTAAAAAATGCAAGAGAAACATAATCGTTGTCAAAATCATTGTGATAACTATCAACATCGTTACCATCATCATTTTAGCATGATCATTATCGCCATTACCGATATCATTATCATCAGCATTATTATCAGTATTATTATCATAATTATCATCAGTATTATTATCGCAATACATCCACCATTGTCATCAATACAGCATTTATGATCATTATCATCAGTACAAAGGTAATTATCATTATCACTACCATTATTTCATCATCATCGTTATTAACATCGCCCTCAGCGTCATAATTATAATCATTATTATCATCATTACAATCATCATTATAATCATCATTATCATCATTATAATCATCATAATCATCATTATAATCATCATTACAATCATCATTATAATCATCATTATAATCATCATTATCATCATTACAATCATCATTATAATCATCATTATAATTATCATCATTATCATCATTACAATCATCATTATCGTCGTTACAATCATCATTATCATCATTACAATCATCATTATCATCATTACAATCATCATTATCATCATTACAATAATCATTATCATCATTACAATCATCATTATCATCATTACAATCATCATTATCATCGATATAATCATCATTATCATCATTATAATCATGAATATCACTATTACTTCCATTGTCATTAATACTGCTGTCCTCATCATTATCATCCTCTATCACTGGTAATGTGTTGTGACTCACCGTATAATTTGCGCCATTTGGGCCGACATTTCCGACTAGAAGGTATCCCTGGACACAAAATTATACCTTTTTTAAAAAAAAACCCGTCTTTCTGCAATGTCTTGTAAACATAATTAAATTCAAGCTAGTCACAGAGGAGTTCACCTAATACTGAATATTTCTCACCTGATATGGGCATATTTGTCCTAACACGGACAGTGACATCCACGTAGACATGAATGAAAGTATGACCCAGTGTTGTCTTGCCATAATCACAGTAAATTATGTGAAATACTTGCAATAAAAATTACAGTTCCTGTCGCACAGTCCAGTAACTTCTGTGAAACAGATGCATACAATAAACAAATCTTGCAGCAAAGCCTAGCCAAATCAATGGAATAAGCTAAACTTGAATATCAAGTAGTCACTTTTCTTGTCATTGCAGTGTATAGTGGTAGTTCCATATCAGTGTAGTGTATAGTGGTAGTGACCCATCATTGTAGTGTATAGTGGTAGTGACCCATCATTGTAGTGTATAGTACTAGTTCCCTATTATTGTAGTGTATAGTAGTAGTTCCCTATTATTGTAGTGTATAGTGGTAGTTCCATATCAGTGTAGTGTATAGTGGTAGTTCCCCATCATTGCAGTGTATAGTGGTAGTGACCCATCATTGTAGTGTATAGTGGTAGTGACCCATCATTGTAGTGTATAGTACTAGTTCCCTATTATTGTAGTGTATAGTAGTAGTTCCCTATTATTGTAGTGTATAGTGGTAGTTCCATATCAGTGTAGTGTATAGTGGTAGTTCCCCATCATTGCAGTGTATAGTGGTAGTGACCCATCATTGTAGTGTATAGTGGTAGTTCCCCATCATTGTAGTGTATAGTGGGATACATAACATTACGCCAATCACATTTACTTCCCAGACGAAGTCGTATCCATTTTCCTATGCTGGATCTATCTACAAGTTATATGTGTTCCTGGCTTCTAAAGAGAAGCAAAGATCAGTTAAACCCACTTGTCTTGAATGTGATCAGAATATTCTGAGAAGGTTGAGCTCGGGTTGTCTTTCTCATTCAATGAACACAGTGTGGTGAAGATTGCTGAAGACCTATGGTTTGACTGGTGGTAGGGAATCAACCAATTCATGTTCTGAACGGTCCGGGTGCACTATTACCTACAATGTCTACTTTCCCAGATGATCTCGTATCCATTTTCCTATGATAGGTCCGGTCCATCTACCAAAAAGATTGTTTGGGTCAAAAACAGTATTTTTCAACAATATCCAACCCCACCCTTTTTTATGATGGGCACCAAGAAACACATATAACCTATTTGGTCTTTTCTCATCCAGAGGGCCACAGGAAGACTTTGATATATTTTAACGATTAACAACAAGGTATATAACTATGAAGCTTAAACAGCCTTGGTTACATGTAAAGATAGCAGCGGCCTATTCTAGAAGCACATATGATATTTGCCGGAAAATGGTGGTCAATGACCAAATTAGATTGAGAACCACAGGTCCAGAAGTTTAACAATTCTTGAGACTAACGAGAATTTAACCAGTCTGTTTTAACGGTACCAAATCGCCTGGCAACTGGAGTAAACGTGTTTTCCGTACTTGACTAACCGCATCTCCAAAAACAGATGCGATTTTGTCAAGACATTCAAACTGTGTACTCAAGTCACTAGGAACGGTATAATCGATACAAGGACTATTACAATAACAACGAACATCCCGTACAAGTATTGAAGTGTCCTCAGTAACACAAACATCCGTAGTCGTTGTCCACATCTGCAATAATGTGAAAATGACTTTGTTTTTTAAGCTGGAGAAAATAGAATGTGAAATCTTATTTGTTCTTGCAGTTACAAATGTGAAAATAAAATGTGAAATATTATTTGTTTTTGGAACTAAAACCGTGAAATTAAAATATGGTCTCGCCTATTTTGATAGTAGAAATACATTAAGGAAAATAATAATCAATACTCTCACATACCTGCTCGTGTTAGTTGCTTGTTCGTGTGTTATCTTTTGGAATCTATTGTGCATTAGTGATTAGATAAAATGTATCATTGCGCCGACCAAGAACTAATTTCAAATGAGTTCATAGTTTACATGGGGTGCAAAGGGAACGCATTGCACTAGGCGGACCCAGGGTTAGCAGATAACCAAAATCCCAAATGTACCTCCACGCGGTGCACCCTGGAATCAGAAATACAGCAGCTCGTGCTGATTCTGGCCAAATCATTTGGGGATCGTGTCCTAGAATGTGGAGGTAGCAGATGGAAAGAGATTTGACTGCACAAGAGACAGACAATATCTCCTACACCACCAGCAGCACCACATATAGCGACACTGTCGACATACAGTGAAGCTAGTCAGTCCAGTCCGAACATTGGAGGGGCGGCCAATGTAAAATGCACGTAAAGGTAGATGCATGGCGAGAGACAAATAGATTTCATACCGAGTACAATGAAACAATGAAAGGGCAGAACAGCGCTAGAGGGCAGCGCGAACTGCAAATAGAAAATGAAAAGTTCCTAGGAAAGGGGAACTACAAGCTCCGTCAGCTCGAGACGAGCTTCTAGTTACCTGTGTTCCTTACAGACAGAGACCCAGACTAATTCATTGGTGTTTGGTAAAGCAAGAAGACCTAATCCAACTCTAATGTCGAGCCTTCCTAAACCGGAATTATGCTCGCGAAGAGAAAGGGTTCAGTACTCGATGCGCTCAGGCACAAAAGGGACAACGATTTAGCCCTGGCCCAACTCTACTGTCAGGTTTTCCTACACCGGAAATACACTTGAAGAGAGAAAGGGTTCAGTACCTGATGGGCTCAGGCGCTATTGGGACAAGGACGCTCAGCTCGAGAACGCCTTGCTCTCAAACGCGTGGTGTGAGACTCGAACTTGGACAAGGGGTACACGATGTCGGTGAATGACACCTCTGCTAAGAGGGCGAAAGAGCCAGGGTCCAACTCCTCTGTTGAGTTCTTCCCCTTAAGGAACCAGGCTCACGGATGAGAAATGGTTCAGTACCCAATGGGCACAGGCACAGCACGTCCAATTACACGAGGCTAGTTCATAGACAGTGGAACACCTCGTTCGAGTCAGACGAGAGCAAAAAATCGTCTGGGCGAATAGTCTCCACTACGCGTGCCTGGAGACAGATATAGAGGCTGTCACAGGCTAAGGGTAGCCCACCCGAATTGTCAAGGCATGCCGAAATCGGATGTGCTAGGCTTACATGGCGCATAACGGTGGCACAACGTAATCACGCTCCCGGCGGAAATCGCACGGATATCCGTGATGGTTACAATGGAGCGAACGAAAAACAAACAAACAAACAAATAGTTTACTTGTTGCAAAGTGAGATAGAATAGTTTCTAAAACAGGAAAATTGCAGACACAAGGGCCATGAAGATGTCCGAGCAATCTGAAGCACACGAATACACACGAATCGACGTTTCGACTAATAATCGTACTTTCAAGAGTGCAGCGTCAGGTTAAAGAAAACAGAGCGGTCTGAAAAAAAAAAGATGAGATGACAGCATAAGCAAGTGTACAGGATTGACTTTTGTCATTTCGCAGAGAACGAAAATGAATATGTGATTGGAGAGAGATTGACTGTTGCCATCTCGCAGAGACGGCCCATGAATATATGTGATTGGAGAGGGATTGACTGTTGCCATCTCGCAGAGACTAGGCCTGAATATATGATTGGGGAGTGATTGTTGCAAAAAAATAATTTTGAAAAGTTATCTTCACGGTTTCGGATGTGATAATGACGTCGATTATGATGCCGACGATAATGAAAACGATGATGACGGCGATGATGATCATGAGGACAATAATGGCGGTGATGATAACGATCATGATAATGGTGATACATATGATGAGGACGACGAGAAGGATGTAGAAGATAAATGCAATACACTTGTTAATAAAGAAGATATCTTGTCACGTCATTATGCATACAATATTAAAAAGGAAAAGATGGTAAATAATTGCATTTGTTATGAGAATTTACTTCTCATACATGTAGAAAATGATTTTATTTGTTATGAGAATGTATTTGTCATATATGTAGAAATATAATCGTCGCTTGCTCTAAGTTGCACGAGCGAGAACATCGTTTAATCGTGCCGAGCACAACTGTAATACTCGGCGCACAAACTTTAGAGCTGCTGAATGACATGATTACAGATGTTCAGTGGAAATAGTAAAATGTATGACATGGTTACTGACGTTCACCATTCAGTGGAAGTGGTAATATTATTAAAAGTATTAGTTACCAAGCTGAAATCTGATGTTTCGGACCAATGGCTGAAATAAAATGCCGAACAGAGAATGTGCGTTCCTTGGACTTATCCTTCTGGAAAACTACTAGAGAGAGACTTGATCTGCTACAAGAGAGAACTCTTGGAAGTTGGAAAACTAAAACAACCAAATAAAGACATGAAGCCATTGTTGAAACACCTTCCCCCCCCCCCTGATATTAGGGCCTTACAGCTTGTCACACAGTTTCCTGACCATTGATTTATCTGTATTTTATATTGGCGAGATGCACAAAACATTACTAAAATTATAAGAACAAAAATCGGATGATTTGGATCATCATCTCTTATTCAGGAAGGAACTATGAATCCACAATATTTTTATTGAAGTGATTTATATACAGTATTTTAATTTCAGTAGCTTATCATTGCTTTCTGAAGTGTCTAAATGCCCAAACGCCTTCATCAATAATTGAACTGGTACCTTGAGCGCCTGAGACGTAGTCTGTACCTCTCCGCACTTTAAAATAAACAAAATAAAACCTTTAATTTATTTTATATATTTAAATTTTTTTAAAGTGTTATTTTTACCCACTTTTAAGGCGTGTTGAAAAAATATTTTGATAGACCGGGATTTTTCTCTGATCTACGGCATATTTATGGATGATGTGGTCGTTATTACACCTGAGACTTTACTTTCTTAGAATATAATTTACCAATTTCCTTAGGCTACGCCAGCGTATCAGCTGTTAGTGATCACATTACTTAACGAAAAATTACTAGCTATTATTATATGGACTTCACTTATACAGAGTGTTTGCAAAGTCGAGCTATTCTTTGTTAAGTAGATACAAGTAAATTCAAGTAGGAAGAGATAGGATAGATTAAAATAAGTCTTACAGCTGATGGGAATTGAGCCGGGTCCGTTGTAACGGCACCGAATCCCCTTACAACTCAGCAAAAAGGTTTTCCGTACTTGACCAAACACATTAGCAAGTAACACAAATAAGAAAACAAAATACGACGTCACATGACGACAACAGAGAATGTGCCAAAAAAAATCATTAATATAGTTGGAATAGTTACTGCTATGGTCTAGCGCTGTTTTGGGGAAGCTGGAAAGTACCAACGAAATTATCATTATAACATCAACATCATCAGGTGACATATTCTTTCCAGAACGTAGTCTTTCCTATGGATCTCTTGAATTCTCCGCGGTCTTGAGCAAGTTGCCCTGCATCTTTTAGTGACATGCGCAGTCATTCTTGAATATCTTTTGTCCAACGGCGTCTTGGTCAGCCTTTGCCCCTGTTGCCTTCTATCATCCCCTCCATTAACACTATCATTAACTAAATCAAGACCCAAAATTAGTATTGAGAACTGCAATTTGGAAGAAGTGACACATTTTGATTATTTATGAACTAATATAAACAACGTGGGGAACTGCGCAGTTGAGATCAAGAGAAGAACGGCAATGGTGCTGGCAAAATTAAAACAGATAAAGAAACGATGGCAAGGTACTAACATAAGAACCAAATTGTATTTACTACGAACATGTGTATTTCCTGTGGCGACATATGGATATGAAGCATGGACACTAAATAAAACAGTGGCCAAGAGATTAACATCATTTGAATTAAAGTGTTATAGAAGAGTATTGAGAATACCATGGACAGCGAAGAAAACAAACCAGGAGGTGTTACGAACAATTAACGTCCAGTTAGGCTAGCTTCTGAACACTATATTAAAGAAAAAGCTAGTTTTTTTCGATCATTATAACAGATGTTGGAAAAGAGAGGAGGTTGTTTATCAGGAAATCTTGCTATAAATCTTTCAGCAACCATCCGTGTAGTGTATCCACCCCCATTTCGAGACATTTTTCGACTAATATAATTATTTCTTTCGTTGATAACACCATTTTGTTTTGCGTGCAAAGAATTACTCCAGCAGACGACAGCTATTCATTGCATATTGCTTCACCTTGGTCAGAGGGTGTCCGACAAAAGACAAATATAAATAACGAAATGGTCAGAGGGTGATTGTATGTTTTTTTATATATACTTTTTAAAATATATCTTTACTAATAGGCAAGGTAAGTGTTTTAGTAACCTGTTTAATTCATTTTGCTTGACTATTGCTTCACCTTGGACTGTGGAACACATTTTGTGATGAAGTCATGTATGTGGCTTTTCACATGTTTTCTCCATAGAAAGTGTAATGAGACTGTGCAAACACTCTGTATAACATGAACTTAGCACAGCAAGCACAGAATGAGATCACTAACACAAGATTATATCTTATCTTGTTATGACATAACACACGCATCCATCGACTGTTGCCATCTGAAGGTTCTTATCTACGACCTGGTCATATGATTGTATTCTCACAACTGCTACAGATATCAATATTGACTATCAAAATGAATAAAAATAGGTATTGGCGTTACCAAAAGAAGTCGATAAAACAACCTATTTTTGTTCATTTCGACATTTGCCCTGTGTTACTCCAGCCACTCATTGCCTATTTAGGGCTGTTGCCTAACACGGGAACTTGTATACCTTGCATTGACAATCACTTGGATACATTACGTTGCATAGTTAGTTGCAATTTAAGAATGTTAATGCTTTCTAGAAGAAAAATAAGTAGAACCGTAGGAAAACTAAAATCCAACCAGCACAAATTGAAAACCCAGGGAAATTACGAGTTTGCGAACCTAAATGTGTGCAAGAAAACGCAATTCGACGATTCGATCAAAATGTAGTTCTCATAACAAATATATTTTGGTTTAAACGTTGATTTGTGTATGTTTATAATTTATTTGTTTCCAAAACGGTCAAATAGCCGGGATTGGACCTAACTGCTTAACGCAAACATACTTTCATTCCGTACTTTGTTGATTATTGACTGGCTATTCATTGGACACTTTTATAAATTGGAGTGGCTCGCCAAAAATAATCAAGGCTGATCAAAGAAACTCTGGGCAATAATCATAATCGGATTTCTAGGCCTACTGTACACAGCTCGTGACTCGAGCCTGTTCGTGACTCGAGGGTGGCGAAGAAAGTAAGATATAGCATCACTGCAGATGGGTCAACAAATCACACGAAAGAATAATTAAAGAGTTGATCCAGAAGAATAAAATAAGTCTCTGGCAGGAATGGATGATGCTGGGATACTGACACACTGGAATACCTAACTTCGATGACTAAACGTGCATTCATACACGCCTCCCATAACACAACCGTATAGAAGTCCGGGTATCACCTCAGTGAAATCAACTGAGGAGAACCCTAGCTTCCCTCAGAAAAGATATGGGGTAGTCAATAGTTACGTGTTCATAGCTAAAGGATTTACATTATCATCATCATCAACAACATTATCATCTGCAACAGCATTGGTTATTCAGTTCCCTTGCTAATCGCAGCAGGCGACAAGACTATATAATAATAAATATGAGGTTACTTCGTTAAATAATTTTTGTGTTTCATCTTAATAATATAAAAGGTTGCTCATATTTGTCAATTCATGGCCAAATATGCAAGGTTGCCCATATTTGTAAATTCAGGGCCAAATGTGGAAGTTTGCCCATATTTGTCAATTCATGGCCAAATTTAACAAATTGTACGGTTTAGAAATTGAAAATAAGAAAATGTTTATTTGTACCGTTCAGAACAAATGTTCTCCAATTTAAAATGGTGCCAATATTTTACTTATCTCCTTGTTTAAATGGTTGAAAAATCTAACCCCACTTTTAGGTAATTGTATTGTTCTGTAGAAGTGTTTCTATCGTACCTGCTGTCAAAACACAATCAAGAGACGACAAGAAGCGTAACTTTCTCGATACAATAATTAGAATTAGAGCTTTTACTTGCACTGAAAGGTGCAGATATCACACCCAACTGTAAATAATGACACACTGCATTCCGTTCCCTGGACAAAATTGTTTTAATCTGCATAAGTTTCAGAATGAACACTGAATAAAAAGGCTGAATTAAATTTCGTTTCATTATGTTTTCAGTTGTGTATATACATAATTGGTTGGTTGGTTAGTCTCACACCTCCAGTAAGGTAGGTTTCAACCTGTGCACTGCTCCGAGCCACTGTAGCCAAGATATAGTTCACTGTGCTCATTCCCCGCCACCAATTGACTACTAATTACGCCGAACTTCTCTATTGCTCTAGGCATGCAACTAAATGTTCAAGTCAAAAGGATTGTCACGTCCTGAGTCACTGTGCCTCTATGATGGGTCTCAGCCATAGGAAAAAAAGTGCTGTCAGTTTCCTTCTCCCCTGTGCTGCATAGTACATCTCTGGCTCCCTCCCAACCACAGAGGGTACATACATATATTCAAGTAAACATGAAACACACTTCAACAACAAAATAACAGTACAAGGAGCATAATTGTATAGATGACGTGTCATGAAGCTTCTATAAGAAGATAACCTCAATATAACAGCATGTCATCTAATAAGGTTTTCTGTTGCATGGGTGGTTTGTCTAGTGGGCCATTGGTGAGACCCACAGACGCAACCACATGCGTATATACATAATTCAATCATATGATTTCGTGTTTTTTTTTTTATACATGAAATATCAGTTCTTTTAGCAGAAAGTGAACATGAAATATCTGGGGTTTTTTTTTAGCAGAAAGTGAACATGAAATACAAAAACAAATATATCAATATTATAAGTCGAGTAAAGAATATGGACTGTATGTAAACATCCAAATCATAAAATCATGATAATCGGCAAAATCACAGAAGAACAGGTGCAAAACATAAAAATACACAGAGAGAAGCTACAAGTAGAACATTATCAATATCTTGGACAAATATTCACAAATTATGACAGATGTGAAACAGAGGTTAAAAGGAATATAGTTATGGCTAAAAGTATTGTCATTGACATCTACACAAATTACAAACAAGCAAAAAAAATATGAGAATTATAAAGTGTTACATCTATTTCAATTCTTTATCTATATTAATGTATGGCTCAGAAACATGGACAATAAATAAACAATTAGAAGACAGAATTAGTACCTTTGAGATGTGGGTATATATATATATATATATATATATATATATATATATATATATATATATATATATATATATATATATACGAATAAGGAGAACAGCATGTACAGAGAAGAAAACAAACAAAGAGGTTCTAACAACAGTTCATATGAAGAAAGTTTTACTAAAGGAAATAAAGATCAAGCAAATACAATATTTTGAACACATTGAAAGCTATGACACATTGAAAGCTATGACACATTGAAAGCTATGAAAGAAATGACACCTATTGAAAGCTATGACACCTTGTTGAAGACCTTTCTTGAGCGTAATGCCGAAGGTAGGCAGCGATACAAGTGAGGGTGTAACATCACAAGATGGACAGGTTATAGTCTAACAGAGTGCACCACCAAGACAAGAGACATAGGATGTTGGTGGTCTGCTGCAGCCAACCTTCGTTGCGGAGACGGAAGTTGATAATGAACATCGTCATATATTGTTAATTCATAGTTTATCATAAACAGTTCCTACTATTTGGTAACCCTTCTCTTATGTTAACATTTCTCTTATGTTAACATTTCTCTAATGTTAACCTTTCTCTTATCTTAACCTTTCTCTTATGTATTATAAAACATGTATAAAACGCTTCTCTTATTGTTAACCTTTCTCTTATGTATTATAAAACTTGTATAAAATCCTTCAATTATTGTTAATATTTCTCTTATGTATTATAAAACATGTACTAAACCTTTCTCTTATTGTAACATTACTCTTATGCTAATCTTTCTCTTATGTAAACTTTTCTCGTATCTTAACCTTTTTCTTATGTTAACATCTCTTACGTATTATAAAACATGTATAAACCCATTCTCTTATGTTAACCTTTCTCTTATGTTAACCTTTCTCTTATGTATTATAAAGCATATATAAAATCCTTCTCTTATTGTTAATCTTTCTCTTATGTTAACATGACTTTCTCTTATAGTAAGCTTTTTATGTTAACTTTTCTCTTATGTTAACCTTTCTCTTATGTTAACCTTTCTCTTAAGTATTATAAAACATTTATAAACCCTTCTATTATGTAGCCACGCACAAGAAAACTGAAATTGATTTATATTCGCTTCCTCACACAATAATAATTAAAACTGTAGTGTGACTATTGATACAAGCAGCATGGCAAGAGGGTGTCCAAGACGACGATGGTGCATTGATATATCATATTGCTTAAACATATCTCTAGCTGCAGCAGGCCAACTCGCCCATAATCGCAGTGTTCAGAGAATTCATAAGGAAGACCACGTTCTGGAAAGAATATGTCATGTTATGAGTGTCTATCTGATAATCCTATCAGGTAAATAGGATTAGGGATCGGGAGACAATGGGATACTTCCAAACAGTTTGTACGAATGTGGGAGCCGGTGTGGGGGGGGGGTAATAATAATTTTTTTACTAGGCAATGAAAGAGTGCTTCATGTGAAAAGTAAATCTGTTTACCTGTGTCAATAAACAGGCGTGTTGTTTACTTTAGGTGTCCCGGTTTTCCTTAACTTGAGGTAGATTGGAAAAAAAGTGTACACAATAGTGTCAACACAAACAAACACAATCAGGTTTTGCTGATCCATCACGTCAACAAGAGAAACAAAAGTTATTTTTATTCTTAGCTGTCACGATTATTATGTGTAATGTGTTTTACATAAGTTTTCGGAGATTTGAAAGGTAAGTCAAGATGTATATATGTACGTTGACAGAGATTGGAAAGCTTTGTCAAGATGTATGTAAGTTGACAGAGATTGGAAAGCTAAGTCAAGATTTATTTATGTAAGTTGACAGAGATTTATTTATGGATGCTGACAGAGGTATTTCTATGTAAGTTGACAGAGATTTGAAAGCTAAGTCAAGATTTTGCTCACCAATAAATGACGGAACTATCTTGCATACATTGAGTTTCTGCCGATGTGAATAGTTAAAACAGGTAAACTTGTCTTCCTCTTCTTCTGCGTTTGTTCTCATGCTCCGGCTGCTTAGACGGACGTGGCTTATGAGTTGTGATATGGCTTACAAGTTGACAGCGAAAGCTGAATTTTTTTCTTGAAACATTCTACTTCACCAAGGCTTCTAGGTCACTTTGCTTATGCGATGAGTTCCACCCGATAAATCCCTACCACATGAATAGCAACACATAGTATCGATGCTTACTTGCTCCCTCAACGGTCACTGAAACACATATCATCGCTGTTTACTTCCCCCTCCCCCTCCCAACGGTCACGGAAACACACATCATTGCTGTTTACTTCCCCCTCCCCCTCCCAACGGTCACGGAAACACACATCATCGCTGTTTACTTGTTCCCCCCCCCCCCCGACAGTCACGGAAACACACAGCAGAAAGAAACTAGTAAAACTTCAATCATTGAATGTTTCATGCTTGTTAAACTTTATTTATAAGGATTGTAATACAGTAGAAATCTGATTATCTTAATCCCAATTAAACGAATCTCCAATTATCCGAATCGAATTTGGGTGAAATAATAGTGGAGCGAGAGCGTTAGCGGAGGCGGTAGAGAGGACATGGGGCAGTGCGAACGTGCCGTTACTATGGTGTATTTGCAATACATAGTTGTTAGTATATTACTGTGCTTTTATCAATAAAATTCCGTTCATTTCAATGTATGATTGTATGTATGTACACTGTTTTGCTTTATTCATGTGCTATACCCAATTATCTGAGCCCGATTTACTATTAATTCGGAGAATCGGATTTCTACTGTATATATACGGACGCACGGACGGAAGGATGGATGGATAGATGGATATACGGACGTTCGGACTGACGGACAGACAGACAAACAGACATAAAGAGAGATAGGTCAGATATTTATATATATATATATATATATATATAGATTAGATTAGATTAGATTAGATTAGACAGAAGGACAATCATCTTCAGCCAACAAGATATCAGTAATAATGTTTAACCTTTCCCAGTAACAATGTTTAACCATCACCCAAGACATATGACTATCATCTTCAGCCAATACAATATCAATAACAATGTTTAACCTTTCCCAGTAACAGTGATTAACCATCACCCAAGACATATGACTATCATCTTCAGCCAACAAGATGTCAGTAACAACGACCATGTTTGTGTACATTCAAGTTTCCCTGATTATTATTGTTCTACAAGTCACAGCTTATGACAACAAATGCCCATATCAGGTATACTACTTTCTTCCAATTATTGTTCTTAATTTTCTACCTTTGTAGTTATCTGCATATGATCAATATCACTTCGTGGATGTAATTGATGCAGCACTTCTCAATGTGGGCAATATTGCCAGCAATCCGACGGGCATATGTGCGATAAAGATAATGAAGAGATATGGTAACAACGATCTAGCTGAGAGAAGTGTGGGGCGGCGGTCAGAGAAAGATTATCTTCAATTATTTGGACTGTATATAAAATTTGCACTTGCAATAATATGTAACAATAATTTGTAATAATAACACTTAACAAAAATATATAACAATATCATTTACTATACAATGTAACAATGTCACTTACTATACAATGTAACAATATCACATTCTATACAATGTAACAATATCACATTCTATACAATGTAACAATATCATTTACTATACAATGTAACAATATCACATTCTATACAGTGTAACAATATCATTTACTATACATTGTAACAATATCACATTCTATACAATGTAACAATATCACATTCTATACAATGTAACAATATCACATTCTATACAGTGTAACAATATCATTTACTATACATTGTAACAATATCACATTCTATACAATGTAACAATTTCACATTCTATACAATGTAACAATATCACATTCTATACAATGTAACAATATCACATTCTATACAATGTAACAATATCACATTCTATACAGTGTAACAATATCATTTACTATACATTGTAACAATATCACATTCTATACAATGTAACAATATCACATTCTATACAATGTAACAATATCACATTCTATACAATGTAACAATATCACATTCTATACAATGTAACAATATCACATTCTATACAATGTAACAATATCACATTCTATACAATGTAACAATATTACTTACTATATGTCCGGCTCTGTGGCGAAGTGGTAAAGAGCGCGTCTGTGGCGGCCAAGATACCGAATTCTATCCCCGTCACAACTAATTGAGCATCCGAACGTTCAGAAGCAATGTCAAACTACAGAACGTATTTATATTGCCTAGAAAATCACCACAGCCAACAAATGTTGGGATTTATAGCCACATCCTGTAAATGATATGCTACTAATCACTTATGTAATAATATCACAATAATATTCCAACAAGGCTGAAATAATATCACAATAATATTCCAACAAGGCTGAAATAATATCACAATAATATTCCAACAAGGCTGAAATAATATCACAATAATATTCCAACAAGGCTGAAATAATATCATAATAATATTCCAACAAGGCTGAAATAATATCACAATAATATTCCAACAAGGCTGAAATAATATCACAATAATATTCCAACAAGGCTGAAATAATATCACAATAATATTCCAACAAGGCTGAAATAATATCACAATAATATTCCAACAAGGCTGAAATAATTGTTCATTCAATGTGTTGTTCATCCATCACAAATGATGGTGCCCATTTGCTACATCCACTTTTTAAAATTCACTTACAATTATGACCATGCGTAGATCCTAATGTGTAGATACTAATGTGTAGATCCTAATGCGTAGATCCTAATGTGTAGATCCTAATGTGTAGATCCTAATGCGTAGATCCTAATGTGTAGATCCTAATGTGTAGATCCTACTGCGTAGATCCGAGTGTGTAGATCCTAATGTGTAGATCCTAATGCGTAGATCCTAATGTGTAGATCCTAATGTGTAGATCCTAATGTGTAGATCCTAATTCGTAGATCCTAATGTGTAGATCCTAATGCGTAGATCCTAATGTGTAGATCCTAATGTGTAGATCCTAATGTGTAGATCCTACTGCGTATATCCTACTGCGTAGATCCTAATGCGTAGATCCTAGATACCGAATAAGCTAAATTCGAGCTGCAAATGTCCTTGGACAGTTCGGGCATGGAATGACCATTTTTGAAAGATTATAGTATATCCGTGATTTTCTAGCTACTGTCAGATGTTGAACTGCTGCATTTCTCTTCTCTTAGCAAGATGATGCGTGC
>CM067307.1:24151404-24356705 GCA_034231615.1 Meghimatium bilineatum
TGACAGGCATGAAGAATGTGTTCTGCAGTCTCTGGGCTCAGTCCACAGTTGCACAGGTCTGTCTCACCAATCTTCAGCTTTCGAAACATGTGACTTCTCAGTCTGTTGTGACCAGTTTGTAGTCTGAAAATGATGGTTTGTTCCTTGCGTGACATTTGGTGGTAGGGGTCATTTGGTTCTGCAGTTGGGTGCATTTGCTTCCACTTTTTCTTATATTCTGCTTTTAACATGGTCTTACTTTCATAGTACGTATTATCATTTTCTATTTGTTCCAGTGATCCCCCTTTCCTTGCCAGGAGATCAGCTTTTTCATTTCCAGGTATGCCACAGTGACCTGGGATCCACTGCAGTACTGTTTCTTTGGTGGTACTGCTGAGGTGTAGTAAGCAGGCCGTAAGTTCATTCATGCTCGTGTTCTTTGGATCTTTCAATGCCTGCAATACTGATTTTGCATCCGTTAGAAATACTACATGTCTGTTGTGACTCGGCAAGCAATTCATGAGCATTTTGGCTGCCTCTATTATGGCTTCCATTTCTGCTTTAAAATTTGTGGAATGTTTGCCTGTGGGTATGGATTTCTCTATTTCTTTTCCATCTGGTGTTACTATATATATTCCTGATCCTCCATCTAATACTGCCTCTTTCGCTGATCCATCTGTATATACATGTGTCCATATATCCTTTGGGTATGCTTTCTGTATGTGATTCTTAGTTGTCTCCTTTAGTACTTGTATAGTAGTTTCTGTTTTCGAAATGATGCTTGGTATATTGTCCATAATTCTTGGGAAGTTTTTCCTGTCCCATGTTGGGTATGTGTTAAAGCTGTTTAGTGGTTTTAGGTTTTGTAGGTCTGTATCTGTGAGTGATTTCTGGAGCTGTTTAGCGGAGTGTAGAAAGCTACCTCTTTTGAGTCGCTCTTTTGTAGGTCTGCTTAGTCTTTGGTTCATTTGATGACTCTCCAAACATTTGAACTTTGCATACTGTGTGAGGATTTTTTCATTTCTTCTTTCTTCCATTGATGGCAAACCTGTGCATGTTTCCATTTCTGTGATTGGGGTAGTATTCATACCTCCTGTTATAATTCTGAGATTGCGGTTTTGTATCTTTGAGATCTTTTGAGTGTTACTCTTGGCTGCAGTCCCCCATGCTGACATTCCATATTCCAAAGCTGGTCTTACATAACCTGTATATGCTCTACTTAGAATTTTTCCATTTGCACCCCAATCTGTTCCAGCCAATTTTTTAAGGAGTGCTGTCCTCATTGTACCTTTTGTTTGGCACTTGTCTATGTGCTGTTTCCATGTAAGTCTTGGATCAAAAGTGACTCCAAGGTATGTAGGTGTCTCATCTTTTGGCAATGTTTGACCATTTATGGTTAGTAGGATTTTCTGTGGTTTGGTGGACATGCTGAAGATGGTATAGGTAGTTTTTTGGACATTGATAGACATGGCCCATTGGTCTGTCCACTTGGCCAAATTGTCCATAGTTTCTTGCAACCTTATTTTTGTTGTGCCTACGCTCTCTTCACTGCACCATATCGCCAGATCGTCTGCATACATTGCAGCATTTACTTTACGCGAGAGAATTTGGTCAATGTCATTCATAAATATAAGGAACAGAGTGGGGGATAGAACACCTCCCTGTGGTACTCCATGCTTAAAGAGTTTCTTTCTGCTATGCTTCATTTCAAGCTTCACTGCTGCTTTTCGGTTGTGCAGGTAGTGTTTTATCCAGTAATACATGCGCCCTGCCGCTTTGTTTTGTTGTAGTTTAAGGAGGAGTCCATCTTTCCATACACAATCAAAGGCTTTTTCCATATCTACCCACACCACTGATGTCTGCTTTTTTTCCTGGAAAGCATCCTCTACTTCCTGGGCAATTAGTGTAATCTGGTCTTCAGTTGATCTACACTTTCTGAAGCCAGCTTGCTGATCTAGCAGGATTTTATTTTTTTCTAGGAACCACATCATTCTTTTGTTTACCAGGCGCTCCATTAATTTGCAAACACAGCTGGTCAGACTTATTGGGCGATAGCTGTCCACCTTGTTTTTTGGCTTGCCTTTCTTGTGGATGGGTATCATTATGGCGGTTTTCCACACCTGTGGCACTAGACCTCTATCCCAACAGTTGTTAAAAAATTTTATTAATTTCTTTTTTGCTGATGGTCCGATGTGAATTAGCAGTTCATTTGGTATGTCATCAGGGCCAGGTGATTTCCTAAGTTTTAATACTGCTAGTTCTTCATTTAGTTCATTAATCGTGAATGGAATATTCATGACATCTTGTTTATCTTTGCTGATCTCTTTTTCGATATTCCGTAGTTCTTTTCTTACTTCTCTTCTCCTATTTTCATCGACTTTGTGGCAGGCAGTACTTTGGTAATGCTGTATAAAGTGATTTGCAGCCTTCTTTCCTGTGAGTACATCTCCACCATTCTCTATAGCTACTGGTGCTGTTTTGTTATCTTCATTGTTGAGCATTTTTGTTATTTTCCATAGCTTTCTTCCCTCTTTGTCGAAGTTTAAATTTTCTGTTTTATCATGCCAGCTTTTCCTTGTGTTTGTAATTGTCGTTTTTCTTAGTTTGGCTACAGCAGCTTTTAGTGATATGTTGTTTTCTGTAGATGGGCTTTTTTCTGCTGTGTCTCTGGCCTTTGACACTTCTTTCTCCAACTCATCGAGTTCGTCAGACCAGTATGGTTTGTAATTTTTCCTAGCACCTCTTGGTATGGTTTGCTTGGCTGCTTGAAGAAGTGCAGAAGCCAGGAGTTGTGCAGTTTTGTTCACGTTTTTAATCCTTGGATTTAAGGTTTTTGTGAATTTGTCTGTCAGGTCAGCAAACTTACTCCAGTTTGCTTTCTTGAAGTTCCATCTGGGTGTGGTTGTAGGGCCAGCAGGGGTATGGTTAATGTCAATGGTGAGTTTGATGGGGCGATGGTCACTTCCGCCAAGCTGCTCCAGCACTTCCCTGTATGTTATTTTCGCTAAGGCGTCTGTTGCAAAGGCTAGGTCAGGGGTTGAGGTGGTGTGCCATCTTCTAGAGTAGAAAGTTGGGTGGTCTTCAGGTTCATTAAGCAGTTGAAGTTTCACCTCACACTGCCAGTCTTCCACTTCTTCTCCTCTAGTATCTTGTTCTGTATATCCCCAACTCTGTGAGTGGCTATTGAAGTCACCAATTACAAGACAGTTATCTTTTTCTGTGTTAATTGTGTGTAGAGATAGGCTCTTGTCTTGTGGACAGTAATAGTTATATACTGTGACCTCTTTAGTTGGAAGGGTTAGACAGGTTCCAATGATTTCAGCCTGTTCTTCTGTGTCTACTCGAATTTCAGAGGCAACGATATTGTTTTTCACCAGTATAAGAACCCCTCCTTTATGTCTTTTTTCTCTGTCGTTCCGAAATGTTTGGTATCCTCGGATGTTGAATCTATTGTTGTTTGTGAGGTGTGTTTCCTGTATGCATGCTATGTCGATTTCCTCTGTGTGTAATCGGTTTGCAAGTGCAGTCTTTTTATTGTACACGCCCTCTGCATTCCACTGCAATATTTTTAAGTGCTTATTTTTGTCTGCATCATGATCTATATGTGATTTTTTTGAACCAGTAGTTTTTTTCCTCTGATCTCTTTTCCTGGCTCCACAAATTGAGACAGAGGTACCACCAGTCGCTGAGGGTGGGCTCCTTCGAGGCTTAGAGCCCGGCACTTCATCCACCTGACGGGATTCCACAGATGAAGCACCAAAACGAATCATCTGTAACCTTTTATTTGACATGTGAAGTCATTGCGTGACACTGTGGTTTTCAGCCTTGGCTGGACTATTTTGTACCTTTCGGTCCAGTGTCTCCGTCTTCCATCTTACTTTTGAGTTAGGATGTGTTTCCCTAGCCCTTATCCATCCAAGGATTGTCCACAGGGCAGTGGAGGTTTCATTTTGGAGTTTTCCTTCTCCTAGACAGCTTGCCTAACAGGGTTAACGAGCACCATCTGCCCGGGGTTTTGAGGTAGAGTTCCCCTCTCCTAGGATAATTTTTTTGTTGCCAGGTATTCATTATCCTCCTCTGTGGTTTATTTCTTGTAATCTAAGACACCTCTCATTCAGGGAAGGTGATTTAAGAACATTGCTCTCTCTTGTTCTAATATCTATAATTTCCCATTTACCCTACCCAACCCTCTAACCCTACCTAAACCCTATCCCTACCCCCCTCCCCTACCCCCCTGGCACATTCCGGGAGTGGGGTCAGTGACCCCACTCCAGCAACCTGAGCTTATAGCGGCTCATACTCGCTTTGATGCTGCCAGTCAATGGACATATGGGGTATTTCAGTGGGAATATCAGCGCCGACTGATATCCCACCCCGTCCTCGTGGTCAGCGACACCGTTTGGTCAGCGGCTGTTTATTTGCCCAGAGGGTTATTCACAGCTGGCCTCAAGAGGCTTTTCCACTATCCGCCACCTGTGGACGCTCCTGGTAGGGGTCGGTATCCCCCGCAGGCTAGAGTTTGTGAGAACAAATATTTTTTTTTAATATCTAAAACTGACTAAATATTTGTCTATTTTATTTGTCTAGATCAGACTAAGAATTTGTCTAATTTATATATGTTCAACTAATATTTGTTTTAATTGTATGTCTCTATATAAGTGAGTAAGTATGTTTATTAATTATTGTTTTCTTTAGTCTACTGTCTATTGTCTTTCCCCAGGTGGGTTTGTTATCCACTCTTGCCGTTTTGTTTTCTTTAGTCTACTGTCTATTGTCTTTCCCCAGGTGGGTTTGTTATCCACTCTTGCCGTTAAGCGTTGGGGTGATTAAAACTTGAGTTTGCATATGTTGCCTCAGCTATGACTGTGTTTGTTGAAGATTTCCAGAGATGTTTTCTATCCATCTTTTTTCTCTGTGGTCTTTCTCTGGCTTTTTACCATGATCTCATTTGGTTATATGCCTTTACTTTAGTATGTTTATGAAATATTGTTTACTTTAGTATGTTTATTAAATATTGTTTACTTCAGTATGTTTATTAAATATTGTTTGCTTTCAGTTTGAAGAGGCTGCAGCCAGAGATGACTTGATGGGCATTGAAGACACAGCAAGGAAAGATATCCTTGAATTATGTCATGCTTAACTACGTAAATTATGAACTTACAACAATTTTGAAATCTATCCCAAATCTGTCACGATGGAAACCAAAAGACAATCATAAATTAAATATTCATACCAACATTGTGTTAGAAATTTCAGACATGGACACTAACAAAAGAACAAGCTTACTACATGGGAAATGAAATGTCTAAGAAAAGTAGCAAACAGAGTAAGAAGAGATCATGGGAAGGTTGAAGAGATTGCAAGAACTGTTGGATCAACATATGTGGTCAAATATATTGAAAAACAAAGGCTGAAATGGTTTGGCCACTTAAATGAATGAACGCTTGTTGGCCAGCAGCAAGAGCATACAACATGAAAATGGAAACAACAAGATACAGAGGAAGACTGAGAAGAAGTTGGATTGAAGGAGTTACAAACATTTCGAGACATCACAATATTGCTGCATATCAAGAGACCAACCGTGCCATAGCCCGAAAACTGATGTACCTAATTCATTCCTGCAATGGCTTACAACAAAAGCAGAGAAAGGACAAATAGATGTCATGATTCCCAGCTTTGAAATCAAATGAGTTGTGGACAAGAAAACACCAGTGACAATACATTGTAGAAAATAGACATTGATAGGACATACCCTCAGAAAGATCCTGACAGCTTAAACAGACATGCATGTATAAATGAAACCTGCAGGAAAAGATGAGAGAATTGGAAGACAGGAGCACCCAGAGAAGAACAGTGGAAGAAGTAGCAAAATAAATTGGGACCTGACGGGTGCAACTGAAGAGGACAGCTTGGCACAGAAATAATTGGAGAGTGACAGTTGCAGCCCTATAATCCTCAGGGAACTGATAAGACAGAAAATAATGTCATGTTTCAATGTTTCACTTTCAGCTGTCATTCACCATTAGTACAGAATGGCAAACATAGCAAATAGCCCTTGAGTTATTAAAGACCTGAATGAGAGTTTTATCTTATCGTCCACAGCATCATTTTTATTGTAGTCACAATGCCCTGAAAATCTCTTCTATTGATGCATAAATTATCTGTATTCTTCTTCTTCTTGATTCGAAACTAGCTTCATAGCACATGGGGCATTCCCATAAGTGCTCCGCCTTCCATTCCAGCAGCCATCTCAGTGTATGTAGACTTAAGAGTCCCGGTCAGGTGTAATCTTCTGAGCCTTCCAGAAAAATTACTTTTCCTTCCCTTCTAGATGCTCCCATTTCGGACATTCTCTGTATATGTACGTTCTCACCTCATTGACTTCATCTTGAAATGAATTTATTAGTGCCGTATTGCCTACCAATAAGTCGGCTCTCTCATTTCCTCTGACCCCAGCATGACCAGGGCAATATATTTATGTAATGCTCTGGACAATTGAGTTATTCAATAAATCCCACCATTCTTTTCTCAGCATTTACTTTTTCTATCTGTATTTTCCTTTTTTATCAGCTTGTACCTTTCTGTGTTCCCATTATGCCTGTTTCTGTGCACATAATGCATGGAAAATCTCATCTATTGATACATACATTTTCTGTTTTATCATATTGCACAAAAACCCTCAACAAACCTAAAAAAATACAACTAGAAAACCCACCTAAAAGAGTCAACGAAAACAAACATGTATGAAGCACACAAAAAAGCCATCTCCAGAGAACTCTTCTCCCCCAGACACTGCTAGGCATAAAGAGATATAAAGAGAAAAGAAGAGAAGAAAGGAGACAATCTGTTCACATTATCTGTTCTCTAACTCAGTTACTGAAGTACGCCAGTTACTTTTTTTACTTTATTTGACTGTCATGTGGGTCTGTACATTGATGTGTGCCCAAGTATTTTTCAGTTGTGAAATCAACACACATTTTCCTAATTACAGGCAGCACACAAACCTGTGTCTATTCTGACAAAATTCCATATCTATAGATGGTTACAGAAATTAATGACAAGGAGCTGAGGAAAGCTAATGTCCATTGGAGTCATCATCAGGTGCCATGCCGGCTGGCATAGGCGGTCATGGCTCTCCACAGCTCTCTGTCCACAGTATTATGTATCACGGCTGTTGTTTCCCTGCCATGCCAGGTTGTCAGACTGTCTAATATTTTCTCACATTCTCTGTCTCTGTTGCCTTCAATTTTGCCTGTTGTGACTATGTTCTCCAAACCTGCCTGTCTCATGAAGTGGCCAAAAAAAGAAGATTGTCTTTTTCTTATATTATTGATTAAGGTCCTTTTCGCATTTGACTCTTTCAACACCTCTACAGTAGTTTTTCTGGCAGTCCATGGTATTCTCAGCATTCTTCTATAAAACCACATCTCTATTGCCTCTAATTTCACACTTTCCAGTTTGTTTATTCTGCAAGACTCGCACCCATATGTTAGTATAGATATTTGTATGTACCCATATGTACCTAGATATTTGAATTGTGGACCTGTGTTAATACTATATCATTCACTTTGATCTTGCAAGGTGTGTTATTTTGTTTCTTTGAAATAACCATTACTTCTGTTTTCTTGATATTTAGGAAGAAGCCTTTCTCTTTACTTTCTGTGACTACCTACATTACTTAAAGTTCTCCCATTGGAGTACAACACAGAAAATTGACGAATCAAAAGAAGAGAATTTTAGTGCATTGTGACGACACAGAATGTTCATAAATCAAAAGATTCATCTCTGTTTGTATAATACTCAGATCCTGTGATGTTATGATAGTGTATATTGTTCCTTAACTATTCTGCACGTTTCTTCTCATCCAAACCACATTTGAAAAACAGATCAACCGTGTTTACTCTTGGTAACAGAGGAGAAGTCCTGACTACAGAACTAGAGGCTCCTGTTATAGTCCCACATGCAGCTGCTAAGAATGAAACCAGGGTATGTCTATATATTCATTTCAAAGTTTCATAATACATAGAGGATTGACTTCACTGTACTCAAGTTACCTCCATATATACCCTGTCCCTCTCAATGTAATGGCTTGCCACCTTCCAAGAGTACCACCTATTGCACGTAAATCGTGATAATCCCCAGGGATCTTTAGTCGGTTGGTTGCTGATCCAGTGATCCATGGGCTTATGCCCTGTTACCCGGCCAGGGATCTTTAAAAAGAATTCACTTTATAAACAAGAAATGGCAAATGGGAGAATTGAACCTTGACCGCTTGAGCACAAAATTAACTAAACAACTATACTAGGGAGATTCCCTGAATGATGGATTCTTATTCTTTCGTTTACTTGAATCATCTGTTGGATGATGGATGTTAGCCTACATAAGTATTTACGGTAAGTTGTGGTGTATGGTTAATAGAAAGGGAATGTAGTGGTGCTAACAGCAGTAGTGGTATATCCTTGAACCCATTTCTTCTTTGTTCACTTTCATACTTCCACATTGATGATTCTGACACGGTAGCAGTCAACCTCAGATTTCCAGCATTGCCGTAAAGTTTTTCATGGAAAGAGATGGCAATCTATTGAGTAGAATTCAAGCCCTGTCAATTCCTTTTTGTTGTCAATCCATTATTTTCTCTGCTTCACCCTGCTTCTTTTCCCTCACTGTTCTCTTCAAGATTGTCTTAAACAGGGATTTGTATCGGGTGACATGTCCAAACTGTATCAGAAGAGAGATAGTATCTCTTAGTAACAGCCATTTCATTTTGTATAATCCAGGATCCATTTAGTTCCCACGCTAAAGTCACCACACTTTAGTCATCAGTTTTTGCTCACTTGTCTTTTTCTTATATTATTGATTACGGTAATTATTGATAAAGATTTTCTTCATGAATGTGATATGTGAAACACTATAGATGCAATTCATACACAGAGACTGAAAACAGGGCTTTCTATATAAATCAGCAGTTCTTAAGGCACGAAAACAAACAATAACTGCAAAATCATGTTAACTCACTATCTGCAACATGTAGAAAATACAACATGAAGATCAACACATAAAAGACAGAAAACATGAAAATATGAAGAACACCGAACCCACTAAACATACAGATAGACAACATAGCAGTAAAACAAGTAACAGAGTTCAAATATCTCTGTAATATTTTTACAGAAAATGGAAGTCTTAATAGAGAGATAGAGACAAGACAAATTCATGAACATACCGTCACCAAAACTTCTTCATCCCAAGATCAAGATGGAAGTTAAACGACAAATGAGTTACAGTATATTCTTACCAACACTGTGTTACCAGTGCCAAATCTTATCTTTCTCTTCTTCACATTACAGAAAGATAGTGATGTGTAAAAGGAAATGCTTGAAGAAAGCTGCAGGGGTCACCAGGCTTGACAGATTACAAAATGAAGACATCAGGGAAAGAATAAGTATAAAACCTTGCACAGAATACATAGAAAGGCAGTAGATCAAGTGGTTTGGCTACATTATGAGAAGGCATCATGACAAGTTATCTGTGAAGTCATATAACCAAACAAGATCAGGGTACAGAGCCAGAGGAAGACCACGAAAAATATGGATAGAAAACATCAGGGACATCTTGAACAAACATTACCCTAACACAGCCAAAGCGACACATCTGGCATTGCAGCACAAGCTTGAGTTGCAATCACCCCCTGCGTTAACGACAAGAGTAGATAACAAACCACCTGGGGAAAGATAATAGACTTAAAGGACAAGGAACAGAACACCAAGACCATCAATGAAAGAGAATCTGCAAGGTACAGAATCAGTCACGGAACTTGATGATCAGAAAACGTAGCAAGACCCAAACAGGAAGCACAAGAATATCCAAAAAGAGCCCTTCCTATAGATGACCTCAAAGTGCAGTAACTTCCACAACAGCACCCAGCTGTCAATCCAAACTGCACCACAAAAGTCTTTCTAAGGACTACCCCAACCAGGCTACTCCATAGTCCCTCGCAGGACCAATAACAAGCCACAATTTAATCCTTTTTAGGATTTCACCTAGAACCAACAACTGCAACCTGTATGGCTGGCTACATCCTGTATTCTATCCATTTTTTTAAGGTATTATATCCGTAAACCATAACCCATCAGGGTTGTAGGCCTACTACATTGAACGCATCTACATCTTTTATGTCTTTCCATGATTTTCTGTCTTCCTCTGCTTCTTGCCCCCTTTACTGTTCCCTACAGTATCTAATAAATATTATGAGTACAAATAAAAAATATGTGTAACACAAAACTACAAATTTAAAAAATGATAAGATAATAAAAATAATAAGGACAAAACAGATTGATGTTTCTAAGACTTTCATCAAAACAATGATACAATAATAAATATCAAAAAACAAGCATACTAAAAATGTATGAGTGTGTGTGTATGCGTGTGCAGATGCTTATGCTAAAACCAGTTGCTAAGAACCCTGTGACATTTTATTATATAACTTTTTTCCCCAGTATTCTTTTGAGTGCATCTTCCGCAGTCTTCACTTTGCCCTTATGGATAATTGCTGCCGAGAGTTTCTCTTTATCTCTGATTTCTTTATGGTCTCGGGAGCAGGATCACAGAATCTGTTTGAAGCAATTATGGGGAAAACATTGACCCTATTTTTAGTAAGTATGATTAATAAACACTCGAAAGATCAATATGACAATTGC
Source organism: Meghimatium bilineatum (assembly GCA_034231615.1). NCBI lineage: Eukaryota > Metazoa > Mollusca > Gastropoda > Stylommatophora > Philomycidae > Meghimatium > Meghimatium bilineatum. The sequence continues at coordinate 24,162,081 of CM067307.1, forward strand.
TAAGGTAAACCACCTTATTACTGTGAGACAAATAAACCACTTTATTACTGGGAGACAAATAAACCACTCTATTACTGAGACAAATAAACCACCTTATTACTGTGAGACAAATAAACCACTTTATTACTGGGAGACAAATAAACCACTCTATTACTGAAAGCTATATACCCCTATCATATTTATTGCCTACTCAAGCTATTATCCTATTTTTCAAACAATTAACACAATCATATATTTTTCTATCAGAAACTGATGGAAGAGAATATCCTCGACTGCTACGATTCTATTGGTATCTTCCTATCGGCTCATATTGTTTACAGGTATCAAAACATTATGGCCAAGAGAAACATTCCTGCTTTAGAAAGGTAATTAAGAAATATGAGCTTTGAGAAATATTAATTGGTCTTGAGTTCTTTAACATGGGTTCAGTATTTATGCCAGAGTTACCGTATGAATACACTTATTCTGACACTTTCAGCATGCATAAGAGGAGAAAGTACCTACAGAGAAGTGTCTTTAGTACAGTAATGTTCTAACCAGTTTGAATTGACATTTGAAGCCATAATAATCTTGTGAAAACCAAATCTATATTTGCTTTTAGAAAACCAGTTAATATAAATTTGAAATATTTTATTAATGAAACCTCCATATGTTGTGGGAATTAATATGAAATTGATGTAGGAGTGTTGATCATATTTCATGCAAGTCAGCAGAAAAATGGGGCATATTTTATAGATAATAAGTTGGGAATGCTGTAAAACTATGCTCCAATAGGTGAAAAGGGAAAACACAATAAAGTTTTATAAGTATTCTATGTCTAAAAGTACAACACAAAAAGCCGCAGAAAATTAACGTTTCAATCAAAAAGTACTGATAGTCATGCAACATCAGTTTTAACACAAAATACCAACAAAATATCTATGAACACAATAAAGAACTAATGACAATAGATGGTATATTTCATGAAAGTTTTTATTATGAAATCTGAGCAAAAGAATCTGGCATATTTCACAGAAGTTCTTGTTTGCTTGCTTTTGATCCTCAGAAATGACTAGATATAGGGGTGTCATCTTAGACTTATTTTACATATTGATATGGATTTACAGCCCCCAAAAAAAATTTGAGGGCGGGGGAAAGGGGATGTTTACAACATTTCAGTAATTATTACTAATACTGATATTTTTATTTCGCATGCACTTATTGACGGGCAAAATAAAAATAAAGTGGAGGGGTTATGGAATCAGTAATTATTACTAATACAAACGTTTTTATAAGAATATGGGTTTACATTTTACAAATATAACTTTATGAAAAAATATGTTGACATGTATGAGATATGAAGCTTGTGTTTACTATATACAATTGGGATGGGGGGAGGTTGGCTTTTCATAGCTCTCTATCATACACGGAATACTTGAAGACATCTCAAAAGCACTGAAACATTGTCTGCAAACTCTTAGGATACTATAACTCATGACCACTCTACCTGGCATGATCAGATCAGTGCTCATGCTGAAGATGGATGTGCCAGGCCACTGGTGCAAATTAAAACTGCGGCACAACGTACTTCCATTCTCTGGACTAAGTTCTGCGGAAATCTAGCAGGACCACTGTTCTGTAACAAGAGAGATCCAGTGAGAATTTGAGAAGGAAATCTAGTAGGACCACTGTTCTGCAACAAGAGAGATCCAGTGAGAGTTTGAGAATGAAATCTAGTAGGACCACTGTTCTGTAACAAGAGAGATCCAGTGGGAATTTGAGAATGAAATCTAGTAGGACCACTGTTCTGCAACAAGAGAGATCCAGTGGGAATTTGAGAATGAAATCTAGTAGGACCACTGTTCTGCAACAAGAGAGATCCAGTGAGAGTTTGAGAATGAAATCTAGTAGGACCACTGTTCTGTAACAAGAGAGATCCAGTGGGAATTTGAGAATGAAATCTAGTAGGACCACTGTTCTGCAACAAGAGAGATCCAGTGAGAGTTTGAGAATGAAATCTAGTAGGACCACTGTTCTGTAACAAGAGAGATCCAGTGAGAATTTGAGAATGAAATCTAGCAGGACCACTGTTCTGTAACAAGAGAGATCCAGTGAGAATTTGAGAATGAAATCTAGTAGGACCACTGTTCTGCAGAGAGAGAGAGAGCGTGTGTTGGTGGTTCCCCCCTTCTTTTGAGTGGATCAATGTTGACCACTTTTGACTGCAACTTCATTACTGTTAGTTAATAGGTTTTAGAATGAATGCAGTAGAAATAGAAGCAAAAATGGCCATTTAAAGTTTCATTCCATCTATGTATATATCTTTTAGCTTCCTGTGAGCCGTAGGTCCTCATAAAGCCTAATCCATTTTGTCCTATCATTATCTATTGTTTCCAGCTCTTTCCATGTTCTTCAAAACCTTTGTGTCTCAGCATTGAATTCTCTCCTCCAAGTATTAATTGGTCTTCATCTTTCACAAAATTTAAATTCACTTTAATTTTTAACAGGAATTGTTTGCATGTTGGGTTATTTATTTTTTGTGGTTGCTTCGTGTGTGTAGTTTATATATGTTCTTTTATGTCTAGTCTTGTATGACATATTACCTGTTCATCTTTTCTCCTTCAGCGTTAATTTTTAAACTCCCTTTGTATCTCCCTTGCTCTTGCAGCAGGACAAAGGTCCTATTAAATTTCCAGTAGGATGTAGTCCAGATAATGGAAATGCATTATGTCACCATTTTATATGCACCAGTGGCCCGATCCATCTGTCTTCAGCTGTTTACTTGTTCTTTGATGAAATATTTCATTAGGAAACTATGGTCACCTACAAAATGTGTTGATAGGGATTAACTGATTTGTGCAAACCATAAATGGTAGCAGACAACTAAGTATAGTTGTCTACCATGATAGAAATCATCTAAGTATAGTTGTCATTCATGAAAGCAATCATCTAAGTATAGTTGTCTACCATGATAGCAATCATCTAAGTATAGTTGTCTACCATGATAGCAATCATCTAAAGTATAGTTGTCTACCATGATAGCAATCATCTAAAGTATAGTTGTCTACCATGATAGCAATCATCTAAGTATAGTTGTCTACCATGATAGCAATCATCTAAGTATAGTTGTCTACCATGATAGCAATCATCTAAGTATAGTTGTCTACCATGATAGCAATCATCTAAAGTATAGTTGTCTACCATGATAGCAATCATCTAAGTATAGTTGTCTACCATGATAGCAATCATCTAAGTTGTCATTCGTGATAGCAATCATCTAAGTTGTCATTCGTGATAGCAATCATCTAAGTTGTCATTCGTGATAGCAATCATGTCTGTTTCATCATTTATTTTCTAGATACTGGGACACAATTCTTAATCATTTGTGGCCTCGATTTGAGTACATAGTGTCCATGAACATACAGAGTGTGAGGGAATGTGAGCCGAACAAGTTAGGGCACATCGACAACAGACCACACTATGTAAGTCAAGTGTGTATGCTGTCTTGACTGCTTGTGAAATGTACAATAATTATAATAATGTAACTCAAGTGTGTGTGTGTGATTGACTGCTTGTGAAATGTACAATCATTATAAAAATGTAACTCAAGTGTGCGTGTGTGTGTGTGATTGACTGCTCATAAATTGTAGAATCTGAGTCAAGAATTGATAATGAAGGTGTGTGAAACATAGACTCACATTAATAATGTAAGTCAAGTGTTTTAACCAGAGTGATGACTGCTTGTTTGAACATACATTCATAGTAAGACATTGGGTGATGACTGGTTGTGAAACATAGATTCATAGTAAATATTGATTGTGTGATGACTGGTTGTGAAACATAGATTCATAGTAAATATTGATTGTGTGATGACTGGTTGTGAAACATAGATTCATAGTAAATATTGATTGTGTGATGACTGGTTGTGAAACATAGATTCATAGTAAATATTGATTGTGTGATGACTGGTTGTGAAACATACATTCATAGTAAGACATTGGGTGATGACTGGTTGTGAAACATAGATTCATAGTAAATATTGATTGTGTGATGACTGGTTGTGAAACATAGATTCATAGTAAATATTGATTGTGTGATGACTGGTTGTGAAACATAGATTCATAGTAAATATTGATTGTGTGATGACTGGTTGTGAAACATAGATTCATAGTAAATATTGATTGTGTGATGACTGGTTGTGAAACATAGATTCATAGTAAATATTGATTGTGTGATGACTGGTTGTGAAACATAGATTCATAGTAAATATTGATTGTGTGATGACTGGTTGTGAAACATAGATTCATAGTAAATATTGATTGTGTGATGACTGGTTGTGAAACATAACATTTGTAGTAAGACATTGAGTGATGTCTGGTTTTGAAATTTCATAATGTATGACTCAAATGTTAGTGCTGACTAGTTGTAATAAATTACAATCATAGACTGCAGTTTACACCAGAGAACAACTGTGGGTATAGACTTCCTGAACATTCGTGCATGTTCAACAGTAATGATAGAACAGACATTCTTGCATCGTCCATAGCTACGTACAGGCTGGTACAGATGAATCTTCTTCTGCGTTCATTCTCAAACTCCTGAAAATGAGTGGAATGTAGGCCAGAGAACTGAATGTATTCTGTCATGGATTACAGTGATTTGTGAGATTTTTTTTCCGTTACGTCATTTTTCTGCATCAATTTTCTCCCACCCTTTAGTCTTCTTCAATTTCTGTGTAATAAATGTTCAAATATGCTTGAACCAATCAATAATGTTACCCTTTATAACTAACAAGTTTTCTCGCACCTATGAAATAATATATGTATATAATAACTGACATTCAATATACATTCAATTATATATATATATTCTTGATTAGGAACAAGCGTCACAGCACTGGGGACATTCCCATATATGCTCTGCTTGCCGTTCCGTCAGCCATCTAAAAGTGTATACGCTCAGTGTCCCAGTCAGTTGCTGATTACGTGTTTTTCTGGTCTTTCCGGAGAGGGAGCACTTTCTTCCTTCGCCTCTAATCACTCCCATTTCTACCATTCTCTGAATATGTAGATTGTCACTTTCGACTTCCTCCTCGTCTTCTCGTAGGGTATCCACGACTGCTCTAATCAATTCAATCCTATCTCTTCTTATCTCTGTCAATATTTTATTTATATATATATACAAGAACTGCACAGAATGGCTTTGAACATTGTAATGCATATATATATATACATTAAAGAATAAACTATTTCAGGATTTAGAAAAGTGTTTTCAAATAGGAAATTTGGTTCTAAAGTAATACGCTAAAAATGGATTCCACTTTTATAATGTTATTCACTGACTTTTTTCATAGATTACCCGTAGATTCGCAGAATTTTCAGCTGCTGTTGTTGGCATCAGCACAACCTACCCAAATGATCGTGTAAACCGTGTGCTGGGACAGCTGCAGGCAGAAGTGGAGAACTTTATCTTGAGAATGGCAGCAGAATTTCCTCAAAGAAAAGAGCAATTAATATTTCTCATCAACAATTATGATATGATGTTAGGTGTCTTAGTGGTAAGTCAATCAGAGTTGTTCAATGTCTCATGTTAGATCAGTTTTTTTTTTTTTTCGGCGTCCATTCTCAAACTCCTGCTGGATCTCCCTTGTAGCAGGACCATGGTCCTACTAGATTTCCAGCAGGATGTAGTCCAGAGAATGGAAATGCGTTGTGTCGCCGTTTTATTTGCGCCAATGGCCCGACACATCCGTCTTCGGCAGAATTAGATAAGTTGTAACTGTTGAATCTGTGATTTGCGGTGTGGTGGTATGTGAGACAGGACTGTTGAATCTGTGATTTGCTGTGTGGTGGGATGTGAGACAGGACTGTTGAATCTGTGATTTGCTGTGTGGTGGTATGTGAGACAGGACTGTTGAATCTGTGATTTGTGGCGTGGTAGTATGTGAGACAGGACTGTTGAATCTGTGATTTGCTGTGTGGTGGGATGTGAGACAGGACTGTTGAATCTGTGATTTGCTGTGTGGTGGTATGTGAGACAGGACTGTTGAATCTGTGATTTGTGGCGTGGTAGTATGTGAGACAGGACTGTTGAATCTGTGATTTGCTGTGTGGTGGTATGTGAGACAGGACTGTTGAATCTGTGATTTGTGGCGTGGTAGTATGTGAGACAGGACTGTTGAATCTGTGATTTGCTGTGTGGTGGTATGTGAGACAGGACTGTTGAATCTGTGATTTGCTGTGTGGTGGTATGTGAGACAGGACTGTTGAATCTATAATTTATATGGTGATAAATCAGTCAGAATCACTTAATAATGTTTTATGTGGTGGTAACGCAGTCAAAATAATTGTTAAATCTATGTATTATATGATGGTAAGGCAATCAAAATTTGTGTCAAATCTATATTTTATATTGTGGTAAAGCAGTCAGAATCAGTTGAATCTATGTTTGATCTGGTTGTAAGACAGTCAAAATCACTGTTGAATCTATATTTGATCCGATTGCAAAGCAGTCAGAATCACTGTTGAATCTATATTTGATCTGATTGTAAGGCAGTCAGAATCACTGTTGAATCTATATTTTATATGGTGGTAAGGCAATTGCTATTAAATTTATGATGTGGACAAGGTAGAATGAGAGGCAGATTCAAAATTCCTACTGTAACACAGATTGAATATAATCATTATCATAAGCATGCATCTTAGCTGAATTTTAAGGTTTTCATGATTGTTTATCCCTAAAAGAGATATATAAATTTGCAAGAGTTATTCAATAGTAAACTAGAGTGATGGAACTTTGTTACAGATTATTAAATATCTATAACTGATAGTAGTATTGTGTTGGCAATAATCAACAGGAAAGGACAACTGATGATTCCAAGGAAGCTGAGATGTATCGAGACCTTCTCGCCGCTCGTACTCAAGAGTTTGTGGAGGAAATATTGGCCCCTCACTTTGGTGGCCTCATTACATTTGTCAAGGATTGTGAAGTGTTCATTGAAAGAGGACAGGGAGAAAAACTACAGACAGAAGAAAGTAAGTAGAAGAGAAAGTATTGCCTGAGATGTAGCTGATATTTTACAGGTATGCTTCAATTTACTGGAAGAGGAGCGCGGTAGCCTAGTTGATAGTGAGCTTGTTTGCTATCACCGGATTACAGCGTGCCAGGTTCGAAACCACTTCCGGACAGACAAATCTGGATTGTGATTTCTCACTTGACACAACTGCTCCTCCAGTTGACTCAACTGTAAATGAGTACCTAGCGCATGAGTTAGGGGAGGTAAATACAGAAAGGAAAGGAACTGACCACTCCACCTAATAGTTGTTGCGGCTCAGTACATGAAGATTTATCTTCATCCCCCGACGGCATGTTGCTGCCATGGGACCTACTTTTACCATACTGGAAGATATGGTGGCACAGTGATTTGTGGTTACCTGCCGTTTATCCCTGTGATCAATGTGTGAGTCCCAGTCATGACATGAATGTGTTAGACTTTAAATAGCCCAGAGTCAGCCCAGCCTGAAAATAAGTGCCCCCTGAAAAATCTGAGAAAGTAAAGGCGGTCAAAGCAATGCTGACCACATCACCCTGAAAATTCTAATCGAAAGAAAAAATACTGGCCATATTATATTCCCCATAAGTCATATCTGAATATTTTGAAAACAGACTTTACTTACTCTGATTTAAATGGCCATATGAAAAACATTCAGTAGCATGAACTGTGTGTCCAACATTAGTAATCCTTAAATAAATGATGAAGTACAAAAGTTATTATTATTAAAGCCTAACTATAAATGTAAAAAATAAATAAATAACAATAATAGTTTATTTTTTACCTTAATTTTTTACATTGATAGTTAAGCTTTAATAGTAACCTTAGTATTTTATGTAGTATTTATCACTTATTTGTTTGGTTGCTGCGACACTCTCCAATTTGTTGGACATCCTCTGACATTTTGGTTATTTATATTTATAATCCTTCAATAGCAGATCTCAGGACCTATGTTCAGTCTGTGAGATGCTAGTTTTTGTCTGCCGATATATAGGAGGGCTGTCACTGGCTAAGGAAGCTCACCTGAAATAAATATTTTCGTAAAATTGATTTGTTAGGCAGAGGGTGCAAAATAACGCGGTTCCGCTATGTAACCAACAGCACAAAATACTGCTCCCCAGCGGAAATCATAAAAACTTTTGTGTTGTTTATGAGAGAGCGAAAGCATGCTGCGCAAGATAGAAAAGCACATGCTGAGAAAAGAATGGTGGGATTTATTGAACAACTCAATTGTCAGAGCATTACATGGATATACTGCCCTGGTCATGCTGAGGTCAGAGGAAACAAGAGAGCCGACTTATTGGCAGGCAATGCGGCATAGGCGGCACAATGCTGGGAAGAGATAAAGCAGACTTTATCAAGGCAGTAATAAATTCATTTCAAGATGAAGAGATGTCAATGCGGCTTAGAACGTACACATACAGAGAATGTCCGAAATTGGAGTGTCTAGAGGGGAGGGGAGGGAAGGAAAAGTAAATTTTTTGGAAAGTCCCAAAGACCACGCAATCAACACCTGATCGGAACTCTGAGTCTACATACACTGGGATAGCTGCTGGAATGGAGGACAGAGCACTTATGGGAATGCCAGACGTGCTGTGAAGACAGTTTCTAATCAAGAGCGAACGCAGAAGAAGATCTACAGCAAGTTTGATCAAGTTGTGATCAAAGAGCATGGAACCACTGACAATTCTACCACTACACAATACAATTCTTATATATTCTTTGTTTTATGCTTGTCCAGTGCCACATCTTCAATATATGTTCATTGAAAATAGACATCCACTTCAGTTTCACCACAGCATATATATATATATATATATATATATATATATGTGTGTACCGGGTATGTATATCATTTATTTTGATTAACCAGTAGCCATTTCTGTAATGAAACTTGTTATCAGATTTTCTTATTTTCTTCTCATTTTGTGCATGTCAAGGCTTCTGTCTTCTTCTTTCCTTCCTCTTTTACCTTTTACGGGTGTCGAGGGAGATACAATGTTCTTATTCTCGCTTTTCTGGCAGCTTCAGATAATGTTATTTGGTGTTCGCGTAATATCTCTTTGATGTTGTAAATCCAGCGTACTCTAGGTCTACCCTTGGCTCTTCTTTCTGCTTCTCCTCTCTTCGTATATGCTTTATAAACTAATGAATCACACTGGATTCTTTCCAGATGACCAAACCATTGTATCTGTTGGTTTTGTATGTATTGTAGAATTGATATGACACCCTCTTTCTCTTATGACATTGTTTCTAATTCTGTGTCTTCTGGTCACTCTTGTGGCTTTTCTCAGACATCTCATCTCTGTTGTAACCAGTTGTCTCTTATATTTTTGTTCTTAAGGACCATGTTTGACATTGGTAGCACAGGGTTGGAATGAAGATACTTTGGATAAGATGTTTTTTTGTTGACATTGGTAGCATTAAGATGTTTAAATTTGTGATAAACAATGATGTTTACTGACATTTTTGTGACAGAGAGAGTACAACAAATTGTGAGGGGCTTCAACAACGATTGGAAGAAGGCACTTGAGAGCATTAATCAGGAGGTGATGAGAGCATTTACAAACTTCGAAAATGGGACCCAGATTTTGCAGGTTTGTTCAGTACAAGTGTCATTCATCTACTTATTAATCTTTAGCATGCAGTCGGCGACCATGATCCACGACGAATGTCTTTCCATATACACCGGTCAGCGATGACAGTCACTTATTGCTATGCATTAATTTATCGAAGAGGAGCTACAAGATGTTTACTGGTCACAAAACTGGGACTTGGCGCCCTCTAAGCTAGTTTAACTTGACGTCCTTTCCGCTCATTTCTTTTCTAAGTAAGTTGTAAAACAACTGTGTTAATTTATACTCATATGTTCCGATCAAAATGAGATGGATGCAATTTTTCATGACATTTTTATGGATTCTGATTCCGATGTATCACATATACACAAACAAAACTTACACCGATAGATTTAGTATTCAATTATTTATTTGCATTTCAAAATATTATTTTAAAATTGTTATTTTAAAAAGTGGAAGTCACAGGTTAAGTTTTTCCATGCCATGGCATGCATTGTTCAGCCTGTCTTTTTGTTTTTATTGTATCAAAGAATTGGCTTTTTGTGACCGCATTGCCTAGGACTAGCTCTGAGGCAGATTTTGACATAACCAAATAAGAATATGATTTATTTTATTTACCTGGAATCTTCCTACATTTTATCTCTACATGCAAACTTGACTGTATTTTATTTACCTGGAATGTTCCTACATTTTATCTCTGCATGCAAACTTGACTGTTTATTTTATTTACCTGGAATGTTCCTACATTTTATCTCTGCATGCAAACTTGACTGCTTATTTTATTTACCTGGAATGTTCCTACATTTTATCTCTGCATGCAAACTTGACTGTTTATTTTATTTACCTGGAATGTTCCTATATTTTATCTCTGCATACAAACTTGACTGTGTTTTGTAACTTATGTAGAAGCCAATAGAGTTTTGCTTTCAGTTGTTTTTATGCGCCAGTGTGTTTGCTTCAGCATTTCATAGTCGGGACGTTCTTGAAGTATACGCTCTGTTGTCTGAGGTGTAAGACTACATCACTCTGCTGAGATGTATGTCCACACTGTTCTGCTGTCTGAGGTGTATGTCCACACTGCTCTGCTGTGTGAGTTATATGTCTACACTGCTCTGCTGTGTGAGGTATATGTCTACACTGCTCTGCTGTGTGAGGTATATGTCTATATGGCTCTTCTGTCTGAGGTGTATGTCCACACTTCTGTGTTGCCAATCTTGAACTTTGTAAACTGAGTTGGTTGTCTCCTGTTCTCTGATGTTCATGAATGACAACATGTTCATAATCTGGAGGTCATCTTATATTTATATTGTTGACTTTCTTGTTCATTTTATCATGTTTTTTCTTATGGTACATTATTGACAAGTCAGGCTAGTCATTAGCAACACCCTCCTGAGCTAGCTTATCTGCTTTCTCATTTCCAGCTATTCCACACTGCAATGGTATAGTATAAGCAATGGTATTCCACTGCATAGGCATATGTGTACATATGAAATAAAACAGAGATGTATACTAGTCCATAAGAACCATTACTTTCAATAGTGAAAAAATGAAAACTTGCATGGTTTAGACATGTATGCCAACATGATTCCTTGTTAAAAACAATACAGCAGGGAACCACCGAAGGTGGAAGAAGCAGAGGAGGACAAATAAAAGCATTGATAGACAACATTAAGGACTGGACAATACACAATTTTTTTCCCCACTCGCCTGCATTTTTGAAGATAGAAAATTGCAAGAGGATTTTGTGTTTTGTTGCATCTGATGTGGTAACCCTACGACCCTGACTCTGTGCTTTGATGCATCCAATGTGGTACCCTTACGATCTTGACAGGATATAGGTTTGTAGATAGATCTAAGTTTCGGACTCAAGTACTGATTTTGCAGAGATCATGGATGAAGCCTCATGCCTAACATCTTTAGTCGACCCTTATGATGTGTGGTAGGTAGTGCTATTATTCTTGCTTCCCTTTCGGCCCTAGTTCACACAGGTTTTCCCACAAGTGGGTCATCTTGTAAAAGATGAGGTTTCTGGTATCTTGTACCTTCTTCTTACCTGTTTGTCATGATCCTCAGGAATTACCACCAATTAGCTCTTATTTCCTATTTACAGTAGTGGTTTCTCCAGAGCTTTCATACCAAGAAGACTTCAACTCTTGACATTGTGTGTAATGCCTTAAGAAGCCTCCTAATAGGGGTCTCTGTCATGAGAAGTCTGATATTTTTCTTGTGTCATCCACTAATCATCTATCTACAGACAAGGTGCTTCACTGTCTGCCAACTATTTCCCATGTATGAAAACAGCCTCGTCACCCAGTATTCATATGTCTTCAGACAAGGTGCTTCTCTGCCTGCCAACCATTTCCCATGTATGAAGACAACCTTGAATAAGGCTGAGAGAGTACATACAGAAATGGGTATATCTAGAGGTGAGGGAAGGAAAAGTACATTTTTTGTTAAATCCCGAAGATCAGACAATTAACACCTGACCAGAACTCTGAGTCTACATACACTGGGATGGCTGCTGGAATGGAGGGAGCAGTTATGGGAATGCCCCACGTGCCGTGAAGCCAGTTTCTAATCAAGAAGACAGCCTTGTTACTCACTATATACCTGGGATAATAAACTCATTTCTCTCTGTATGACAGTATTGGGCAACATGTGTAAGTTGAGTTGGGCTTGGGTTGTTTCTCCCTCATAGACATTGTCGCTGTCCCCTCACCATCAACAACTTTATCTAGATATGCTATCAACTATGGATAGTAGAACATATCTTTCCAACGCAATTTGGTGTTTAATAATTCTATGTTCCTCTTAAACTACTACATTATTGTGTAATTATTTCTACCTTGTGTCTATCATTTCAGGGAGCTCTGACATTGTTGATTCAATACTATCATCGGTTTCAGAAGATCCTTTCTCAACCAGTATTCAGAAATCTTCAGATCAAGCATGAACTAATCAACATCCACCACGTGATGGTGGAGGTGAAGAAATACAAACCCACATTCTAAGTGTGTTCCTGGACATTTTAGACGTGTTGTAATGTGACGCTTTACCATCACCACTACACAAGAAATGTTGGATGAATTCTCCCAGAAAAAGCAAGGCAGTACGCAAAAAGATTGTGATTTGATTAAAGATTTGGAGGTAAGAAAGGTGTCAACTATGATAGCAGGATTGCGTCGTAGAGAATGACAGTGGCTTGAGGCACCAGATATATATACCGGTACTTCTTAAGGTCTTCTGTGCATACTACTACCTCATTGATATACAGAATAAGTACAGGATAAATTGCAGAAGCTCACTGTACAAGTGGAAGTGATTTCACAGACTGCATATAGGACTTCATTCCAGATTGGAAGTTTGTTTTCACCATTACTTCAGATATCTATACACAGTTCTTATACTTTATTGTGGAAAATTGTGGATAAACATGAATGCATATCTATACATCCATCTGATGAGATATGAATCATATAGTCAACATAAAGTGTGTCCGGCAGATTCACTACCAAATTAAAACTGTCAATATTTCTTATACTATTCATGCTTGTGATGGATGTACATGCGTCAATTATTCGCTGTTGAATATTATCCAGACCCTGCACCAAAGTTTGATAGACAAAGATTTTATCCCTATAGAAAGAAATCTAAGGGAGTAAAATCTGATGACCGTTCTTCTTCTTCTTCATTCTAAAACTCCTGCAGATTAGCAAGATGTAGTCCAGGGAACGGAATGCGCTGTGTCACGGTTTACAGCATTGCTGCGATATCTGCGCCTTTCGACCTGACACATCCAACTTCAGCATGGCTTTGGGTCACTGACCCTATATGGTATGGGACAGCCAACTCCATCCCATAACCTCCTCAGTCGCCTTTTACGACATGCGTGTAAGGTAAACAGTGTTGCTATTCTTTGCTCCCCTTTCAGGCCCCGGCAACACACGGGTGTGATGACCATTCAATGGGACCTAATGTTCCAATCAATGTGTTTGGAAATTGTTGATGTAGTCCCTTACTTCATTAGCATAGTGTGAAAGTGCACCATCTTGTTAGAATATCTTCTTCAGAGTTCATTCTCAATCTTCCGCTGGGTCTGTCTTGTAGCACGACAAATGGCTCTACTAGATTTCCAGCAGGATGTAGTCTCAAGACTGGAAATACGTTGTCATCATTTTATTTGCGCCACTGGAATAATGAATCCTGGTATCTGCAAAATTTTGCAGCATGTTTAGATATGTTGCTCCTCTCACTGACCTCTGTCTGATCACAGAATTTGTGGTTCAGGCACAAATTTGATATGACACATAAAGGGCTGTCTTGCTTATGCTCAATTACGACATGTGGGTTTTCATCACTTTGCTCATCCAAATTTAATGGCTTCTATCCACAAAAGAGTACCAGTAAAGCCCAAAACATGTTCTTAAATATTAAGAAAACAAAAATTATGACAATGGATAACGTGAAAGTGCAACCAAAGATAATAATTGACAATTTCGAACTAGAGGACGTAACAAATTTCCAGTATTTGGGCACAAACATAAATAGCTCAAGAGACTGTGCTGTCAAAATCAAGAGAAGAATTGCAATGTCGACATTGAAACTTGCCCAAATGAAAAATGTTTGGCAAGGTACCAGCTGCATAAACAAACTATGTATTATCAGAACATGCGTATTTCCAGTGACAATATACGGTTGTGAGGCATGGACACTAATTTTATGTATACCATGGACAGCTAAATAAGACAAATCAAGAAGTGTTACGATAAATAAACATTGAAGAGGGCTGGCTCCTTAACAACATCATAACAAGAAAGCTGATTTTTATTTGGACATCTAAAGAGACATAACAGCATGGAAAGATTAATAATTGTAGGCAGCCTTAACAGAAACAGAGGAAGAGGGTTCTCAAGACAACAATGATGCAGTGATAATAATTGTAGGCAGCCTTAACAGAAACAGAGGAAGAGGGTTCTCAAGACAACAATGATGCAGTGATAATAATTGTAGGCAGCCTTAACAGAAACAGAGGAAGAGGGTTCTCAAGACAACAATGATGCAGTGATATATCAGAAACATGTCTCAAGTTGCGGCAGGTCAACTCACCCAGAATTGTGAAGTGTTCAGAGAATCCATAAGGATGACCACGTTCTGGAAAGAATATGTCACATGATGATAGGAGGTAACCTTTCTTTCTAACCCCAGGAATTGTGATCGATCAGCTCGTAATGTCTGGTAGGGAGGTTCCTCAGAGCTTTCTTACTAAAAAAACAACATTCTAGCTTAGATAGCGGAGTAAATAAATATTGACATTTGTTAGTGGTAGTGATTCTACAGGACACACTGCATATATATATATATATGCTTTCATTGGTGCAGGGATAAGTTCAGGTCTAATGAGCTTGATGTGCAATATTCCTATATTTAGAATAAATGAAAAACTGGTTTGGTTGAATCAGTTTACCAGTTTAATAAATAATACTTCTATCATGTTTTGTGTAATTAAATAAAAAATGTTTATATAAGACAGAATTGATGCCTTTGAGATTGCATTTGTAGAATAGGGAGAACTTTGTAGAAAGAGAAGAAACAAAAAAGGGTTCTAACAGCGCTTTGTATGAAAAAATAACTATTAAATAAAATAAAGATCAATCAAATAAAGTATTTTGGAGATATTAAAAGACATGGTAATGGTAAAGGTATGGCGGCAACCTGCCATCGGGGATGAAGATAACACTCCATGTACTAAGCAGCTGCAACTATTATGTGGGGTGGCCAGTCCCCTTCCTTACTGTCTTTACCTCCTCTACCTCATGCGTCAGATACTCATTTACAGTTGAATTGATTGAAGGAGTGGTCAAGTGAGAAATCATAACCTTGATATTTTTATTTGTCCGGACGTGATTTCGAACTTCGTATGCTGTAACCCGGGCGATAGCAAGCAAGTTCACTATCAACTAGGCTGCTGCGCACCCCAAAAAAAAAAGATATGACACCTTGTTGAAGACCATACTTGAGGGTAAAGTTGATGAGCAGAAATACAAATGGGGCACAAACATCATAAGATGAACAGGTTGGTCTAGCAGAGTGCACCACCATTGCAAGAAACAGGATGTTGGAGATCTGCTGCAGTCAACTTTTGTTACAGAGATTTTCTTTGTTAAATGGGGGATTAAAGCTTCTTAGCTGAGGCACGACTCTTTCAATTGTTACAGAGATGGCACTTAATGATGATTTTATATAAAATGTAATTAACTCTTTAGTGTCTGCATTGTTCTCAGTTAACAGATCCAAGCTGTGCTAAATTTTTCCCCCATTGACTTTCCACCTCTACTTATTCCTTTTTTAGCTACAAAAATAAGAAAACTTCCATGGCACTAGTTTTTGTATTTTCATCAGTACATATATATACCGTATGGATGGGATGGTCTGCATGTACTGACGCTTGACAGTTTCAGAGTGAAATTATTTTTAGCAATGTAGAGATATAAAACATAAATACAGGTTGAACTCATCAATAGAACAGAGAGAAATGAGTAAACTCATGATTTCTTAATTTATTTCTTTTCTCTTTATAGCCCATTATGTCTTGTGGTGTCAGGGGTAAAAGATTTCTCTAGAGATGGCTTTTTTGTATGTTTCATAAATGTTTATTTTCATTGACTCTTATTTCTGTAATCCATTGTTTGCAAGGCGTGCCCCTGGCTTTGTATTCATCGTGTCTGCATAGGCTATTAAGGAAGTTGAGTGTCTGACTACTCCCATCTCATGATCTCCCCTGTGGTGAAGCCTGCTGAAGACCATGCTGGGAGGGAATTAACCCTTTAATTTACAGTAGACTTGATTGCAAGCTGGTCATAGCAAAGTCCCTGTTGTAGTAGAGAACTGCTCAGTCCATGACAATTTACTCAAGAGTTACATTGAGTACAAGTCAACTGGGACTTGCTAATGGCTCTGGAAAATATGCAATCCTAAAAATCCAATCTGAAAGTGAAACACTACCACCTGGCAACAAGAGTGTACATCCCTTGCATGTTCTATCATAACTAGATTTTCTTTTGGCAGCCTTCATATCAATGAATTTAAATATTGATTTGCTCAGAAACCTGACATTCCAGAAGCAGAATATCATGCAGTACATTTTCCTTCACCTATTAAGTGGTATGGTACTAGAACATCTGACAGATTTGTCAGCTAATACAATGTATGATTTATCATAGTATAATTGTCATCTTTAGTCTCGGTACCAGTTAATTTATCAATAAATGTGTATTTTAAACAAATACGTAAATATGTATAAAAAAGTTTCACCTACGATGAATCCACAAATTATGTTGTGGGTTTTGATTCTAAGTATGTTCACAAAAACAATTTTATGTATAGAAGATATAAAGAGAAACAGATTGAAACTCGAAGTTCATTTGTCGCACATTAAATTAATATTATGTTGGACAGTTATATTTCATGCTGTTATTTTGTTGATTTAATTTCAATTTTGTTGGGGGAATGTTTAATACTTTCTGAATGAATTGCTGTGTATGAACTTGTGTGAATATTTTTCATTGTAAAATATAATCAAGAATTTTATTTCATGTTAATTTACTTTTGGGTTGAGACATTTCATAAAATTGTGAATTTGCAGAGAGAGAGAGAGGAGAGAGAAAGAAAAAATGTATATAATAAGGTTGTGGGTTTATAAATAATGTGGAAAACTTTCTGCGATAATGTTATTACTGTGTATACAATAAAAGTTTGGTTTCAAACGAACATTGTGATGGTGGAAATATTCATATTTTTTTTATTAGAAGACGGACAATACTGACCACATAAACTTTGTTTGTCACAGTAAAATAAAGGCATAATACCCCGTTCAACTCAGTTGTCTGTCTGATTGTTTATTAGAAAACAGACTATATCAACTCAGTAGTATGATTGTTTATTAGAAAACAGACTATATCAACTCAGTAGTATGATTGTTTATTAGAAAACAGACTATATCAACTCAGTAGTATGATTATTAGAAAACAGACTATATCAACTCAGTTGTCTGTCTGATTGTTTATCAGAAAACAGCATCATGGCTTACGGAACATTTCCATAAATGCTTCGCTGTCTGTGAGAAAAGGGGTACAACTATTTTATAAATCACTGATGTGCACACACACACACACACATCATCATCAATTAGGCCTACTACATACTAAACTACTACCCCATCAAATTCGTCTAATTCATTCACATTCTCTAGAATTCCATTATTCAAAAATTGCCTATCAACATCATGTGAATCATAAGTAGGTAATTTTTACGTTTTGATGGGGTTATAATAAAGACTGTCATAATAAAGCCTGTACAGTTCAGAAACGACAGCTGTTAGAAACGATTAGAAAACAACACTGGAAGTCGCCATTACTATTAATCACATCAGCGCTAAATTTAGCATGTCTATTTGCATGGAACCTGTAACAGACATCATTCGAAATGACCGTGTGTCAATCCGACGAGAACTGCCCCTATGGTAATGTATATATAGCCAATAATTTCGGCCGCTAAGGGATTGAGTGGGTTAATTACCAGAAATGAATCATATTCATTTTGCTGTGTAGTTTCTCATAAAGAGTTTTTATATCAGTCAGTAAATTTCTCTAGCACTTGATGCAGTGACATAAAGGCTAAGTAGGTGTATAATTATAAGTTATTGATATATTTTAATGCAACAACTTATTAAAAAAGTCAACACACATTTATAAGCAATGCACATTTAATAATCATCCCATCAAAACAATTAACACACAAAGTTGTGAATATGGATCTCTCTGACGTTGTGAAAATGGATCACTCTGACAAGTTGTGAATATGGATCTCTCTGACGTTGTGAATATGGATCTCTCTGACGTTGTGAAAATGGATCACTCTGACAAGTTGTGAATATGGATCTCTCTGACGTTGTGAATATGGATCACTCTGACAAGTTGTGAATATGGATCACTCTGACAAGTTGTGAATATGGATCTCTCTGACAAGTTGTGAAAATGGATCTCTCTGACAAGTTGTGAATATGGATCACTCTGGCAAGTTGTGAATATGGATATCTTTGATAAAATCAATTATATGACAGATACATGTCAGAAACTATTTGCCAAGAAGATATACTTCTCACACACACAGTAGATGTTCAAGTCAGCATTTCGTAATAGAGATGTCCCGTTAGCTCATGCTTGATCCAACCAGTTACATTCCAACCAAAACGATTGATACACTCGCCAAAATTTAAACAATTTTCCTCTTGAATCTATCCAAAACTGAAGGTTCAAGACCCTTCCTCTGTTTATTTCTGGTCTCTAATTTTCCCTCCACCTGCTTAGTCCTCACAATCTCCCTTACGGCAGCTCTTAAATGTTCTTCCTGCACTCCTTTCTTACGTTGAACTATCTTTGATGCACTGCTGGCGCCTTTCATCTTATTCTTGGGAGTAAAGTCCACCTTGTCAGGTTTCAGATACTTGAAAGACAAAATAAAATATGAATCAGATTTTAATAGTAACACAACAAAGTATCATGAAAATATTCAATAAATATTTATTCTCTTTCTTCTTCAGTGTTCATTCTCAAACTCCCACTAGATCTCTCTTATAGTAGGACAATGGTCCAACTAGATTTCCAGCAGGATGTAATCGTGAAAATGGTAATGCGTTGTGTTGCCGTTTTATTTGCGCCAATGGCCCGACACATCCGTCTTCGGTGGAAATATTTATTCTATTGTGTATCCCCAGGTATGGAGAACTAGCGTTTGCCAAAACAAATATATTATGGAGAACTCAAGGCAGGATTTCGAAAAGCTGGTGGACAGAAAAAGCGTTTCAAAGACACGCTCAAGTCATCCTTGAAACATCTTAACATTGACGTAGGCGCTTGGGAGAGCCTCGTTCAGAATAGAACAGCATGGCGTTACAGCATTAGAACGGGAGCACTAGCGGCGGAAGAATTCAGACAAGAAACTGCAAGACAGAAGCGGACACGTAGAAAAGAAAAAAACATCTCAACCTCACATAGATATCCTCTATTGTTGTCAATTCTGTAAAAGAACATTTTGTGCGCGCATTGGACATGCTAGTCATTTAAAAACGCACTATTAACTTTATTATTTATTATTATTATTATGGTTGAGTTTTTAGTCATCGTCGATCACGACGGACGAGCATCATCCCCAGGTGGATGGTGCTCAGAATATCCACACTTGCCACTAAGCGTAGGGGTGATGACTAGGATCTTTAGTTATCTATCCAAGGCCAGACTTGGATGTCACCATAGCTGTGTTGAATTCATCCATATTTGTTCATGTTGTCTTGATATTGTCTATCCATCTTTTTCTAGGTCTTCCTCCAGCCTTGTATCCGGATCTTCTCATGTTATATGTTCTTGTCAGTAGTTGGTTATGATTAATTCTCATGTGTCTAAACCAATTTATTTGTTTCTCTGTGTATTATATGTGCATGATCTTATACTGATTCTCCTCCTGATTTCATCATTTCTTATTTTGTCTAGTTTGGTCACTCTTGCGGCTTTTCTCATAATATTTATTCTATCACTCGCAAAAGTGAATTAAACAGAATTTCATTCACTTTTGCAAGTGATCATTTTAAGAAATTATTAACAAATTAACCAATAACATTAGGGATTTGAAACTTTCAGAAGACATCCAAACAAGAATAAGATGTCCAGGGATATCAACTTTTATCAAAAAAGTGTAATTGCTAATTATTTTATGAATGATTTTGTCTAGAAATAGCATTGTCACGCTCCCATTTTCAAAGCAGGCATCCATCACTCATTCCTAGACCTGTCATCATCATCATCAGCTGCATGCCAGCTGGCGTAGGCGGTCATGGCTCTCCACAGCTGTCTGTCCACAGTATTATGTATCAAAGTCTTTGTTGTTCCCTTGCCGTGCCAGGTTGTCAAACTGTCTAATAACAATCCAATAGTCTTAGACCTGTAGAACTATCAAATATCAGCCTATGAGCATTAATCATAGTCGAATTCTGTATCTGATTCTAAGTATGTTTTATTGATACTGCTGGATTTTTCAAAGTCTAAACAAGAGTCACTTTCAATCAGATATCAGTTACACAGGATATCATCAGTTACATGGTCCATTTAGAAGTGAAAGACCACAATAAAATTATTAAATTTCCAATTATCTGTGTTGAATCCATCCAATAACAAGCTCCACCATTTTGCAATGATAGTTGTAATAAATGGGGAAGGCCTGAACTGAACAAATCCAGTGTAGTCTCCAAAATTTCCTACGGAAATGGTCATATTCATAGGCTGCACAAGTCATCCGTGGCAGTTTTTCTTCTTTTATGTTCACTCTGATAATCAGCATGACAATTTGTGCAATTTCCTCCAGGGAGCGTAAAGTACAATGTTCTGCTGGTTCATTGCAGAGCTGCGTTATTTGCACTTTACATCCCAGCACATCCTTCCTATCAAGCCTTCTTATCTGTCACCAGGCAAACGAGTATACTCTACGCAGTGACAATTTATTACCCACTGTGCCCTTGGACTTTGTTGTAGGCCATAGGTGGCAGTTTCTGAGGAGATAGTGAGCAGGGATTTAGACTCGTGTCGACTACATTTATGTTCGAGGTGTTCCACTGCCAGTGAACTTGTCTCATGTAATTAGATGCCATTGCCTCGAGGGCTGGCCTTTATCTCAACTGTGAGCTTGGTTCCAGTTTAGGTAATTGTTCAAACAGTAAGTTGAACTGAACTAGAGTTGGTTCGCCCTCTCAGCCGTGGTTTCATTCGCCCTCTCAGCCGAGGTTTCATTCACCCTCTCAGCCGAGGTTTCATTCACCCTCTCAGCCGAGGTTTCATTCACCCTGTCAGTCGAGGTTTCATTCGCCCTCTCAGCTGAGGTTTCAGTCATCAACATCATGAACACTTCATCCAACTATGAGCTTCTGCTCACATTTTCTTCGTACTGGGACAGTACGGTATCTTATCCTGCCTTTACCTGTCCGCACAACCTGCTGTCAGAAGGTTGATGAAAGCTAGTTATCTAGTATGAACATTGCTTACAGTATGGTTTCTATTTTCTCACTTTTCTTGCACACTGCGCTGCTCTCAAGCACTATGCCACCTGCGCTGCTCTCAGGCACTATACTAACTTCACATGTACTCAATAGACATGCTTTAATTTGCAGCAGACGTCCTAATTTTGCACACTTTAATGAGCTTTCGGATATGACGACACATCAGGCCAGGTCAGGCGATGTCTTACAGTGTACAACGACAGTGTTTTGCCTGCGGGAGGCCGGGGTTATATTCAGAGATGGTATTTGTCTTGTGTGAACATCTCTTGTCCCACCTGTCAGCACTTCCCAGACACGATACTTGAAACATTAACCAAATTGCTTTGTACTAGCGTAAAAATAATCTGTTTCCAGGGTGTAACACAAGGAGGTTACACGCTTTTAGAATCTTGGTTATCTGCTAACCCTGGGATTGCATGAAAACAATTATATCCCTTTGCACTCCATCTGTGGCAGTGAAGGAGCTTTGTGTTTTGACGAGAAGTCATCCATGACAGTGAAGGGGGCTTTGTATGGCAACAAGAGGCCGTCCATGGTAGTGAAAGCCCATGGCGATGTTAACATCGGAAAATTATGAACAATAATTTTAGCCATATACTGAATGCATTACTTGTTCATTATGAACCCCATATAACATTTATTCAAATTTAGTCTACGCAAGGATACATTAGGTGCTGTCTCCTCAACGAAGTTTGGCTGGAACATACCTCCAACATCCTGTCTTTTGCCTTGGTGGCGCACTCTGTTAGACTGTGACCTATCGGTCTCTTTCCCACTTTCCGTTTCTCTTCTATGTGTATCTCTGCCTACCTCTTGCTCGCCTCCCCTCTACCTTACTCTCAAATAAGGTCTCCTCCCTTCTACTTTACTCTCAAATAAGGTCTCCTCCCTTCTACTTTACTCTCAAGTAAGGTCTTCAACAAGGTGTCATGTCTTTTAAAGTCCCATATACTTTTATTTGTTTGATCTTTATTTCTTTTAATAATTCTTTTTTTTCGCACAAAGAGTTGTTAGAACCTCTTTGTTAGTTTTCACAATAATTATTTTGTTGAAAAATTATGAAATAACAGCTTATTAGTCAATGCACAAAAATAAGCACAAGTTTGCATATAAATTACCTTCTTTTTGTTCCTTTCCTCCTGTAATTCTTGCGCAGTTTTTACATCCACTTGACTAATTTCTGCATCCAGTGTTATCAACTCAGGACGGATCTGTAAACATAAGAAACAGTTGAATATCATAACAAATAGTCAAATCCCATTATGACCAAATATGTAATAACAGAAATTCGCTACAGTATAAACAATTATAGTCATTTGGAATTGTGTAATTGTTAAATATGGAAATTTGTTGACAATGTATACATTACAGCAAGATCCCACTGTATATTCAGAGAACTGGTATTCTTATATAGAGAACTGGTATTCTCATGTAGAGAACTGGTATTCCCATGTAGAGGACTGGTATTCCCATGTAGAGATGGCGATATGGTGATAGATTGGGGCTGTAGGATAGATGTGGCAGAAGTTCCCATCACTTCCATGCTAATGATTCCTGGCATAACTTTACGATATGTGGACAAGCATTATTGTGCAACAGAATGACACTGCGTGACAGTCAGCTCACTTATTCTTGGTGTCTGTATGTAGATGTCTAGTGTATTTTTGTAACAGATAGCATTCAAGTTCACACTAGAAGTCCACTAACAAAGTCCTTCTTGGTCAAGAAAAAGCAGTAAGCTTAACCTTTCCTGCAGAAATTTGTGATTTGAATTTTTTGCTCTTTGGCGAACCATGATGTTTCCATTGCAATGCTGGCTGCTTTACTGCATTGTTCAAAGTGGTGACATCACTATTCGTTGCCTGCCACTATTCACAAGAGAAATTCATCACCCTCGCATAGTAATGCTTCAAATGGTTCACACTTCACCCCATTTGTTTTTCCTTATGGTGGTCAGTCAATAATTATGGTACCCATTGAGAACACATCTTCTGATATTTTAATTTCTTCAGACCCATCATTTGAGCTGCCCCTAATGACACAGAGAATTCATCAGCAAGCGAACACAATCTCTGGTGACGGCTATCCTGTATTTCTATGTCCAGCTGGGCGATTGTTTTTTTGTCATAACAACTTGTGCCTGTCCTGAAGTGGAAGATCATTCATTACCTGTCGCCCTTCTCAAAACATTCTTGCTCAATCCTTCACTGTTGTCTTTGGCACACATTTTTCACCATAAACATTCTTTAATGAATGTTGATCGACATCCTTTGGCTTTAAGCAACTGAATCACTGCTCATTGGTTCTTCTTCTTCTTCTGCGTTCATTCTCAAACTCCAACTGGATCTAGCTGGATCATAGTCCTGCTAGATTTCCAGCCGGATGTAGTCCAGAAAATGGAAATGCGTTGTGTCGCCGTTTTATTTGCGCCAATGGCCCGACACATCCGTCTTCGGCGGAGCTCATTGGTTCAATTTGGATGGATTCGTTATCACACCAGCCATGTTGTCGACTTCCTGCACCAGACACTAAGCATATGAAGGAATGACCATGTGACCATTTGTTTATTTGTGTGTGCTTAACTACAGCAGTGCTGATGTCTTCATGCTCCTCACATGCTAGCATAGATGATGCAGCATGGGCAGGTTTCATATGAACACGCCTTGTAAATGCCAGCTCTTGTGGTCAAATTGGATGTAGTTTCATACTTTTTAAATCTCATTCTAATATCTATTTTAATTTGTGAGCTATTAGCAAGTGTACAAGACTGTCATCATTACCTGATTAGACAGGTTATGAAATGATATTAGAATTGGTATTATATCATGCATTGAATAGATCAAGAGACAGCAAATACACTGGCTTGTATATCATGTACTGAAGATATAAAGAGACAGAAAATACATGGCTTGTGTATCACGTATTGAATATATCAATTCGCCACAAGATGGATGTGTTGGGCCATTTCGCAAATAAAACAGCAACACAGCGCATTTCCATTCTTTAGACTACATCCTGCTGGAAATCTAGTAGGAGCATTGTCCTGCTACAAGAGCGATCCACCGGGAGTTTCAGAATGAACGCTGAAGAAGAATATATCAAGAGACAGCAAATACAATGTCTTGTATATCATGTACTGAATATATCGAGACAGCAAATACAACGGCCTGTATATATCAAGAGACAGCCAGTAGAATGGTTTTTTTCGACATCTTATAAGAGAATGGAATACACTTAACACCCTACGAGTTCTTATAATAAAACATGTTCAGATTACAGAACATGTAATTACCTAGAAATTACTTAGAAAGAAATGGATAGATATAAAAGATATTTTGAACAAATATGGATATAGCATAACAGATGCGACACATTTGGCCTTAGAATATAAAATGAAGCTGCCGCCCCTATGCTCAACCATAACGTCACCATCCACCTGGGACTAGACAATAAATAATAGGTGTATATTACTCTTCACATGACTTTTGTAAGATATTAGTTATGAATGTCCTGAAATTCATTGATTGAATTGTACCTTATCTAGCAACATTCGCACTTCAGTCTGTTTCCGTTGAGACTTTGATTGGAATGGGTTTGCCTCCATGGCATCATAGTTTGGTTCTCCTGCCCCTGTAGACAAAATGGAGACATGAAAGAATTATGTCTAGAATCTTTTCTTGAAATAATTTACCAACAGATCCTTGCTGACGAATAGAATGTAGAAAAACTGACATAAATTCAAGCAAAATGCATATCATTAATTTCAGTCACCAAGGTATATTAGATATATTTGAATGGAGCACATTTGTCACAATTTCCCTTGGTTTTTTTTGTTGTTTTTTTGTGTGTTGTTGTTCATTCTCCCAATCGATCTCTCTTATCGATTGCAGGATCGTGGCGATAAGCAGGTCAATGGTCCTATTCCAGCAGGATTAGTTCAGAGATCTCTCTTATAGCAGGACAATGTCGTAATAGATTTCCAGCAGGATTAGTCCAGAGATCTCTCTTATCGATTGCAGGATAGTGGCAATAAGTAGGAAAATGGTCCTATTCCAGTGATCTCTTTTATAGCAGGACAATGTCCTAGATTTCCAGCAGAATATAGTTTCCATACTTTTTGTCAGAACAATCATTGCAAGAATTAACATCAAAGTTGGAAAAGTTACCAGCAAGTACGGAATGGAAATCAATACAGATAAGAGCAAAATCTTGGAGAGACACAGAAAACCAGACTAATATCGTGATGAATGGACATAAGCTTGAGAAGGTGAATACCTTCAAATACCTTGGATCCAGTATATGCAGCGATGGTAAATGCAAAGCAGAACTAAAAATAAGGCTGGAAATGGCTTTAGCGTCCTTGTCAAGGCTAACTGTGATTTGGAAAATCAACATCAGTGTTGGATTGAAAATCAAACTGTATAAGTCGCTGGTGCTTTCTGTTGTGTTGTATGGTTGTGAGAGTTGGACACTCACTGCGGACATGGAGAAAAGATTACAGGCTTTCGAGTACAAATGCTACAGATGAATTCCACAAATTTCTTATAGGGAACATAAGACCAATGTGTACGTAAGAAATAAAGTAGAGATGTGTGCAGGTGTTCAGAAGCCATTGCTTTTAATATTGAAACGACGAATACTAGCATGGTTCTGACATGTATGCAGGCACGATTTCTTGTCAAAAACAATACCGCAGGGAACTGTCGAGGGTAGAAGAAGCAGAGTAGGACAAATAAAGACATGGACAGACAACATCAAGGAATGGACAGGGAAAGATATTTCCACACTCATCCGCATTGCTGAGGATAGAGTTCACTGGATGACTCTGTGTGCTGAGGCATCCAATGTGGTACCCCTACGACCCTGAAGGGTTATGGGTTTATTGATGATATTGATGAGTTTCCATAGTTTTATTTGTTCCAATGTCCTACTCATCAGACTTTAGTGGTGGTAACTAATATGTCCAGTGTTTGGTTTTTATCATTTTCACTGATAGCTGGCTCTGTACCCATATCGCTAGATCAGTCATACGAGAGAAATGGTTCCTGTACTTACATGCTGGTCACCAACCACAAAGTTAACTGAGGTCAAATAAACTTAACCTTTTTGTCACAGTCTTGTATCCTATCAATATATCTATATATGTGACATGTCCTTTACAAAATGATGTCCTTACTTCCACTATGTAATCCTCCCGGTTGAGTGCATACTGCCCAGTCTCTTCCAGTGTCATGTTCAGAGGGTCTTTGATATCCTTTGTCCATCGTAGTCTTTGTCTGCCTCTTGTTCTCTTTCCTGAAACTTTTCCCTCTATGATTAACACTTTGCTGGCCAATTTTGACGCTAGTTGAATTTCTGTTACAGAACCTTGCTGACCAAGTTCGACGCGAGTTGAATTTCTGTTACAGAACCTTGCTGGCCAAGTTCGACGCTAGTTGAATTTCTGCTACAGAACCTTGCTGACCAAGTTCGACGCTAGTTGAATTTGTTACAGAACCTTGCTGGCCAAGTTCGACGCTAGTCGAATGCGCTATGATAGATATGAAAAATGGGAATACCCATTGTAATAATGTGCTAAAAATAATGTTTCTGTGAAATTATGTTCTGTAAAAATGGTGGCATGTCAGGAATAAAATATAGACCTAGTAATTGAGTTTTTATCAAGAAATATCAGAGATTTTGAAGGAAATATTGTATGATATGCATTATGATAAGTAGCATTTTGCACTTGAAATAACTCTGGAGCTTTCAAATTCATTTAGAAAGTGCATACAGTCGTTACAGCGCATAGAAAGTTTCAAGGCTTTCTTGCGCTAGATCGAGCTTATACGAATTTTTAAAGACAACGATGTCAATGTATAAAATTTTGCGTGCACCCTCGGTAATGGCGAACAAGTACGCTCTGAATTGCTGGTGAGTAAAGTGTTAACATATGTTAACAGAATATATGTATATCTTATATACTATATCAGTTTATTTCTATAGTAAACTATGACTGGTTTTTTTTTTATACATTGGGATACTCATTGTTATAAAGATGATTAAACAGACAATGAACCACTCTTAAGATACTACTTCTGTATTCGCTCTCAAACTCCCAAATGCAGTTCTGAGAACAGAATTTATTGTATCATGGTTTACAGCTTGGTTGTGATATCTGCGCCTTCTGTCTGACTTATGGCATTCTTGGGTCATTTACCTTCAATTTGGATAGGATAGCCTACCCTCACTCGATTCCTACCAAGACAAAGGTGAGATACTATAAGACTAAAAAAATTATATAAATACTAACCTGGGACTACTATACTCGAGAATCCAAAGCTATGTCCAATACCCAGAACATCCTCGTACGGACAGAACTTCATATCTGTGACAAGTCTGTCACAGCGGTGATAGAGGTAAGGTTTCTCAGGTCTATGAGACAGGGTTGTCATGTCTTTGTAAATCTGAAAATAAAATATATAATGTTAACACAAATATGTGTATCAGGATTTCTATATGTTTCCTTTCAGCAAGTTTCCTTTCCTGTGCTACAAAACACTCTGAAAGTCCAGTGACAATTCAGAATTCCTCTATACAACACTGTTCATTTTCTGTTAGATAGAGGGAATATTTATTTTGGAGGCAATATTTTATTTCATACCATGAAATAAAAACTCGAGTATTGATAAAATATTCACACCATATTTTTTTGTGGATCAACTGATAGATGCTTAACGATCAGGTTACTAGACATGCGACTTTGAAACTACTGAGGATGTATCAATATTGCCATTGCTGTAGAACCTCAAAGCACTCTGTCAGCCAAGCTTATAAAAAGCACACAGATAAAATGTGCTTGTATTCATGTTTTCAGTTACAAATGACTGAATATAAACATATTTTCTCAGAAACTAGAAAATTTTTCTGAGGAATATTTTAGAAAGAGCTGATGTGTTGGCTGGTAAAGTATTTCAGGGGAAACGAAAGAGCCGATGTGTTGGCTGGTAAAGCTTTGGTGAACGGCACTGAGATAAGAAGAGACAGGATTGAATTGCTTAGAGCAGTCATGGATACCCTACAAGAAGCCGAGGAGGAAGTCGAACGTGACAATGTACATATTCAGAGAATGGTAGAAATGGGAGTGACTAGAGGCGATGGGAGAAAGTGCTCCCTCTCTGGAAAGATCAGAAGAAGAGTAATCAGCAACTGACTGGGACACTGAGCTTCTACACTTTTAGATGGTTGACTGAACAGCAAGCAGAGCATATATGGGAATGCTCTCAGTGCTGTGATGCTTGTTCCTAATCAAGAATCAAATCAAGAGTTTCTGAATCAGTAGCTTATATCAAGTTTTCTGATAAACTCTAGTTTCTGAGAAAATATGTTTATATTCAGTCATTTGTAACTGAAAACAGGAATACAAGCACCTTTATTTATATTTAAATATATATATATATATATATATATATATATATAGTAATACAGTGTTTTGTCTTTCAGAAAAGTATGAAAGCAGTGTATGCTGGTAGTTTCTGACTGGTTGTACTTATGTCTTCCATAATCTGAAGGTCTCACAAGGACCACCGTGAAACCTGAAGGTCTGACCAGGACCACCACCATGAAACCCTAGTTGGTTGGGTTGGTTGGTTGCTGATCCAGTGGTCCATGGGCTCATGCCCTTTGACCCAATGCCATTGTGTGATATATGCATGTGTTTGTGAGATGTCGTTTTGTTCCATATAATGTGTTACATTTATCTGGCCCTGGAGGGAGAAATATTTTCCGGACACCATCCAGCGCTGGGCATTCAAAAAAGGTGGTGGTCAACAGTTTCAAAGGGATGAGTGCACAGCCAGCACCTTGGAGTGTGTTGTGGTTGTATTCTGTTCAGGTGATTGTTAAGTTGTACATGTTGTGTGCACAGATTATGATACTCTGGTCTTTTCTTTCCAAGAGGTTGATATTGTCTTTAGGATTTGGGCTGGTCATATATTTATAGATTTCCCATGGCCCATCTGTTAATCCAATTTTCTTTGTTCACATATTTCAACATCATTTTAACTATGTGCATGGTTGTTTCTGTATAAGGGTGTTCTTGTTGTGCTTCCATCTTTGCTAGTCTGTCTGCCTTATCATTGCCAGATGTGTTTGAGTGGCCAGGAATCCACTGCATAACAATTTTGACTTCATAAGATGTAAGCAGCTGGTTGGCATGGTGATATATTTTAGCTAGCTCAGGTTTACAATGTCCATCACATTCCAGTGCTTGAAGAGTAGACATAGACATGTTTTGGATTTTTGATGGGAAGGCATCAAATATGGTCTTCAGGTGGTACAAGGCAACTTCTAGTGCTGTTATTTCAGCTTCATAGTTAGAACATATCTCCCCACAGGCATCAAACAACTCATCAGATGTTTTGTCTGGATATTCTATATAGACACCATAACCTGCTTTGATGATGGCTTTGAAGGCAGACCCATCAGTATAGACATGAATCCATTGTTCTGGGTAGGTGTCTATTGTTTTCTGTGTTGCTTTCATAAGACTTACTGGGTCGGAACTTTTCGTTGCATTATCTCTTAACTGTGCTTTGATTTCGGGCAATTTAAAACCTGCGTGTGGTGGTAAACATTTTTCTACTCTTTGCAGTTCTTGTCTTGGAGGTGATAACTGTGTTTTATTTCATTGGCATGGTTCAGGACTGACTTTTTTATTCTGTGGTCTGGTTCCCAGTTTTCTACAAGTTGTTTATTTGGGTGGTCTTTGTTCATTCTTTTGCTTCTTTCATACGCCTCCATTGCAGCCATATCTCTCCGCATCTCAAGGGGTTCTACATTTGTATGTATTTCACATGCAGCCATATGAAACCCTAGTAAATGACATGTTTTCCTACAAACATTGGAAGTTACTATACAACAAAATGTGCAATCTACTTGCCTCAACAACATTTTCTCTGCTGACAGCCAATAAACCTTTCTGGCTGAAGTCCAAATGGCCAGGACAATGTCGTTTGATGTACTGGTAACTACTCAGTTCTTTGTACATCCTCAGATCAAATATTTTTATCCGACGATCCATCGCTGTGGTAGCCATATACCTTACAGACATAAAAAAAATCTGGCATATTTCTCAAATTAAATTAGCAAAAATATAATATGAAATAATAAACACAATGATTGTTTATGAAACCAACTTCATAGCAACTATTGGATGCCAAATCTCAATCAGCAGATGACACGGGTGACATTGATGAACAGAACAAGAAACCAGAATAAGTAAAGGTAATTTAAAATCAGCGTCATATGGCAGTTTTCCCATAAGTGCTCGGCTGATTGGACAGTGGTTGCCGAAGAAACTCCCTAACTGGTGTTACCTGCAGCACTTAGAAGCAGTGTCGACATTCCTTGATATTTCCCGAGCATGAGCTCTGCTGCCCATTTCCTGGTGGTTGGACGAACCATGAGATTTATATTTTTTGTAAACCACGTGTGTGAACTCAAAAACCTGGTAACCTATTCAGTGCCATAGCCCCTTCTATGTATCAGAAGTATTAATCTTTAAAAAAAAATGTCCTGATATTGGCAGCAAAAGTAGGGCCAGCTCTAGTTCACAAAAACATAACATACAATGTCATTGATACCTCACACTAAAAGGTCTTGACATTTGCATATGCCATTTTAACATTTCTAAATTCACAAAATTAGAACTTAAATAGAATTGCTCACTGAAGGCGGATGTGTCGGGCCATTGGCACAAATAAAACGGAGACACAGCGCATTTCCATTTTCTGGACTACATCCTGCTAGAAATCTAGTTGGACCATTGTCCTGCTACAAGAGAGATCCAGCGGGATTTTGAGAATGAACGCGGAAGAAGAAGAAATATAATTATATCCATTGCAATATTAATGTATTCATCTCTTAGCTTCTAGAAAATGTACAAGTCTTGGAGTTAGGTGGCAGGACAAAGTCTTGAAATAACAAACATTACCACACTATTTTCTATGCTGTCTACGTAGACAATGAAACACATTAGAAAGACAGACAATGAAACACATTAGAAAGACAGACAATGAAACACATTAGAAAGACAGACAATGAAACACATTAGAAAGACAGACAATGGCAGAATACAGAAGGATCCCCCTTTGTGGGGGAATTAATCTTGTGGAAAAAAGATCGCAGGGACAACCTCTACTCCAGCATAAATGGTGATATGACGTAAGGATTCCATGGATTATGCTATATGAAGGGGAATGGTATAAATACACAGGAGGAAGTGATAGCAGCTAGTTCAAGAGCTACACGTCTAAGAAGACACACAGCAGCACATGATGGCACAAGTAGTCCTGACATTCTGTGGCTCAGCATGATCTCGCTAACAACATCCACCATCGCCATGGATACTTCCAATATTAGCACAATCATAACACTATTGTCTGGATAGAATATAGGTGTCAATATCAATAATAACACTATTGTCTGGAAAGAATATAGGTGTCAATATCAATAATAACACTATTGTCTGGAAAGAATATAGGTGTCAATATCAATAATAACACTATTGTCTGGAAAGAATATAGGTGTCAATATCAATAATAACACTATTGTCTGGAAAGAATATAGGTGTCAATATCAATAATAACACTATTGTCTGGAAAGAATATAGGTGTCAATATCAATAATAACACTATTGTCTGGAAAGATGGATAGGTGTCAATATCAATCATAACACTATTGTCTGGAAAGAATATAGGTGTCAATATCAATAATAACACTATTGTCTGGAAAGAATATAGGTGTCAATATCAATAATAACACTATTGTCTGGAAAGAATATAGGTGTCAATATCAATCATAACACTATTGTCTGGAAAGACAGATAGGTGTCAATATCAATCATAACTATTGTCTGGAAAGACGGATAGGTGTCAATATCAATAATAACACTATTGTCTGGAAAGAATATAGGTGTCAATATCAATAATAACACTATTGTCTGGAAAGAATATAGGTGTCAATATCAATAATAACACTATTGTCTGGAAAGAATATAGGTGTCAATATCAATAATAACACTATTGTCTGGAAAGACGGATAGGTGTCAATATCAATCATAACACTATTGTCTGGAAAGACGGATAGGTGTCAATATCAATAATAACACTATTGTCTGGAAAGAATATAGGTGTCAATATCAATAATAACACTATTGTCTGGAAAGAATATAGGTGTCAATATCAATAATAACACTATTGTCTGGAAAGAATATAGGTGTCAATATCAATAATAACACTATTGTCTGGAAAGAATATAGGTGTCAATATCAATCATAACACTATTGTCTGGAAAGAATATAGGTGTCAATATCAATAATAACACTATTGTCTGGAAAGATGGATAGGTGTCAATATCAATAATAACACTATTGTCTGGAAAGAATATAGGTGTCAATATCAATAATAACACTATTGTCTGGAAAGAATATAGGTGTCAATATCAATAATAACACTATTGTCTGGAAAGATGGATAGGTGTCAATATCAATCATAACACTATTGTCTGGAAAGAATATAGGTGTCAATATCAATAATAAAACTATTGTCTGGAAAGATGGATAGGTGTCAATATCAATCATAACACTATTGTCTGGAAAGAATATAGGTGTCAATATCAATAATAACACTATTGTCTGGAAAGAATATAGGTGTCAATATCAATAATAACACTATTGTCTGGAAAGATGGATAGGTGTCAATATCAATAATAACACTATTGTCTGGAAAGAATATAGGTGTCAATATCAATAATAACACTATTGTCTGGAAAGAATATAGGTGTCAATATCAATAATAACACTATTGTCTGGAAAGAATATAGGTGTCAATATCAATAATAACACTATTGTCTGGAAAGAATATAGGTGTCAATATCAATAATAACACTATTGTCTGGAAAGAATATAGGTGTCAATATCAATCATAACACTATTGTCTGGAAAGAATATAGGTGTCAATATCAATAATAACACTATTGTCTGGAAAGATGGATAGGTGTCAATATCAATAATAACACTATTGTCTGGAAAGAATATAGGTGTCAATATCAATAATAACACTATTGTCTGGAAAGAATATAGGTGTCAATATCAATAATAACACTATTGTCTGGAAAGATGGATAGGTGTCAATATCAATCATAACACTATTGTCTGGAAAGAATATAGGTGTCAATATCAATAATAACACTATTGTCTGGAAAGAATATAGGTGTCAATATCAATAATAACACTATTGTCTGGAAAGAATATAGGTGTCAATATCAATCATAACACTATTGTCTGGAAAGACGGATAGGTGTCAATATCAATCATAACTATTGTCTGGAAAGACGGATAGGTGTCAATATCAATAATAACACTATTGTCTGGAAAGAATATAGGTGTCAATATCAATAATAACACTATTGTCTGGAAAGAATATAGGTGTCAATATCAATAATAACACTATTGTCTGGAAAGAATATAGGTGTCAATATCAATCATAACACTATTGTCTGGAAAGACGGATAGGTGTCAATATCAATCATAACACTATTGTCTGGAAAGACGGATAGGTGTCAATATCAATAATAACACTATTGTCTGGAAAGAATATAGGTGTCAATATCAATAATAACACTATTGTCTGGAAAGAATATAGGTGTCAATATCAATAATAACACTATTGTCTGGAAAGAATATAGGTGTCAATATCAATAATAACACTATTGTCTGGAAAGAATATAGGTGTCAATATCAATCATAACACTATTGTCTGGAAAGAATATAGGTGTCAATATCAATAATAACACTATTGTCTGGAAAGATGGATAGGTGTCAATATCAATAATAACACTATTGTCTGGAAAGAATATAGGTGTCAATATCAATAATAACACTATTGTCTGGAAAGAATATAGGTGTCAATATCAATAATAACACTATTGTCTGGAAAGATGGATAGGTGTCAATATCAATCATAACACTATTGTCTGGAAAGAATATAGGTGTCAATATCAATAATAAAACTATTGTCTGGAAAGATGGATAGGTGTCAATATCAATCATAACACTATTGTCTGGAAAGACGGATAGGTGTCAATATCAATAATAACACTATTGTCTGGAAAGAATATAGGTGTCAATATCAATAATAACACTATTGTCTGGAAAGAATATAGGTGTCAATATCAATAATAACACTATTGTCTGGAAAGAATATAGGTGTCAATATCAATCATAACACTATTGTCTGGAAAGACGGATAGGTGTCAATATCAATCATAACACTATTGTCTGGAAAGACGGATAGGTGTCAATATCAATAATAACACTATTGTCTGGAAAGAATATAGGTGTCAATATCAATAATAACACTATTGTCTGGAAAGAATATAGGTGTCAATATCAATAATAACACTATTGTCTGGAAAGAATATAGGTGTCAATATCAATCATAACACTATTGTCTGGAAAGACGGATAGGTGTCAATATCAATCATAACACTATTGTCTGGAAAGAATATAGGTGTCAATATCAATAATAACACTATTGTCTGGAAAGAATATAGGTGTCAATATCAATAATAACACTATTGTCTGGAAAGAATATAGGTGTCAATATCAATCATAACACTATTGTCTGGAAAGACAGATAGGTGTCAATATCAATCATAACTATTGTCTGGAAAGACGGATAGGTGTCAATATCAATAATAACACTATTGTCTGGAAAGAATATAGGTGTCAATATCAATAATAACACTATTGTCTGGAAAGAATATAGGTGTCAATATCAATAATAACACTATTGTCTGGAAAGAATATAGGTGTCAATATCAATAATAACACTATTGTCTGGAAAGACGGATAGGTGTCAATATCAATCATAACACTATTGTCTGGAAAGACGGATAGGTGTCAATATCAATAATAACACTATTGTCTGGAAAGAATATAGGTGTCAATATCAATAATAACACTATTGTCTGGAAAGAATATAGGTGTCAATATCAATAATAACACTATTGTCTGGAAAGAATATAGGTGTCAATATCAATAATAACACTATTGTCTGGAAAGAATATAGGTGTCAATATCAATCATAACACTATTGTCTGGAAAGAATATAGGTGTCAATATCAATAATAACACTATTGTCTGGAAAGATGGATAGGTGTCAATATCAATAATAACACTATTGTCTGGAAAGAATATAGGTGTCAATATCAATAATAACACTATTGTCTGGAAAGAATATAGGTGTCAATATCAATAATAACACTATTGTCTGGAAAGATGGATAGGTGTCAATATCAATCATAACACTATTGTCTGGAAAGAATATAGGTGTCAATATCAATAATAAAACTATTGTCTGGAAAGATGGATAGGTGTCAATATCAATCATAACACTATTGTCTGGAAAGAATATAGGTGTCAATATCAATAATAACACTATTGTCTGGAAAGAATATAGGTGTCAATATCAATAATAACACTATTGTCTGGAAAGATGGATAGGTGTCAATATCAATAATAACACTATTGTCTGGAAAGAATATAGGTGTCAATATCAATAATAACACTATTGTCTGGAAAGAATATAGGTGTCAATATCAATAATAACACTATTGTCTGGAAAGAATATAGGTGTCAATATCAATAATAACACTATTGTCTGGAAAGAATATAGGTGTCAATATCAATAATAACACTATTGTCTGGAAAGAATATAGGTGTCAATATCAATCATAACACTATTGTCTGGAAAGAATATAGGTGTCAATATCAATAATAACACTATTGTCTGGAAAGATGGATAGGTGTCAATATCAATAATAACACTATTGTCTGGAAAGAATATAGGTGTCAATATCAATAATAACACTATTGTCTGGAAAGAATATAGGTGTCAATATCAATAATAACACTATTGTCTGGAAAGATGGATAGGTGTCAATATCAATCATAACACTATTGTCTGGAAAGAATATAGGTGTCAATATCAATAATAACACTATTGTCTGGAAAGAATATAGGTGTCAATATCAATAATAACACTATTGTCTGGAAAGAATATAGGTGTCAATATCAATCATAACACTATTGTCTGGAAAGACGGATAGGTGTCAATATCAATCATAACTATTGTCTGGAAAGACGGATAGGTGTCAATATCAATAATAACACTATTGTCTGGAAAGAATATAGGTGTCAATATCAATAATAACACTATTGTCTGGAAAGAATATAGGTGTCAATATCAATAATAACACTATTGTCTGGAAAGAATATAGGTGTCAATATCAATCATAACACTATTGTCTGGAAAGACGGATAGGTGTCAATATCAATCATAACACTATTGTCTGGAAAGACGGATAGGTGTCAATATCAATAATAACACTATTGTCTGGAAAGAATATAGGTGTCAATATCAATAATAACACTATTGTCTGGAAAGAATATAGGTGTCAATATCAATAATAACACTATTGTCTGGAAAGAATATAGGTGTCAATATCAATAATAACACTATTGTCTGGAAAGAATATAGGTGTCAATATCAATCATAACACTATTGTCTGGAAAGAATATAGGTGTCAATATCAATAATAACACTATTGTCTGGAAAGATGGATAGGTGTCAATATCAATAATAACACTATTGTCTGGAAAGAATATAGGTGTCAATATCAATAATAACACTATTGTCTGGAAAGAATATAGGTGTCAATATCAATAATAACACTATTGTCTGGAAAGATGGATAGGTGTCAATATCAATCATAACACTATTGTCTGGAAAGAATATAGGTGTCAATATCAATAATAAAACTATTGTCTGGAAAGATGGATAGGTGTCAATATCAATCATAACACTATTGTCTGGAAAGACGGATAGGTGTCAATATCAATAATAACACTATTGTCTGGAAAGAATATAGGTGTCAATATCAATAATAACACTATTGTCTGGAAAGAATATAGGTGTCAATATCAATAATAACACTATTGTCTGGAAAGAATATAGGTGTCAATATCAATCATAACACTATTGTCTGGAAAGACGGATAGGTGTCAATATCAATCATAACACTATTGTCTGGAAAGACGGATAGGTGTCAATATCAATAATAACACTATTGTCTGGAAAGAATATAGGTGTCAATATCAATAATAACACTATTGTCTGGAAAGAATATAGGTGTCAATATCAATAATAACACTATTGTCTGGAAAGAATATAGGTGTCAATATCAATCATAACACTATTGTCTGGAAAGACGGATAGGTGTCAATATCAATCATAACACTATTGTCTGGAAAGAATATAGGTGTCAATATCAATAATAACACTATTGTCTGGAAAGAATATAGGTGTCAATATCAATAATAACACTATTGTCTGGAAAGAATATAGGTGTCAATATCAATAATAACACTATTGTCTGGAAAGAATATAGGTGTCAATATCAATAATAACACTATTGTCTGGAAAGAATATTGGTGTCAATATCAATAATAACACTATTGTCTGGAAAGACGGATAGGTGTCAATATCAATAATAACACTATTGTCTTGATAGACGGATAGGTGTCAATATCAATAATAACACTATTGTCTGGAAAGACAGACAGGTATCAATATCAATAATAACACTATTGTCTGGAAAGACACGCAGGTGTCAATAACATGTTAGACTTACATTCCTGTGGCATCTACTGCTACATCTCTCAAGCTGCTGCTATGACACAAAATCTTTGCTGCTGGTTCTTTGATATTTGGTGTCCACATAGATACTACACCTGTAGATGGTTATACACAGCGCAATTAGTGACTTCTACAGATGATTATACAAAGGGCAATTAGTAATCAATACAGATGATTATAGAAATGCTATTATTATCCCATCACTGTGGTATCAGTGCCAAATCTCGTTGAATCTCCTGGACAATGACAGCAAAAGACGGAAAATAGTGACAGCAGAAATGGCATGTCTATGAAGAATACTCAAAGTGTCATTAAGAGATAGAATTAGAAACGATAACATCAGACAGATAACCAAAACAATACCTGTATTGAAACACATTAAAAGATAACAGATCAGGTGGTTTTCACAGACTTCCAGACTACCAACAGACAGCATGCACATGATGTACAGATAGCCATGACACATAGACATCACAGCTATAAAGTCAGAAGCAGACCATGTAAAAGATGGACCACAGAAATCAAAGAAGCCCATCTCCAGAGAACTCTTCTTCCCCTGATGTCCCAAGGCAAACAAGGGCTACAGTTTATAAATAGATATAAAGTAATGACAAACTACTGAGATGTATACAATGCCAAGAAACTCATGGTCACAAATAAGCTTCAAGGGTCTGGCAGCAGGTCCTTCAGGCTAGACAGACCCAAAATAACTGGGGAAGAGAATGAAAGCTGTGCTAGTAGGGCTGCATACTCTCACCACACCTGTTCAACATATATGCCATCTCCACAAAAATTAAGGCTGCCCAAACAAACTGACCAATTCCCATGTCAAAAGGGCCCCCAGACTACAGAACACATTCTGCAGACTTGCTCTTCAACGACGTGAGAACTAAAATATAGTCCCAAGAGACAGATCTGAATGAAAAGCTGTGGCACGCATGTGGTTGCGTCTGTGGGTCTCACCAATGGCCCACTAGACAAACCACCCATGTAACAGAAAACCTTAGTGAATGACATGCCGTTATATTGAGGTTACCTTCTTAGAGAAGCTTCATGGCACATCATCTATACAATTATTCTTTTATTTTGTTGTTGAAATGTGTTTCATGTTTACCTGAATATATATGTATGCACCCTCTGTGGTCGGGAGGAAGCCAGAGATGTACTGTGCAGCACTGGGGAGGAGGAAACTGACAGCACTGTATTTCCTATGGCTTAGACCCATCATAGAGGCACAGTAACTCAGGACATGACAATCCTTTTGACTTGAAGATTTGGTTGCATGACTGGAGCAATAGAGAAGTTCGGCATAACCAGAAGTCAATTAGTAGCAGGGAATGAGCACAGTAAACCCTATCTTGGCTACAGTGGTTGGGAGCAGTACATAGGTTGAAACCTACCTTCCTGGAGATGTGATAGTTATTCTCTCGCTCTGTCCCGGGGTGGGCCAAAAATCTAGACTTCTCAGCAATATAATGCCATTAGGTCAAAGGGCATGAGCCCATGGACCGCTGGATCAGCAACCAGCCAAAAGCTGTGGTGCAACTGTGGGGACATCCTGCTGACGACTGAATTCATGGAGGCTTCCTGTATAGACTTATGAGCATAGGAAACTGATAGCAGAAGAAGAACATATATGCAGAAAACATGATGCAAAAGCACGTGAAGACCCACACTAAGAACAGTTTCAATCACTTAATATAGGCGGATGCCAGGACATTGGCACAACTAGAACTGCATCACAGCGCATTTCCATTCTCTGGACTACATCCTGCTGGAAATCTAATAGGACCATGGTCCTACTACAAGAGAGATCCAGCGGAAGTATGCGAATGAACATTGAAAACAAGAAGAACCACTTAATATCAAAGGACATGAGATCCCAGAAATTAGGTATGCAGATGACACCACCCTAATGTCAAGGAGCACCACAGGTGTAGAAAACATGTTTATATCAACATAGTCAGTCATGAGCTTCATTTCCCCTTACAAGCATCCTTTCCTGTCAAATAAAAATCTATAGCACCCCAGGCTCTATGCCATCATGATCACTTGGATGTATGCGGTAGCCAGATATACATTTCCAGCCATCGATACAAATATGTGATCATGAAAAAAGAAGAGAATAATATAAAAGCAGAGAAAAAGTTAAAATGAACCAAACAAAAGTAAATATTACCATTGGGATGACCTAAATGTACTACAGCTGATTGTGGGTTCACAGCCATTATGTCCAGTCTGCCATATTTTGTACATATCCCAGTAACTTCTTTGCCAATAGATACATCTAGGTAAGACAGGTAGCCCTTGGAACTCTGAATTATAGAACAATTGGAAATTGTGCATGGCTACATGAGGTTGACTCCTAAACATTATAACAAGAAAACATAGTTTTTGGCCATATAATAAAAAATATAGAAGT
Source organism: Meghimatium bilineatum (assembly GCA_034231615.1). NCBI lineage: Eukaryota > Metazoa > Mollusca > Gastropoda > Stylommatophora > Philomycidae > Meghimatium > Meghimatium bilineatum. Next base: position 24,202,948 of record CM067307.1, read on the forward strand.
CTGGTAAAACGTCTAATGATGACATGGTTACTGGTTACAGGGATGTTCAGGACAAGAGACCATGTCTAAACATGTCCTTGGTTGCAGCATGAATTATGAGGAGTTCAGTTTCAATTCAGAAAATGAAATACTGGAAGGAATATTTCACATGAATAATAACATATCAAGATGACAGCAAAGAAATTTCAGTAACAATATTTCATTAACCCTTTCTTCCCCCCCCCCCCCCTTGCGTTCACTCCATAATAATCAACACGAAGATTTGTGTGATTTCTTCCAGGAGGGTAATTACGCAGTGCCACCATTATGTGTCTAGTAAGCACGGCAACGCTGATTTCTGCATGTGGGCTACCCTAGCTTGTGACAGCATTCCTATCTGTTGCCAAGCAGCGATGGTGTATTGAGCCTACGTCGAGACGTCTTGTCCTTCACATCTATCTTGCACGAGGTCTTTCGCAGCCAGTGAACTTGTTTCATATAATTAGATGTATTGTGCCCATGCCCATCAGGTACTGAACCTTTCCTTATCCACAAGCCTGTTTTGGTTTAGGAAGAACTCAGAAAGTGAGTAAGATTCCTGTACAGGAAAAGCTGGACAGAAGAGTTCGGTCCGGACTGGGAGCACGGGTAACTAGAAGCTTGTCTTGAGCTTATAATACTTTTGTTTCGATTTCCTTGAAATGTTTTCTCATTGTCTTTGCACATGGCGCTGCCCTCTCAATGTACTCAGTATGTTATCCTTGTGAAATCTGACACAGTCATAACATCTGCCCACTTCGTGATATCTCCAATATTTCCTAAAAACTGACTTGTGTCACTGTGTGTCGACTGCCACTGCATGTGTTGGCACAGAGGCATTGCCTGTCCCTTTTGCAGTCAATTATCTTTCCATCTGCTGCCTCCACATTCACGGACACGATCCCCAAAAGTTTGAGCCAGAAGCACCACAAGAAGGTAATTTTGGGATCTTGGTTATCAAGACCAGGGCTAGCAAGCCCTGGGTCTGCCAAGAGCAATGCGGTACCCTTTGCACCCTATTAACCCTTTAGCTGTTACATTTTTTCAGTAACCATTCCCAGCTGTGCTAACCCTTTCCCCAATGACTTCTTTCCTCCAGTGCTGAATCATTCTCATGTCCTACAAAGATGAGATCTTTCATTGTACTGGCTTTTTTTATTGACACCAGAAACATATACCGCATGGATGGGGATGATTGATGCGTACTGGAACCAGGCAATTAAAGAGTAATCATTTTTAGCCATGATGCAATTGATAAAAAAGCCCAGTTAATTTATCCATAAGTTAGAGAAATTAGCAGACTCGTGTGTAACAGCTTAAGGCATTTGTGGCCAGGAAGACAATTAACACAGACATTCTAAAATACATAAAATATAAGAATTTTAAACTGAGATCTGTCTTGTTTCTTCTGCATCCATTCTCAAAAATTCTACTCCTGCCAGTTAGTAGTATATAGTCCAGAGAACAGAATATGTCAAGTTATAGTGACAACTTGACTGAAATATCTGCATCTTTCTCCCTATTATTACACAAATATCAACCACAATTTGCAATGTGTTGCAAAATCCCAATAGGAAGCAAAGAATAGTAACATTGCTGAATGTTATAAAAACTGCAAGAGTCACTTAAGGAGGTTTGAAGATTCCATGATTTCCGTTGTGATAAACCCTGCTTCAGACAAGTCTTCAGAACGATCCGAAGATTACATACTGTAATCAACATCTTACTGGGAGTCTGCATGCTATTGGATGACTGCTAGAACAGAGAGGGAAACTCTTATTCCCAGTGTACCATGATACTGGTTTCTAATTAAGAATCTACACTCATGTGCAGACTGCTGGGAGGCAATCTAGACTCATGCGTGGACTGCTGGGAGGAAATCTAGACACATGCGTGGACTGCTGGGAGGCAATCTAGATACATGTGTGGACTGCTGGGAGGCAATCAATCCTTTCATCTGCAGCATGACTCGAGATTGTAAGAAAGTCATGGCAATGTTCCCTCCTGAATAGAAGACTGTCCAGCTCCCTACAGCTACAATGAGTCAATTGTCATTTGGAACTTGCAGAAGCTCTGGAAAATATCTGTTGCTTGGGAAGTGTGAGAAACAAGCAAACAACAAGCTTGAGAAACATGTGCTCTCTTAGGGTTCCATCATCATCATTATATCAACTACAGTAATTGTGTAAACTATAAATATTCTCACCGCTGAACATAGGAGAAAGTGATATGGCAGGAATTCTAATCTAAGAGCCATGTCGAGGTGTTTCAGACAATGAATCTCTATTCCTTGATTGTCATAAATGTACACCCATTTCTTCTGAGCTACTGCAAACATGGTTTCTTGATGTAGCCACCTGAAAGTAGTCAGCAGTTGGGATATTACACAAGCCATAAGAAAATTAAAAAAATAGATATTAGTAACAACCAATTCATGTGAAAATTTTGCTATGGTCTACTTCTTTTTGTGTTCCGTGGTTTACAAGAATGGCTTACTCAATTCCATGCCACAAAGGCCAGCTCAGACTTTGGCACACCTAGACTGCTTTCTGTTTTGGTGTCCTACCATAGATAGATTGCCTTACTGGGTTGAGTGTTCTTTCCACACTTGAAACATTATTTATTAATTTGAGAACAGTAAACGACACCGAGTTGTCTGGCTATGTGTGAGAAAGGTAGATACGTATTTGTGATGGCCACGGTACCGCATTCAATACCCACTGCAGACAGTTGGGCATTTGGACAATTCATAAAGACATGGCAAACTACTGGCCAGAAAATCTCTCCAGCAAAAAAATACTGTGTTGAGGACTACATCCTGAATAGAATATTATACAAATTTAAACTGCAATAATTCTTATAAAACTATAATTTGACAGTCTTCTTCAGCGTTCATTCTTCAACTCCCACTGGGTCTCTATTGTAGCAAGACAATGATCTTACAGATTTCAGCAGTCCAGAGAATGGAAATGTGTTGTATCGCTGTTTTATTTGCGCCAATGGCCCAACACATCTGTCTTCAGAGGTTGCGTCTTATTAACTCATGTGTGCATGTATATTTATGTCATTTTGTTGAATATACTATTATTGTTTCTAACATAGCTATTGAACTGAAATATTAATTAGTATTGTCATTAAAAATTATTATCAATATTTAAATTACAATATCATTATCAGCAGTATATCAACATCATCATCAAGTGCCATCTCCGCAACGAAGGTTGTCTGCAACAGACCTCCAATATCCGCCGTCTCTTGTTTTAGTAGTGCACTCTGCTAGAATGTAACCTATCCATTTTGTGATGTTACTCTCCCACTTGTATCTCTGCCTACCTCTTGCTCGCTTCCCTTTGACTTTACCTTCACGTAAGGTCTTCAATAAGGTGTTATGCCTTTTAATGTGTCCAAAATATTTTATTTGCCTGATCTTTATTTTGATCAGTAGCACTTAGTGGACATCTAAGCTATGTTGATAACAATACCTGTCAAATAATGCATGTTTCCAGTTATGGAGTTGCATCAAGGGATTTTGTAACTGTGTGATAAAGGCAGCATGCTCTTGCTGTCGCCATGTCTTGTACAGGGTATTTTAATTTACCCTCCGACAGAAAAAAAACACAGTCCTTACCGGGGATTCTAAGCCTGAACTCTAGGTCTCACTAGTGTGAGACCATCGCTCTAACCTCTCAACCATGCGCCACATAGCAATAGCTACAGTGGCAAAAAGATAAAGCATGCTTGGCTGTGGTTAGCATTTAGGTTGGTGTCCACTGTACAGTATGACAAGCAGTTCTTTCATGGGGCTGGCCTAGCGGTATGGTTACAGACATTCACAGTTTAGTGGAAGTGGTTGGTTGGTTGCAGATATGCATGTGTTTGCGAGTTGTTGTTTTGTTCCATATAATGTGTTCCATTTATCTGGCCATGGAGGGATAGTGAAAGTGGTAAAAATACTGAATGGATTAGTTACCACACCAAAGTCAGATGTCTTGAGCCATTGGCATAAATAAAACTGACACAACACATTTCCATTCCCTGGACCCAATCCCACTGAGAATCATCTAGGACCATTCATCTGCTACAAGAGAGATCCAGTATGAGTTTGATAACGAACCAAAAAACAGGAATATATTATTTTATTTATTTACAACACATCCATATTTATTCATATAAAATATTGCTACAGCCCATGTTCAATTGTTGAATCTTTGTGTTACTACAACACATGTCTGATTGTTGAATCTTTGTGTTACTACAACACATGTCTGATTGTTGAATCTTTGTGTTACTACAACACATGTCTGATTGTTGAATCTTTGTGTTGCTACAATGGCCCATGTCCTATTGTTGAATCTTTGTGTTGCTACAATGGCCCATGTCCTATTGTGTGTTGTTATGACCAATGTCCTATTGTTGAATCTTTGTGTTGCTACAATGGCCCATGTCCTATTGTTGAATCTTTGTGTTACTACAACACATGTCTGATTGTTGAATCTTTGTGTTACTACAACACATGTCTGATTGTTGAATCTTTGTGTTACTACAACACATGTCTGATTGTTGAATCTTTGTGTTGCTACAATGGCCCATGTCCTATTGTTGAATCTTTGTGTTGCTACAATGGCCCATGTCCTATTGTGTGTTGTTATGACCAATGTCCTATTGTTGAATCTTTGTGCTGCTACTACGGCCCATGTCCTATTGTTGGATCTTTGTGTGTTGCTATGACCCATGTCTGTTGAATCTTCTCTGACGTTATGGACGTTTCAGATTCATCCTTCAAACTACATTTGTCAACAATTTAATAATATTAAAATAAATAGAAGAACTAAATGGAAACCACAGAACAGAGCAAGACAACATTAACAAATTGAATAGAAATAAGTCACGATATTTCAACCGAGAATGGGACATTTCCATCTAAAAGCACTTACGCCAAATTGGTATAAGTGACTGCGGAGTGACGACACAAAAAACAGAATAAATACTATAGAACTTCCAGACTTAATTGTTTACAGAACGACACTCTTGCCCACAGGAGCATCTCCACACAATACATTGTGGGGAAACCACAATGACCTAAAAATAAACTGTTCTATATATATATACAACAAATATTGGACTGGATGTATAAGTGCAGAATAATAGCAATATTGAAACACACCCCGTTATACAAACAGTAGAGAATGAACTGTGGAAACAGCGCTAGAGATGGATGGTTGGTTGCTGATCCAGCTGTCCATGGGCTCATACCCTTTGACCTAATGCCATTAAATGGCATTATATTGTTGGGAAGTCTGTGGATTTTCCGCTCACCCTGGGACAGAGCCAGAGAATAACTATCACACCTCCAGGAAGGTAGGTTTCAACTTATGCACTGCTTCTAGCCACTGTAGCCATGATAGGGTTTCACTGTGCTCATTCCCTGCCACCAATTGACTACTGGTTATGCCGAACTTCTCTATTGCTCCAGGCATGCAACCAAATGTTCAAGTCAAAAGGATTGTCATTTCCTGAGTCACTGTGCCTCTATGATGGGTTTCAGCCATAGGAAAAAACAGTGCTATCAGTTTCCTCCTCCCCAGTGCTGCACAGTACATCTCTGGCTCCCTCCCAACCACAGAGGGTGCATACATATATATTCAGGTAAACATGAAACACATTTCAACAACAAAATAAAAGCATAATTGTATAGATTACGTGCCATGAAGCTTCTCTAAGAAGATAACCTCAATATAACGGAATGTCATCCACTAAGGTTTTCTGTTGCATGGGTGGTATGTCTAGTGGGCCATTGGTGAGACCCACAGACGCAACCATGTGCGTCTAGAGATGGATAGAACATACATTAATAAGATCAACAGAAAGCACTGTAAGACAGGAATTATTCTGGAACTTACAGGGAAAGAATAAGACCAAGAAATACATGGAAGAAAGAATTATATTACAGAAATACATTGGTTTGGTAGAACATGGAAAGAGATGGATGCAATAGCTAAAGATAGGACAAGGAGGTTTGTTGAAGATCTATGCTCCACATGGAGCTAAATTGTGCATAGCTAGACAGATATCCTGTATAGAACATTGATTTTCAAATACTATTTTTCAAAATACGTAACAGCAGTGTTTCAATATTCAGAGAGCTGACAACTACTAGTTCCAAAGAAACCAACATTGCCTACTTTGTGCAAACATCAGTTTACCCAGTCAAATGATGGTGTCTGCTGATATCCCTTTACATAAAAATATTCAAGCATATCCATTATTCAGGATATTGCTATTCAACTATTGCTGAATTTCTATAATTTGCAGAAATTCAGGGCAATGGCATGGTTGGAATCTCAAACCTACACTCACATATGCTTTTTCAGTGACTCAATGAGCATGCTAAGAAATACTGAGAATGACTGGTCACACAGGCTTTCGTTGGAGTCGGTAAAGCAATCTAATCAGACAAGTATCAACTTCATATTTGTTCCTGGACATGCTGTCTGAGGAAACGAACGTGCAGATATGCTTGCCAGTAGAACGATCTTGGTGTTCGGACAAACAATGGACCGAGTTGATGTTCCGAATGCCCTGAGGGAGATAGAACAAGTGACCAAAATAACAAATGCTTGTGAGTCTGCAACCTTGAGCAGACTACAGGAGTATCCTATAAAGAGGGATCTGGCTAAACAAGAACGTTATGTGGGTAACCAGAGGAGACTAGTAAACCAACACAGAGACGGTGTAGCTACACTCCTAAAGATATCTTTAAAAGAAGATCGGAGCCCTTATGGACGGATGTGTAGGGAGGACAATCTTTGGACTAAGTTTATTATTCCAGTACGATTTTAATACCAACTGAATACCACATGGCTACATGATTTCATTGAAGCATATCCTGGATAGACTTATCCTTGTTCAAATATTTTACTTCTAAGCACCAATAACACACTCCATCATATCACCAATGCAATGTGGATGGTCAGCTTTCGAACCAAGTGTTAAGTTCACAGAAGTTGTGCATGTAAGATGAGTCCCACTAACCATTCTACCATCAAGGGAACATCTTTGTTTTTATTTTTATTGAAATATAACAGTACTTTGTTTTATCAATATCTTGGGCACATAGTCACAAATGATGGCAGATGTGAAACAGAAATTAAAAGGAGAATAGGAATGGCTAAAAGTACCTTCAATGACACAAGGAAAATATTAACATCTAAACAAATTACAAGTTAAAAATGAGAATTATAAAAATGCTACATCTATTCTATATTAATGTATAGATCAGAAACCTACACACTAAATAAACAATTAGAAGACAGAATTGATGCCTTTGAGATGTGGGTTTATAGAAGAATAGGGAGAACACCATGGAAAAATAAAACAAAAAAGAGGTGCTAAATCACTTAATATGAAGAAAGAACTAAGAGAAATAAAAATCAGGCAAATAAAATATTTTGGACACATTGTTGAGGGTAAAGTCAAAAGGAAGCGAGCAAGAGGTAGGCAGAGATACAAGTGGGAGAGTAAGATCACACGATGGACAGGTTACAGTCTAGCAGAGTGCACCACCACGACAAGAGATAGGGGATGTTGGAGATCCGTTGCAGCCAACCTTCGTTGAGGAGACAGCACTTGATGATGATGAACAGTACTTACTTTATATCATTTATTGTTTCCATTACATTAATCTCACAATGTAATCTTTTTGTCTGCCAATCAAACGCTGCCACATGACCCTTAGCTCCACCTATTAAAAGATGCCTGAAAAGTTTAAAGAACAACTTTGAGACCAATCATCACAACCGACACATTTTTTATGTTTGGACACACTCACACTTTTTTTAAAACTCTCTTCTGGATCCTGGGCATCAGTTTCAATAAATTCAAAGAAGGTAGTGTCTAATTGTCTACAAAGGCATTGCTTTTGAAGTGCATTATTATTTCACCAATCTCTTTTTGCCTGTATTGTTGAGGCCCAAAAAGGGAGCAAAGAATAGCAACACTATTACCTAACAATGCATGTCTTAAGAGGCTACTAATCAAGTTTTTGGGGTAGAGTTGGTTGTCCAATTCCATATAAAGACAAAGCGACCCTGAAGTCATGCTGAAGTCAGATGTCAGGACAAGAAGTTTAGATATCGCAGTCAAACTGTAAACAATGACACATTTCATTCTCTTAAATACATCTTTCTTATCTTCGGAAGCTTTAGAATGAATGAAGAAGACGTCAACAACTTTCAAACTAACATCTGTCAATCATTTTGCCTGTCATAATAGTTTGTTTGTTTTGCGTTCGCTCTATTGTAATCAGCGCGGTTATTCAGGTGATCTAAACGTAGTTACGTTGTGCCACCGAGTCATAATATTTACACATATACAGTTAAAAAAGGAAACGCAACCTTTTTGGAGTTACTTTCATACTATTATTCGCTGATTGGACATTATTCAACCAATTTACTATGTCCACCTGGTAATTAACTTCTCGTGGTTACCTGAATTGTACTCACCTCATTATTTACAAGGTCATGAAAGAGATCTAGGTCAAAAACAACATTGTGGACAAGAACTCATGACATGTTCGTAAGAATGCCATGAAACTTACTGACGTCATTATTGAATGTCTATAAAATATTGACGGCTCTCGAATAAATTCAGTTAAAAATTCAATGTACAAGTATGGCTCATCTCACTACAGAAAAACGATACATCATCATTGGATGCTTACAGACTGGACAATCACAAAGTATAGTGGTTAGACAATTTAATGTGATTAGAAGTACCATTAGAGGTACTACCACCTATAGAGGCGATTTCAACAAACTGGTTCAGTGGCAGACCAGCCACGCAGTGGAAGATTCATAGTCACAACACCTGCCAAAGACCGCTTCATATTGCTGCATGGGGTGCAAAGGGAACGCATTGCTCTAGGAGGACCCAGAGTTAGCAGATAACCAAGATCCCAAATGTACCTCCTCGCGGTGCACCCAGGTAACAGAAAACAGCAGCTCGAGCTGATTCTGGCCAAATCATTTGGGGATCGTGTCCGAGAATGTGGAGGTAGCAGATGGAAAGAGATTTGACTGCAAAAGAGACAGACAATATCTCCGACACCATTTGCATCACCACATACAGCGACACTGTCGACATACAGTGACACCAGTTAGTCCAGTCAGAACATTGGAGGGGCGGCCAATGTAAAAGGCACGTAAAGGTGGATGCATGGCGAGAAACAAATATATGTCATGATGAGTACAATGAAAGGGCAGAACAGCGCCAGAGGGCAGCGCGAACTGCAAATAGAAAGTGAAAAGTTCCTAGGAAAGGGGAACTACAAGCTCTGTTAGCTCGAGACGAGCTTCTAGTTACCTGTGCTCCTTATAGGCAGAGACCCAGACCCAATCGTGGGCGTTGGGAAAAGCAAGAAGACCTAAACCAACTCTAATGTCGAGCCTTCCTAAACAGGAAATATGCTCGCGAAGAGAAAGGGTTCCGTACCCGATGGGCTTAGGTAAGAAAGGGACAACGATGGCAGTCCTGGCCCAACTCTACTGTCAAGCTTTCCTATACCAGAAATACAATTGCAGAGAGAAAAGGGTTCAGTACCTGATGGGCTCAGGCGCTATTGGGACAAGGTCACTCAGCAGGAGAACGCCTTGCTCTCAAACGCGTGGTGTGAGACTCGAACTTGGGCGAGGGGTTCACGATGTCTGTGAACGGCGCCTCGGGTAGGAGGGCATACGAGCCAGGGTCCAACTCTTCTGGCGAGTTCTTCCACATACAGAACGAGGCTCGCGGATGAGAAACGGTTCAGTACCCAATGGACACAGGCAGAGTACGTCCAATTGCACGAGATGAGTTTATAGATGGTGGAACACCTCAAGATAGATGCGTTCAACGGGCGTCTTGGCGAAGAGGCACTACAGATCAGCGTGCCCGGCGACAGATAGAGTCCCTTTCACGGACTAGGGACCAAACCCGAAATAAAGGAATGACAAAAACTGATGTGCTGGACCTCAGACGTCCTGACCACAAGTGGCCAACCAGGGTGCAAATAATCACAGTTCTACTGTGGAACTTGCAGCACAACATACTTCACGCTCCCCGGCGGAAATCACGAAATATTTGTTGTGGTTATATGAGAGCGAACGCTGAAGAAGAAGAAGAATGGCTGCATCACCCCATTAATCGATTTGCATCTGTGTTCTCCACAGTCCAGCCAACGTCAGCAGTTTGTCAAATTTCAGATGAAACTATCAGGAACCAGCTGCACAACAGTGGTATTTGGGCTAGAAGATCCTACAGGGAGGAGGAGGGTTTGTTCATTCAGACCGGTATCACCAGAACCGACTGCAGTAGGTGAACCATCATCATCAATAGACCATTGTGAATGACTGGAGATGGATATGGTTTAGTGATGAATTATTGTTTGTGCTCCAGCGATATGCAAAAATGTTTACAGCAGAGCGATACACCTAGAACAGCATTGATGAAGTCCTCCGCACGGTGGTGGTGGGGAGGAAAGAGAAGGAAGGGAGAAGATGAACTTCATGGTAGGAAGTGACCTGGTGCAAATTGAAGAACATCTGAATGCCAAACAATATGTCGCTGAAAATGTTCATCCTTGCGTCTTTCCAATTTTCTCTACACGAGGAAATTACAAGTGACGATGACTCTTGTTCCATGATTAGAACGAAGGAACTTGGTTTGAAATGTGGTGTCGCTAGAAAATGAATGATGGGCAATCAACAACGTACTGGGACTGTCAGTCAACGTGTAATGGCGGATACACTCAAGGAAAGATCTGAGCACCTATGGACTTGCCAGAAGTGCAATGACGATGATCCAACGACTAACTAACTAACTAACTATCTACACGTGGGGCGATAATTCAACAGGATAACGCTCTGCCTCACGTGGCACAACTCACCACCCAGTTCCTCGCTGACAACAACATCCAGACCATCCCGTGGCCAGCAATGTCCACCATAGAACACTTATGGGATGAACTCGACACCGCCAGCGAGACATATCTCCAGCCAATCTCCGACAGTTGTCTCTTGCACTGCGGAAAGAGTGGACAGACATCCCACAATAAAAGATCCAATGACTAATGGGTCCATGTCAAGATGTTGTCGCTCTCTCAGAAGTGGCCATTCACCTTACGGAAACAGAGGCCTCAGTCGCTAAGAATAAAAGTCCAAACTAAATTTAATGAATATCATTTCATTGTTAAAGGCTGAAAGGTTCTTCATGCGAAGGTTGAAACATTATGTCGATTAGCACTGCAATGATGTTTCTTTCTTTTGAACAGTATATAAAGTATTGCATACTGCTGAGAGTTGCAGTGTTCTGAGTATGAAAGAAAGCTGTGGACAAACTCTCCACTGGACATAGGAAACAAGAGCTGCGTTGTGTGTGATTCCTGGGGATGGAAACAAACATCGGAAGAAGAGGTGTGCAATCGTGCCCTATTTGCCATGCAACCAAAATCAACAATGACGTGTCTTCTCTGTCCAGTTGCTTTTACAAAAACTCAATGACGTGTCTTCTCTGTCCAGTTGCTTTTACAAAAACTGTCTTCACACCTTTTCATTCACAGTGCAATTTCAAGACAAATCTAAAACCAAGATAAAATTTGACCTGTTCTGTTCATTGACACAGCTTGAATTTACCATATTATCTGATGCTCTACATTAGAACAATGAATGAAATCAATTTCAGGGAACACTTCGGTGGCTTGCACCATCTCCGAATAAAGGTTGTACTGTATTATCGGCACTTTTGTATTTTATGTGAGTACAGGTAGGTTGTAAATGGAAGAAATGACACTGGCGTCTTAACCATGTAAAATTTTGTGCTAAACTTTTCCTTTTACTATTATGTCACTTGTCCCTTCGTTCTTATAATAATGGGATTCCACAGTATTATTACCCATATTATTTTTTTTTCCCTGCCGGCCTATACACTAGTTTCCAACTTTTCTCACATTTCGGACATTAAAGTTATGTCTTCGGTTATACACGGAAATATATGGTACGTTTAATGTTTGTGAGCCCACAGCATTGAAAAAAAACCCTGTTGCAGTGTGAGGAGAAATGAATGTCTTGAGAAAACCTTGTTGCAGTGTGAGGAGAAATGAATGTCTTGAGATGAGGGAAATCTGACTTCTATCATCTCTATGTTTATATGAAGTTCGTATAGTTTTTATTTGCAATAAGATGAACATACCTTCCATTGCGAGTGTAGTCAACTCTGTACGGTCCAAACTGATCTAGTCGTAGATCAAATATTTTCTGTTGTGTGGCCTCATCAGCTGAAGCTTTAATATCATTCTGAGTAATTTCAAAAGTCCTATCGCCTTCTAGAACTCTGGAGAAAAAACAATCACATAATATATATAATATCTTTTTTTTAAAAGTAAAGTAACCCATAGCATTTATTAATGCCATAGGGGTGTGAGATGTTAGCGATCTCACATTTCACAGGCTCTGCAAATGAGGGCGGTAGCCATCTCCTCTCCCTCGCAGTCTTTACTTCCCGGATTAATCCGGTACCCATTTAAGGCTGCGTCGACCTGGGAGCCGTTGCGATCTGAAAACATTTCCGCCTCAGCTGGGGATGAACCTAGGACCACTCATATGCGAAGCCAGTGCATATATAATATATATATATTATGGAAAAACAAAACACTGTTTACATCCACATACAAGACAAATACAGTGATGCTGTGAGCAGATGCATGAGGAGAAATTATAAATGTACTTTTCTTCAGTGTTTGTTCTTAAACTTTTTCAGATCAGTAGGTATAGTCCAGAGAGTGCATTATGTCATGGTTTATTATAGCTCAGGTGCGATATCTATTACTTTTTGGTCATTTTGACCCTATATGAAGGGAGACGCCTAACTCTACTCCAAAACCTCCTTTGTCGACTCTTAAGACATGCTTGACAGGTAACATGTCACTATTCTCTGTGCTGCAACACATGGACGATGGATATAGATACATAACGAAGATAAATTCCTTGATGGTACCCTAAATACCAGCAAACAGTACAGTTGAAAAGGATGGGAGCTATAAAATCATCTCTTCTGGTTATCATCATAAGGTGACATATTCTTTCCAGAACGTAGTCTTTCCTATGGATCTCTTGAATTCTCCGCGGTCTTGAGCAAGTTGCCCTGCATCTTCCAGTGACATGCGCAAGCATTCTTGAATGTCTTTTGTCCAACAGCATCTTGGTCTGCCTTTGCCCCTGTTGCCTTCTATCATCCCCTCCATTAACACTCTCTCCATGCCGTCGTGTCTCTTAATATGACCGAAAAAGTTAGCTTTTTCTTTAATATGGTTTTCAGAACTTCTGGTTATACAGAACTTTATTTATCTCCTGTGAGTAAATGACTTCTCAAATACTGATGAGAGTTGAAATCTCCTGTGTATGAAATAAAACTGGAGAAACCACCCTTGCTCACATTGGAAGTAAAAGTTAACCACTTGTTAGTCTAGGAGATTGAAACAACAGAGAACCTCATGCCAGACTGCTGCCTTATATTCTTATTGTCCCCATGTAAGACTTTAGTGCCAGAGGTTCTCAAAATGGAGGTCCAGAGTTACAGTGAGTGGAATCATTAGTATATAAAATAAACTCTGATGCTCAATAACAGTTTACCAAATCATGAGCTAAAGGATAAACACAATCCATTCTGTGTTCTAGCAAGCAAAAGTTACTGAACTTGATATTTACTTGTTTAAAATTCAGAGATAGATAACTTTAAAAAAAATCACCATGGTTAAAACTTCGGGGACAATAGCTACGTCTTGAATAGGATATCTTACCAATTTTTTTAGATAACTATATTCAAATGAGGTAAATCGCCTGTGTGTTGCCGGGGCCCGAAAGGGGAGCAAAGAATAACAGCACTGTTTACCTTCCATGCATGTCGTAAAAGGCGACTAAGGAGGTTATGGGATGGAGTTGGCTGTCCCATCCCATATAGTGTCAATGACCCAAAGCCTTGCTGAAGTCGGATGTGTCAGGCCGAAAGGCGCAGATATCGCAGCAAATGATGTAAACCATGACACAACGCATTCCGTTCTCAGGACTACATCCTGCTAATTTTCAGGAGTTTGAGTACGAACGCAGAAGAAGAAGAAATGAGGTAAATAATTATGGTGTTAAGGAGCTAGTTTATTGGCATACGTGCAAGTTTACATAAACAAAAATGGACCACATATTGTAACTGGTTTGAGCCCAAGAAAAAATATGCCACTATCACCAACACACAAAATATAGGGTAATCGGGGGCAAAAGTACGCAATGAGTTTATTTATAATTTTTTTTGGTTTTCCCAATAAAGCTCATGGCTACTACAGATGGCAATATTTCAATCTTTGACACAACGAAGTTTGACAGGTAATTGACAAGTCAATTTTCAACAATGCAGAAAAATATTTTTCCACAATGTTTGATATATTTTTAAATATTCACTCTACTGTTGCCATTAATTTTGCACTTTTTAAAATTTTTAAACAGTAATATATTGTGGAATTAAGTTCTCTAAGCACACTGCCGTGTCAGGTTACTTTGTTTTTTTCATCTGAATTTATGCTAGTAAACACATTTCCAATTCTTGTAACCGATTTCTAAATTGAAAGAAAATTCATAAATAACCTACCCTGATTCCTCTGCACAAAGTAATTCACTGCGGGCAGACTTTTCTGCAACCTTTTCAAAGACTTCCTCTCTAGCTTTAATTTTTGTTGTGTGGAATTTTGTTCTTGCAATACCCTAGAATGTTCATTATTAAATTGAACAATACAATCATGATAAAAAAAACATTGTAATGTGGTGTTATATAATCTGCCAGGAACAAGGGAATGTTAGAAAATGTTATAGTTCTTACTCTAACTCTAACAATATATTTCATGGTGTAGAGCAGGGATGTCCAACTGAAGGGCCGAATGAGAGGGAGACCAAGGGAGAGGGAAGAAAGTACACCCTCACTGGAAAGATTTTTTTAAAACATGACCAACAACTGACTGGAACAATGAGCTTACACACCCTTAGATGGCTGGTGAAATGGCATGCTGAGTATTTATGGAAATACCATGTTTCAAATGCTGGTCCCAAATAAAGAATCGAGGTCTTATCTTTACCTATGTTTGGCCTGCCGATTATCTAGGAATATAACGTGCAACTCAGCTAAGTGCAAGTTACACAGTGTGGCGTAGAGGAATGAATCTGGTTCACTCCAGCTTTTTAAAAAACCAAGGCTTACTGTACTATGGAAATAAAGTTTCTGAAGCAGATAACTTGCAACCCCCACCTTCAAATGTTATATTCTAGTGTGTAGATAACTTGCCACACCACCTTCAAATGTTATATTCTAGCAAGCAGATAACTTGCTACACCACCTTCAAATGTTATATTCTAGCAAGCAGATAACTTGCCACACCACCTTCAAATGTTATAATCTAGTAAGCAGATAACTTGTAATCCCCACCTTCAAATGTTATAATCTAGTAAGCTGATAACATATAACACCCACCTTCAAATGTTATAATCTAGTAAGCTGATAACATGTAACCCACACCTTCAAATGTTATAATCTAGTAAGCTGATAACATGTAACCCCCACCTTCAAATGTTATAATCTAGTAAGCTGATAACATGTAACCCCCACCTTCAAATGTTATAATCTAGTAAGCTGATAACATGTAACCCCCACCTTCAAATGTTATAATCTAGTAAGCTGATAACATATAACTCCCACCTTCAAATGTTATAATCTAGTAAGCTGATAACATATAACCCCCACCTTCAAATGTTATAATCTAGTAAGCTGATAACATATAACCCCCACCTTCAAATGTTATAATCTAGTAACGTAAACTCTCTAATACTTTAAGTATCTACAACACTATGTTAAAAATCAAAGTTGAAAAATTTAAACACACTTAAAAGTAAAAATAAAAGGTTCCAGTGTTGCATCACAACTAGAATGTCAACTGCTTTTGTTCAAGCATAAACACAGACTTCTCTTTGTGAATTGAACCATCAGAAATCAAATATGACATTGCTCCATGCTTACAGTAAAGCTGCAAAGTTTGCTTATGTTGGCCTAATCTGTTTCTGACAATCATGGTGAACACAAATAACAATAACAACAAGCGGGAATTTAAAAAGTGCATAGATCAAACTCACAGTATGTGATATTATTAGAAAAATTAACCAGATTGTACCTTAAACTGTTCCCCTGTCCTCCATTTCTTAATCTGGTGTTCAGGAACTGGTTGCTCTACAATATTCTCCTGAAACAGTAATGAAATTATTATGGAAAATATCAACACAAAACAGCTTGTAGAAGGTCTGCGTATCTTACCTGTTGTTATCAGACAAACCAGCATCCAGTTGCCTACATTATACTTCTAATAGATGATTAGACTATTTAGGGAATATTTTCTTCCAGTGAAAATTTCTCCAACATTCATCTTTACAGTTTTATGTTGATCATAGGAAATAACTGCAGAAAAACTGAAATCCAACAAATGAAACTAGGTAACAAGGTGATGAAACTAGGGAACAGGATGATGAAACTAGGGAACAGGATGATGAAACTAGGGAACAGTGTGATGAAACTAGGGAACAGTGTGATGAAACTAGGGAACAGTGTGATGAAACTAGGGAACAGGATGATGAAACTAGGGAACAGTGTGATGAAACTAGGGAACAGGGTGATGAAACTAGGGAACAGTGTGATGAAACTGGGGAACAGGGTGATGAAACTAGGGAACAGTGTGATGATGTTTTGATACAATAACTGGGTACACACATAATAGCACCAAAAATTATACTTTACAAACAAAATGCAAATGTGTCCATATTTAGCTGTGTCATGTGAACGGGAACAGTGCTGTTCTTAGTAATTGTTTTTTTATGCTATGAATGTGTTCTTGATAAAGATCTTTCGGCTAAAACATCAATTTTCATGTGTTATCATGCATGTATCCTGTGATTAGCACAACTTCACCAACTTGTTTCCTGTTGTACCCAACTCATTGGTTAAATAAATATAAGTATTGTCCCAATTTCCTGTATAATGTCTAATTGCATCTCCGTGTGACAACCAGGGTCTGGACATCTAGTTCAAGGTGCAAAGAATAGGACCACTGTCTTCTTTACAGGCATTTTGTAGGAGGCAACTAAGGAAAGCTAGGGGATATGCTGACAACCTGTCACCTGTGAAATAATCACCATTGTCCCATCTTGATACTGGAAGAACGTGAACTTTGAGTAGCAGGCAGTCAGAACCTATCCCCATTGTTTAAGAACAATCAGCCACAGGAATTGCCAGTACCTATACCCTTTAACAATAATCAAGATTCCAGGAAGAAAGGTAATCACGCCCCTGGCCCTCATAAGAGCATTGGACATAGACAAACTCTCTCCAGTCGATTATGTGCTAGATATTCAATCAATGTCTTTCCTTGGGATGCCAATATCAAATAAGAACCATTATTGTCTTCACTAAATTGTTCTAGGTCTCTTTCTCAGTGGATTTCATGTCAATTGCAGTCTTGGAATAGTGTTCTCCCTGACTCAGAGTGTGTCCAATCCATCTCCATTTCCTATACATGATTTATCTCTGATCTTGTCCTATTCTCATCCAAATGTGTCTGTGACATTATCTTGCCATTTAGGAAGGAATGTAAACTTCTAAATTCATTCTCAAACTCCTGCTGGTCTGATGTACAAAATCAGGAGATTAATGCAGTGCACCTTTATTACAGAATGAATGTCATATGTATTCCATTCTGGCCAGAGACATCATAATTCAGGACTGCATATTTTTATACTGGGTTGTTGGCTGGGATCTTGATACATATATCTTGACCATCACTTCCCTACTGCAATCTATTGCCCAGGATCACTATGCAGAGGTCTCAGATTTGGTTCAATGGCCTAATGCTAGAAGTCAGTTACAAATTTCAACAGTCTATTATACAACTGTCCAGTATCTTTAACATTCAAAGTTAAACTAACAACAGACCATCTTTTTAATACATGGTATGATTTCACCAACAGACAGAAAAATAAAAAGATAAAATATTTTATTTGAATTTTATGTACATACATCTGGCCTTCTTGAAAAGCTGAACTTTGCACCATTCTTTTCAACTGGGTCTTTATGGATGAAATAATTTATTTTCATTTTCTGTGGAGAAAAATTGTGTTTTATTTTATAATGTCAAGCATCACTCAAATGTAATTTAACAGCAAATGTATGCACATGATGGGTCCCATCTCTAACTCACTAGATCAACCCCCCCCCCACCCCACAAAAAAACAAACATCTAGTAGATGATGCACATATATAGGAAAGCTTTGCACTTGTGAAAGACCCTCAGTACTTCAATTTTACTGCTATATTTTACAAGCCTATACTTAGTAGAGGGTTTGTCAAAGCACAGCACAGTACTAATGTTTAACTAGATACCTAGATAACTAAGTTATCTAGGTAAGATAACTAAGTTATCTAGGTATGAAATAAAGCACTGAAACACACCCCTCCCCCTTTTACACAAAATACAAGAAGATAAATATTACACAATTATAAAATGTTTTACAGAGAGCCTACACCAGAATTAACTGATGTTTCAACCAAAAGGTCTTTATCAATATAGGGACAACGATTAGATAACCAATAAAAAAGGAAACTACATAGAATGATGTAGTCTCCTATAACCTAACACAAATAGAAACATGAGGATGGTAAATAAGGGGGAAAAACACAATACAAGAAGTTCCCTTACAGGAAGATACAGGATATAACAGAAATGTGAATTTTAAAAGCAATATAATTAATATTAATTAAATCAATAAAATGACAATTTATGTGCTCTCTCTACATGAGAGGTAGAAATCTCAGATGTGAACTTGAGATCAATTTGCTCTCCATTCCAGCAGCCATTCACGAGTAAGTCAAATATTGATTATGTGATCTTCACAACTTTCCAGAGGATAAAATTTATTTCTGGTGCTTTTAGCTCTATAAAAAGTTGTTAAAACACTACAATGTCAAACAGTGAATAACTAGAGATAGTAAGTTGTCATTGTGCTTATACTTTACCAAGCAAAATTTAGCTACCTTTTGAAGCCATTCAACTATTACCGTAATCTTGTGCTTACAATAAAGTTAAACAAGTGTCTAAATGTTACTGAGATTGCTTGATGGAACATGAACTTTTGTTCCAGCATCTTTGGTATGACTGCACCTCCATTTAATTTACCTGGTACTCCTATCACGATTTCATTATGAGCAATAATTATCCTTAACATTTAAGAGCATGGTGGCTCAATGATAGAGATTTTTTAATTTACTAACAAGAGTAGAAAGAGATTACACTAAATACTAATGTAAATTTACTAACAAGAGATTACACTAAATACTAATGTAAATTTACTAACAAGAGTAGAAAGAGATTACACTAAATACTAATGTAAATTTACTAACAAGAGTAGAAAGAGATTACACTAAATACTAATGTAAATTTACTAACAAGAGTAGAAAGAGATTACACTAAATACTAATGTAAATTTACTAACAAGAGTAGAAAGAGATTACACTAAATACTAATGTAAATTTACTAACAAGAGTAGAAAGAGATTACACTAAATACTAATGTAAATTTACTAACAAGAGATTACACTAAATACTAATGTAAATTTACTAACAAGAGTAGAAAGAGATTACACTAAATACTAATGTAAATTTACTAACAAGAGTAGAAAGAGATTACACTAAATACTAATGTAAATTTACTAACAAGAGTAGAAAGAGATTACACTAAATACTAATGTAAATTTACTAACAAGAGTAGAAAGAGATTACACTAAATACTAATGTAAATTTACTAACAAGAGTAGAAAGAGATTACACTAAATACTAATGTAAATTCTGCAAATGCTCAACAGCAGAGAGATTGAAAGATATTGAGAGGCACACTAATACAACAAAACATAAGAAAGCTGAACAATTATTCAGGAAAAAATACAAACAAGACTCACACTCAGGAATTACATAAAAGTAGGCATGTTTGTTTGTAACTGGACATTGTTTCCTAAATGCTGTTGATAATTTAGGTCTCTGTAAGATACACTTTGGGGACAGTAAAGCACAAAAGAACCTACAGACTACAAAATCTAAGTGTAGTGTTGTAGTTTAACTGATTCAACCAAAGGCATCTCTTATGAGACACAAATTGCTATGCCTTTTGCATAAGGATCTCCTATGAAATGCGACTAGTATGTGACAATTATTATGTTGTTTTTTAGAAATTTAGACTGACCAGAAGAACTTCAGACAGAAAGTAAACACTTTCTTTGTGAAATTTGAACCGCTTGGCATAAGATTGCATTAAAGCTGTGTGTTTTGTATTTTTTTTCATTTTGTTTACAATTCTTATAATGGCAAGCTATTTGGAAAATGGAAAAGTCCTACACCTATGACTGCTTTATAATTTGTGAATAATGAGGAACATATGAAACAAAATACCACACCTTGCAAGATCAAAGTGAATGATAGAGTATTAAAAACAGGTCCACCAATTCAAATATTTAGGTACAACAATTACAGCAAAAGGAAGAAGTTCAACAGAAATAAGAAGCAGAATAGGACAGGCAAAAAAAAAACATTCAGAAAAATGAAAAATATATTGTATAATATGACCTTGTTATTAGAGGTGAGAAAGAGAGTTCTGCAGTGCTATATAACCCCTATACTAACATATGGATGCGAGCCTTGGACAATAAACAAACTGGAAATTAGGAAATTAGAGATGTGGTTCTATAGAAGAATGCTGAGAATACCATGGACTGCCAGAAAAACTAATGTGGGGGTGTTGAAAGAGTCAAATGCGAAACAGACCTTAATCAATAATATAAGAAAAAGACAATCTTCATTTTTTTTGGCCATTCCATGAGACAGGCAGGTTTGGAAAACATAGTAACGACAGGCAAGATTGAAGGCAACAGAGACAGGGCAACAACGTGAGAAAATATTAGACAGTTTGACAACCTGGCACGGCAGGGAAACAACAACAATCTTGATACATAATTAAATACTGTGGAGAGCCATGATCGCCTACGCTAGCCGACATGGCACCTAAGTTACAGTTAGCAGTGTGTTGTGTAATGTTGAAGTAATGATTATGGTGCAATGCTGTGACTGAGTAGTGTGAAAGAATATTTGAAAAAGAATGGACTATGGTTGCAAAGACAAGTTGCACTACACTGTAAGTTAGTCATTGGATCATCGTCACTGCACTCCAGACAAGTCCATAGGTGCTCATATCTCTCCTTGAGTGTAGCCGCCATTACAAATTGACTGACGGTCCCCGTACACAGTTGATTGACCATCATTCTTTCTTGCCCACGAACCGCTCATTTCTAGCGATACCACATTTCAAACCAAATTTCTTTATTCTAGTCATGGAACAAGTCATTGTCACTTATACAGTCATTTGTTCATGTGTTATCCCGTAGGGAGTTCAAAATGTCTGCTTGATCCATCGCTAAACGAACAGCTGTAGTAGCAGCGTGTGCAATCAACCTATCTGCTCTCTCATTACCCCGGACTCCCGCATGTCCTGGCACAAAAATGAAAGTCACTTTGCGCAAACAGTAATTCTTCACTGCATCCAGCCACTGTTCCTGAATGTATCCCGCCTGAACTTTCACCATCATGCTTATCGAGTCACTGGGTATGCAGACATGCTCGCAGAAGGTCTGAAAGCAGACCCATTGCAAAGCTTTGTTTACTGCCAAAATCTCCACTGTCATGCTGCTTGTCGTCTGAGCGAATGCACCACTTTCCTCTCTGATGGTTTCCCCCCCCCCCCCCCCACCTTTGAGCCATGAAGGCCCAGGCACTTCTGATGTGTCTCTCAACCGACCCATCTGTATATACAATCATATCACTTTTTCTGAAATTTTCACCGATTAGAGCGAGTACCTCCAACTCCACCACTGTCTGCACCATTCCCTGCATTCTCTATTGAGTGTTATTATTACTGTTTAGGTTGTCGAACAATCAAAGGACGCACGACTCCATTCTGCACCAGGAAGCACATCTTTCAATCTACACACCCTCTGTATAATATCCTCTGCTCGCCCTATCCACGACTTTCCTCTCTTAAGTCGACTGCCTTTTACTTTGAGAATTTCAGGGTGTACAGAATATTCTTTATCAGCTGTGATTTATAGCTAGTCCCATGCCCTACAGATTTGTATTCTTTGCTCTGCAGTTGGGCAATCCAATAAGTATCACATAGCCCATGCCGACCATCTCTCTTACACCCCAAAATAATTTG
The DNA here is from genome assembly GCA_034231615.1 of Meghimatium bilineatum. Taxonomy (NCBI): domain Eukaryota; kingdom Metazoa; phylum Mollusca; class Gastropoda; order Stylommatophora; family Philomycidae; genus Meghimatium; species Meghimatium bilineatum. Next base: position 24,225,329 of record CM067307.1, read on the forward strand.
CATTGCTTCAATCTGGATTCTATCCAATCTTTCTGTTTGAGTCTGACTACGCCAGTGCGTACTCTACCACCGCCAATCCCTGATACAGCAGATATAGCAGTCTCTGTTCACATTGAGCCGCAGCCGTAATATTCATCGCCGCAAGACCTTTATAAGCCTTTACAATGTGGTCAACGTGATCTTTGATCCTCAGACTGTGGTCCAACATAACCCCTAAGTACTTCATTGTGCTGGTTCTCTCGAGGACATCCCCTCTCAAAGTAACTGATGGCGTGAGCATGTTTACTATGTGATTATTTAGGGAAAGCCATGCTTTTGATGGATTAACAAAGGTTCCAGAATTACTACACCAATCCCCTATATGATCAAGCTCTCTCTGCAAATTCCTGGCAATCATTTTTCTATCTCTGCCCTGCCTATATACCAAGGTTGTCATCAGCATAGGACATAGTTCTCCCCGGACCTGCAATCTGACAGCTTGTAATTTGAACTGTATACACATTAAATAATACTGGGGACAGAGGTGACCCTTGTGGTAGTCCCAGGTGTGTGACTGTGGTGCCGAAGACCAACTCCCACATTTAAGAACAACCTGTCTCTGAAAAAGTGCAGAGATAATCCACCTGACAATGAAAGGACTATCCCTGTACACTGTAGTCCTTGGGTGAGATGTGTAAAGAAGAAAACTATGAGAAGCAGTGGGCTTGCAATGTACAAACATGGTAAGGGATGCAGATCCTATGAAAACACAGATATCAAGAAAGTCAGCTGGTGGAGGAAATAAGAGAGGTAAATTTAATAGCTGAATGGAAATCACAAACTGTAGTGTAAGTAAGTGGGCTGAATCCTAGTTTGATTCTCCACTGTGACCTTTAGTCTACTTTCGAGGTATTTTCTGACCTTTGTTGTGTGATTTGGCTAACGTACTTTGAATAGGGTTAGGATTAGAAATATTTCTAATGTGTGCGCGCGCCTCACTCCGTGTATAGCGTGCAGAATACTGATCGCTCAGCACAAATCATAGGAAAATTTGAAAAGAAATACAGAGTATGATACGTTCGTCTGTGTCTAGATTTGAACTCAGTCGGGATATGACGTCACGGCAGCCATTAATTTCACTGGTGCTACACAGAACTCCGTGACAACAGTGTGCTATTTATAGCACAACAGTGACTTAAACTAGGATTCAACCAGTAAGTGTAAGGGGGATAATCGATAATGCGACATCTGCCATGGAGTAAATATGGCCTACAGTAGGATACTAGTCTGTGGAAATTTCTCTAAGAAAGTCTTTTTTTAGTGTCACTAAGTGTGTAGACTTAGTGTAGTAGTTACTAGTAGTGTGAGAGTGTGACTGTGTCACTATCTTCAGATACTATATATCTTCAAATTCAACTGTGACAAGTGCAGCCCAGTGAGTGTCTAATTAATTGTCTTACGTCACTTACGTCGATGAACCTAAAAAAACTAAAACTGTTCTTCTATTAAATATTATAATATAATATAATATTTAAATATGAAAATATAATGCTGCTGAATGTGGCGTTTATTGTTAGTTCAGATTCAAAAAAAGATTGCTGATCACTGATCTATAACCAATAAACGTCGCGTTTGTTGTTGTTTTTTTCCATATTCAATCATCAACATTACAACATTCAACATCATTATCTGTAAATTTATCATTCCTCATTTTACAAAACCTGCCTATACAGATTATACACTAATAAATAATATTTAATTTAATTTATATAGTTTAGTTTATAATTATAATAACTAGGCGTACCGTGCCGTACTGTGTAACACTACAGGCATTATATTTTCTATTGTACGTTACCCGTACCTTTCCCTCGCCTTTCTTTGTCGATGACTCCATGTAAGATATGTAGGCCTATAGTATATTATTAGTAGATAACTTTAATCCCTGTGTCCAATGTTGTCACAAACATCATTAATTTAAAGAATACTAAATGTTTACGAATAAACGTGCTTCCGGAACAACAGTAAACAGCAGTTTCTGCCCTTGAAGAGGAGCAAGTGTTGCCAAGTCATCATCGGGCAGTGTTGCCATTTTGGTGCTTTTCCTCTAAGAGCTTATGGTTTTTTTTTCAAGTCATCTGGTGCCAACATTTTAGAAATAGTGCTAGTGCACTTGTTTAACGCTTTTAAAAAACATATGATGCTATTTAGTGCTTTTCTTTATTTTTTTGCTGTGCTTTTAGCTCGTGAACCCTTTATACCAACCACTTTATCATGTGACGTATTCCTTCCAGAACGTTGTCTTTCCAATGAACCCCTCTGTCTTGGACGATGTGGCTTGCATTTTCTAGCTATGTATTCATGTTATCTTTAATGTCGTCAGTCCATCGTCTTCTTGGTCTGCCCTTTCTCCTCTCCCAGGTACTTTTGCCTCCATTATTTGTTTTTCTTAACAGTTGTGTCTCTTTATATGACCAAACAGGTGTAGTTTTCTTTTTGTTATTATGTTTAGTAACGAACACTCTGGAATCTTCAATGTGTTTATAATATCTGAGTTTCTGATTTTTTCCTTCCATGATATTCTAAGTATCCTTCTGTGGCATTTCAGCTAAAAGGCGTTGATCTTCTTTGCCGCTGTTTTACTTAGGGTCCATGTTTCACAACCACTAGATAACACAAAAGGAAGGCGCATCAAAGGAGAACGGTCTGGGATAGCAGAAGCAGAAGATATCTTTTTCATTCATGATTCTTGATTAGGAACAAGCGTCACATCACTGGGGGCATTCCTATATATGCTCTGCCTGCCGTTCCGTCAGCCATCTAAAAATGTATAAACTCAGTGTCCCAGTCAGTTGCTGATTACGTGTTTTTCTGATCTTTCCGGAGAGTGAGCACTTTCTTCCCTCGCCTCTAGTCCCTCCCATTTCTACCATTCTATGAATATGTACATTATCTCGTTCGACTTCCTCCTCGTCTTCTCGTATGGTATCCATAACTGCTCTTGTTAATTCAATCCTGTCCCTTTTTTATCTCGGTGTCTTTCACCAAGGCTTTACCGGCCAACATGTCGGCTCTTTCGTTTCCCCTGACCCCAGCATGACCTGGACAATAGATTCGTGTAATGCTATGCGCGTTGTTGAGGAGAGTGACCTATTCAGTTCTGATCATAAATTTTTCTATCTTGCGCAGCATACTTTGAGAGTCCGATAGAATCACTGAGTCTGTTGGTAGTTGCGTCGGCAGCCAAGTGAGAGCTGCTGTCACCGCTTCTATTTCCAATATCACACTCGATGTAGTAGTGGGGTATTTACTGTCCTGGTCATGCGGGATTCAGTAGCAACGAAAGAGCTGACACATAATGCTATATTTGACGGATAAATTTTCGGGACTGAATAAGTGATAAGAGACCGGGCTGAATTAATTAGAACAGTCCTGGATACACTACAAAATGATGAAGAGGATGCTGAAAATAACAATGTACATGTTTAGAGAATGATAGAAATATGAATGGCCAGAAAAGATGGGAAAAGTGCGTTCTCACTGGACAGACCGGAAGAGCTCACAACCAACAACTGACTGGGACACTGAGCTTGTATACTTTTAGATAGCTGACGGATTGGCAACCAAGCATTTAAGGGAAGACCCCTTATGCATATTATGGGCAGAGAAAAATAAGGACATAGAAATTTTGAAATTAGTTAAAATAAATGAAGGGTGGCTTCTAAATACCACCATAAGAAGGAAGCTACAGTATTTTAGAACTTAAAGCGACATGATGATATTGTGAGGCTGATTCTGGTGGCAGAGTGTCATGCGACAGAACAAGAGGAAGACCAAAAAGACGATGAACCAGCAACATCGAAGAATGTATGCACATGTCTTGTCCGGCAGGCCTGCTTGTCCGGGACAGAGAGACGTTCAGAGTATTCACGATGAAGACAACGTTCTGGAAAGAATATGTTATTGATATATGTTTGTGTGGTTCATAGGTTTTGAGGAGCCATTCGTCTTCTATGTTCAAACCTTTTCCATACTAGTGAGGCTCAGGTCTTTTATATACTAATGAGGTTCAGATCATTTTTTATACTAGTAAGATTTAGACCTTTTCTATACTAGTGAGGTTTAAATCTGTTCTATACTAGTGAGGTTTAAACCTTTTCTATACTAGTGAGTTTCATAAGACGTAGAGGGTTAACTCCGTCGTACTCTGATTTGCCGAATGTTGTCCAGCCCTCTCAACGAAACGGCACGCCCTTTGTCGCGAGTACCACTAATAGTTACTAACTTTATAGTTTCAAACAAGAATCCTCATGGATCTCCTGAAATAAAGCGCTTGTAAACAAGACATCAGGATCAGGAATAGAATGTACGATGAGAATAACGATGCGTGCGGTTGATAAACTGCACCCCACTGCATATAGGACGTTATAAGAGTTAACCACTTGTAATTCCTGGGGTTCTCAATCAATCAATCAATACTGAGAACAATATCCCTAGAAACAAGTCAGACATATAGGTGAATGCGGTGTTATACCGGCTCCCTCGAGTAGGAAACGAATACATCTCGTTACACTACACCTCTATCGAGTAGAAAGCGAATATTCTTGATTCTTCTTTATTTTTGATTATAAACTATAATCATAGCACACGGGACATTCCCATAAGTGCTGCACGTTCCGTTTCGGCATCCACTCTAGTTGAAAAAAAAGAAGGCCTATCTCGATACACTAGACCAGTGTTACCCAACCTTTTTTTTTTATCATGCCCCACCAATGTCTTTCTAAAATTCTGATGTTTCTCTATGTAAAATATACTTATTTTTTTATATTCAAAAATTGAATTATTCATAAAAGAAGCCTGCTTGCAGCCTGTTCGAATTGACCCTCTGGACAAATAAATCCTTCCAGTGGCGTAGCGATGCGGGGGCGCGGATAGCCCCGGGCGGCAAATTTATTTTCGTCCAGTCTTTCACATTCACTGACATATTTTTTTCATGTCACCAGAGCGGCAAATTACGATTCCGCCCCGGGCGCCATTGACCCACGCTACGCCACTGTGTACAAGTCTATGCATTTCTGCGAACCAGTCGATTTTAGTTCTTGATTCTTGATTAGAAATTGGCTTCACAGCAGGCGGGACATTCTCATAAGTGCTCCGCCCTCCGCTCCAGCAGACATCCCAGTGTATGTAGACTCAGAGTCCCGGTCATATTTTGACTGTGTGATCTTCGTGAATTTCCAAAAAATTTACTTTTCCTCCCTCACCTCTGGACAGCGGCGTGAATAGGGTAATTGCAGCCCGGTGCGATAAATATTTTGACCTCCCCCCCCCCTCCACCTGCCTGAAATTGATTTTAAAAATTCCGAGTAAAATTTTACAAGTTTATTAATATTATTGATTTTATCTACATTTAACAAAGATAGAAATAAATATTAAAATGTAAATTTAAAATTACAAATTCACTTTACGAGCTTTTTGACTAGCGAAGTTATTAATGACTGTGTCGAAGCTCACATCATTGACCAGTTCATGTTCGACTGATATAATTGCGAGGATGTTTAATCTCAAGTTGCTCATAGTTGACCTGCGATAGTTTTTGATTAATTTGAGTTTGGAGAAACTTCTTTCACGTGTAGCTATACTAACTCCTTGAGTTAGGAACATACACAGTAAGATGATAATGTTGGGCACTGAATGGGAAAGCTGATGTTTATGAATAAAGACAAGTATTTCCATAGGCCATTGGTCCATTAAGTTCAAGACCGAAGATGCTGCGACAAAATTCATTAGTCACTTTCTCTCGAGTAAAAATTCATCCTTGTCGATGTCATCATAAAGGAACGTTGTGAAGATCAATGTCGACTCGATCGTCTAACAGTTGCTTTGGAGAAAGAAAGCCAAACTTGTCAGCAACCTCATGCATTTGTGCAATTCTTGTTGAACTCTCCTGATTCACTCTGTTTATTGAAGCGCATATTTCCAACCAAAGTTCATTTTTGTAGCTTAACCCGGCATCGGCGGCTTCTTCTCCAAGCATCTTCTTTTTACGACGTATTCGCAGCCGTGGCTCCGTATGGATTCCAAGTTCAGAGCACACCGACTGCGCATAGCTCAAACTCGCATCGGTTACTCTTTCCCTCGAAGTTGTAAGGAATTCACTCAAAGCTTTCATTTTTGCTGCACAATCTTGAAAGATCAAGCTCTTCTTCTGCATATATGCCTGCGTGTCATTTATTTCCATTAAAACTGGAGCCAAGAACAGAACTCTAGATACGCCAAGAACGTGAATGACTGCATCGCCACCAGCAAGCTGTCAACCGCTGACTCGTTTCCGAATGTTCTGTTCTCTCAGTTAAAATTTCAAGTGTTTCCAGAATCTTCAGAAAGTGGCTTTTAAGCATTTTGACCACTTTGCCTCTCGGCTCCAGCGTGTTTCGGCTAATCGTTTGAGACTCATTCCAGTAGTTTTCATCAGCACTTCACAACGGTGAGTGGAATTGGAGAAGAAGGTGTGCAGACGATCAAGCGTGCCGAAGAAGGTCACAGAGTTTATTACAGCTTGTGCCGCATGGATTCTAGCTAGGTTTAAACTATGGTTAGAACAGACAATATACTGGGCTTTTGGATTTATATCGCAAATCCGTTTCTGAACTGAATGTTCCCCTTTCATCACAACAGTGCTATCGTACCCTTGACCTCGGCAGTTCATGATGTAAAGGTCGTCCGCCTCTAACTTCTTCAAAATCAATCTTGCAATCCCGGCGTTTTGTTTTTTCTGTGTCAATAAAGTCGATAAAAGAATCTTCAACAGACACACGATGGCCAAATGTGCTTAACAAGAAAAAAATATAATTTTTGTTACGGTGCGGGGGCATCAACTTTGGCACGGCAAAGACACTTAAAACCCCATTTCAAAGTTTTAATTATTTTGAGAGGCATTTTTGTGCCCATCAAGTTTTGATGCCCGGTGCGACCGCACACCCCTCCCCCTCCCCGCACCACCCTTGGTACGCCTCTGAAACCACCATAAACAACAAGTGTCGGTACACTATGAGATAACTGAATAATCTTCAAACGAAAACAATAGTATGCAACATGATTGAAGATATGTACAACATAGAAACATGGATGCGCTGAGGTTTACATGTGTGTCTTCGTCCATCATAAGTGATGATGACCATTTTTACATCCACTTTTTAAAATTCAATTAGAATTATGACCATGCATAATAGTTCGTAGAAGGCTAATGAGCCCTATTGGAGCTGTAAATGTGCTTAGTGCGGACATGGAATGACGACCGTAGGCGGATGTTGGTCTATCCGTGACTTTTTAGCTACTCTCCGCTGTTGGTCTGCAGCATTTCTCCTCTTTTCACAAGATGATGAGCTCTTTTTTGACTGTAGACATGAAGTTTACATAAAATATCACGCATGTGGTTGGGTCTGTGGGTCTCACCAATAGCCCACTAGACAAACCATCCATGCAACAGAAAACTTTAGTAGATGACATGTTGTTATATTGAGGTTATCTTCTTGTATAAGCTTCATGGCATCTATAAAATTATGCTAATTATGGTTTTATTGTGTTGTTGAAATGTGTTTCATGATTACTTGAATATATGTACGCACCCTCTGTGGTTGGGAGGGAGCCAGAGATGTACTGTGCAGCACTGGGGAGGAGGAAAGTGACAGCACTGTTTTTTTCCTATGGCTGAAACCCATCATAGAGGCACAGTGACTCAGGATGTGACAATCCTTTTGACGTGAACATTTGGTTGCATGTCTAGAGCAATAGAGAAATTCGGCATAACCAGTAGTCAATTGGTGGCAGGGAATGAGCACAGTGAACCCTATCTTGGTTACAGTGGCTCGGAGCAGTGAAATTGTTGAAACCTACCTTCCTGGAGGTGTGATAGTTAATCTCTGGATCTGTCCCGGTGTGGGCCGAAAATCCACAGACTTCCCAGCAATATAATGCCATTTAATGACATTAGGTCAAAGGGCATGAGCCCATGGACCGCTGGATCAGCAACCAACCAACCAACCAACATAAAATATCAGCAAAAGAATAAACATTGCTGCAGAAATAACTAAATAGAAAACAAGCCAATGTCAACATGTGGTATTTCTTTCTTGTGCAATATCTGTCTTACAAGCCCTTTACAACAATAAACTGCCATACCAGAAGAAAGTCATACGTGAAGTGAGCATCCAAAGAAGGGTAGTACTAAAGTGGATACCATCCCATACCAGGGCATGAAGAGACAGATAGGCTATGCTTGTAAATTACGGAGCAACACAGCAACAAAAATACCAAGAAATCACCTACAAGGAAAAGTAGACCCTCATCAAAGCTTTAAAAAAAGGCGATCAAAGACAACTATCAATATCTTGACAGAGCTGAGCAGGTTATTATCTTCCGCTTCAGAACTAGGCATAACATACAAAACAGTCACTTAAATAGACTAAGACTGGCTCCGTCACCTCTGCGCCCATATGGGCAGATATGTTCAGCTGATTGTCAGCCTAGTGGAAAACAAACCAAGCAGTGGCAACGCTGCTCATCCCAGTACCTGCGAGCTGTGATTTTTTACAATTTTCTTTTTAAAAAAGGTAAAATTACAGTGTTAAATGACGGCAGATATGAAACAGAAGTGAAAAGGAGAATAGAAAAAAAACTAGAGCAAAGAATAATAACAAAACACTACCGCATACCATGCATATTGTAAGAAGCGATTAAAGAGACTCGGTGTGAAGTTTACAAGCGAATTCCATGATCTTCGATTGCCCCCTAAAGACATACAGGAGGCGTGCGCTATGTCTTTGCCCTGACCACGAAGGAATAGAAGAAAAAAGTTGAAATTTATTACAACGATTATTTCTCCTCAACTTAACGATCACTAAAATGTATGCCAACAATGCAAAACATTTAAAAGACTTTCAGGGGTGCAAAGGGAACGCATTGCTCTAGGCGGACCCAGGGTTAGCAGATAACCAAGATCCCAAATGTACCTCCACGTGGTGCACCCTGGAAACAGAAATACAGCAGCTCGAGCTGATTCTGGCCAAATCATTTGGGGATCGTGTCCGAAAATGTGGAGGTAGCAGATGGAAAGAGATTTGCCTGCACACGGACAGACATATCTCCGACACCACCAGCATCACCACATATAGCGACACTGTCGACATACAGTGAAGCTAGTCAGTCCAGTCCGAACATTGGAGGGGCGGCCAATGTAAAATGCACGTAAAGGTAGATACATGGCGAGAGACATAGATTTCATACCGAGTACAATGAAACAATGAAAGGGCAGAACAGCGCTAGAGGGCAGCGCGAACTGCAAATAGAAAGTGAAAAGTCCCTAGGAAAGGGGGAGCTACAAGCTCCGTCAGCTCGAGACGGGCTTCTAGTTACCTGAGTTCCTTACAGGCAGAGACCCAGACCCATCCACTGGCGTTTGGTAAAGCAAGAAGACCTAACCAAACTCTAATGTCGAGCCTTCCTAAACCGGAAATATGCTCGCGAAGAGAAAGGGTTCGGTACCCAATGGGCTTAGGCAACAGGGACAACGATAGTAGTCCTAGCCCAACTCTACTGTCAAGGTTTCCTATACCGGAAGTACACTTGCAGAGAGAAAGGGTTCCGTACTCGATTCGCTCAGGCACAAAAGGGACAACGATTTAGCCCTGGCCCAGCTCTACTGTCAGGTTTTCCTACACCGGAAATACACTTGAAGAGAGAAAGGGTTCAGTACCTGATGGGCTCAGGCGCTATTGGGACAAGGACGCTCAGCTCGAGAACGCCTTGCTCTCAAACGCGTGGTGTGAGACTCGAACTTGGACAAGGGGTACACGATGTCGGTGAATGACACCTCGGCTAAGAGGGCGAAAGAGCCAGGGTCCAACTCCTCTGTTGAGTTCTTCCCCTTAAGGAACCAGGCTCACGGATGAGAAACGGTTCAGTACCCAATGGGCACAGGCACAGCACGTCCAATTACACGAGGCAATTTCATAGACAGTGGAACACCTCGTTTGAGTCAGACTAAGAGCAAGAAAATCGTCTGGGCGAAGAGTCTCTACTACGCGTGCATGGAGACAGATATAGAGGCTGTCACAGGCTAAGGGTAGCCCACCCGAATTGTCAAGGCATGCCGAAATCGGATGTGCTAGGCCTACAAGGCGCATAACGGTGGCACAACGTAAACACGCTCCCGGCGGAAATCGCACGGATACCCGTGATGGTTACAATGGAGCGAACGAAAAACAAACAAACAAACAAAAGACTTTCAGAATAAAATAACCTATTTTTCAAACTAAACCAGTTATCACAAGCCAGTCCCCATAGAGGCCAACTCCTTGACGTGGAGATGGGGCTTAGTCCAGCCAACAGAGGCTGGAAACTAAAATTGGTCGAGCCAGCCCAATATCGAGCAGGGTCACAATCCTGCCCAAGCAAGCACAGGTGCTGAAGTCAGGGATGCCAGCCCGAGAGGCGCACCAGCAACCACGTATCATGCAAACCGAATAGTTGACATGTCGCACGACAAAATTTTAAAAATCGTCATGGTGCTCGCCCTGTGAAGTTCCCCCAGGCAGGAGCAGTGCCTGATTCTGAACCTCGACAGAATCCACCCCCAGCTACTGGAGGTCCCTCTAGTCTACCTCGTGGATCCAGGAGGCAGAAGAGGAAAGCAACTAGCCAACTAGATAGGATGAAAACCCCTCTGAATATTATGCACTGGAATGCAGAGGGAGTTAAAAATATTTTTTTTTAAACGAACTAGAAAACACCTTGCACCAGAAAGAAATTAGTATTTGCTGCATACAGGAAACCCATCTCAACGAAAAAAATCACATTCAAAATACGAGGATAGCAATGCTTTAGAGTAGACAGGAAAGATCGGAGGAAAGGCGGCATACTAACTCTGCTCAAGGATAACATCAACGCCATAGAAACGAAAACACAAGAGGAAGGTGCCGAATACCAGATGATTCACATAAAAGAAGACAATTTCCTTGAACTGGACATACTAAACTTCTACTGTCCAAATGACATCCCCCTAAACATGACCAGTATTAACATCCCGAACGGAGATTTTGATGGCGGCTGTCTAACAGGGGTGTCATCGTTTGTTGGAACATTGACAACTTGTTGGTTGAGCAAGCGATATACACATACCACAATGCTAATCACACTTAAAACTCTCCAGCAGCAGACTTTTAAAGTAGACGTTTCACCAGAAATTACAGTCAAAGAGTTAAAGGATAAAATTGAAATAGAGAGGGGAAAAGAGTATCCAGCCAGTGGTCAAAAACTCATTTATGCAGGAAAAATCCTTGATGATGCAAAGAAAGTTGATGAATATAAAATTGATGAAAAGAACTTTGTTGTTGTGATGGTGACGAAGGCAAAGGCGGCTACACCTGTGAAACCAACTGAGGTACCGGCTTCTACAGAAACCGCTGCAAAGAGTCCAGCAGCAGCGGCTGCAACGCCAACTCCGGTAGCACAGAGTGAAAAACCAACAGAAACAACCCCACTTCCAAGTGCTGCCACAACCACACCAGCAGCGGCTTCGGCAGCTGTTGCAGCCGCCTCAGCAGTCAGCACAGATGCTCGAGGTGATACCCTTCAGTTTGCAGAGAGCAACTTGGTTACTGGACAGGCTTATGAAAATATGGTGCAACAACTGATGACCATGGGTTTTGAGAGGGAGAATGTTGTCCGGGCGCTGAGAGCCAGCTATAACAATCCTGACAGAGCTGTCGAGTATCTATTGGCGGGTATCCCAGATCATGGCAATGAAGCTGGATTTGGAGGTCCACCACCACCACCAGCAGCATCTAGACCATCAGGAGGAAGTGAATCTAATGTTTCTATGTCTTCAAATCCTTCAACAGAACCAACAGGCTTGCCGAGGGCAGAAGGTACTGACCGAGAAGATCCATTGGCTTTCCTGAGATCACAACCCCAGTTTCAAAGAATGCGTCAGGCGATTCAGGAAAATCCAGAGTTTCTTTCAGCTCTCCTGCAGCAGATTGGTCAAAACAACCCACCTCTTCTTCAGTTGAGAGCACTAGGTTTCCCAGAAGCCATGTGTGCCCAAGCTTACTTTGCATGTGATAAAAATGAAGACTTAGCCGCTAATTTTTTATTGTCTCAAAATTTTGATGACGATGACCTACCAAGTTGATTTCTTTGTGTCCTTGTATTTAAAAAGAAAAGTTATATGCTTGCCGGACATTATCAAAGATAAATGTCGTTGTTTTGTTTTGTTTTATAATTTGTTTTCTCACTATGTAATAATTTTAATTTCCATAAAAGGTTGTTTAAGCTATCAAAAAATAATGGATTCTTTAACAGTCTGCATCTGAGTATTTAGTCATTGTTTTCAGTGTAACATGTATGGTGCATGTGCATTCTTTCTATTATCTAATGGTTCAGATTGTCTGGCAGTAAATATTGCATAAGTTGAGGAAGTTTTCAGGATATTATATATTGAAAACAGTTTTCATAATGAATATGATAAAAATTATATACAAGTGAATATTATATTTTAGACAGTTTTTTGGGATGAATATAGTCAAATCACATTATAACCACTTGATCAGGGCCTATGAGTATGTAATAAAAGAAATGTGCTTTATACAGTACAAAGAATAAATATAATTAGGGATTTTGAAAAGTTGTTGAATGGGGAACTTTGTTATAAATGGATGTATTATAGAGGGAGCCCACTGTATTAGATTTGAGACAGTTATCTGGAATGAATATTGTATTTCAGTTATACGGTATGTTCAATGTTATAAGACCATTACAACAGAATAACTTGAGGCCTGCACTTCGAGTATTAAAAGATAAAAAAGGGAATACCCTAACAGAGAAAACAGATATTCTACATAGATGGAAGGAATATTGTCAAGAAATGTATAAAGGAACAACCCAGTCGCCAAATCAGAGCATCAATGAATTAGAACAAGAAGCAGAACCTACAATGGAGAGATCAGATATTCAATCATACATCTGAAAAAAGGAAAAGCTCCAGGTAATGATGGTGTGACATCAGAGATGATAAAAGCCGGGGGAGATTCCAGTGTTCAAATATACCATACTTTATGCTGAAAGATATGGAAAAGCGGAATATGGACAGAAGAATGGAAAAAATCAGTATACATACCCTTGCCAAGGAAAGGAGACCCCTTCAACTATGTACCGACTATAGAACAGTAGCACTAATTAGTCAAGCCAGCAAAATACTACTGCAGATCATAATGAAAAGAATACAATACAAATTAGAAGAAGAAATCCATTAAGTTCAAACTGGTTTTCGAGCAGGAAGAGGAACAAGAGACCACATATTCAACATGAGGAATATAATTGAGAAATGTAGATAATACAGCTTAAATCTACATATGTGTTTCATAGACTACATCAAGGCGTTTGATTGTGTTAAACATCGTCAGCTGTGGTCCATCATGGGAGGCATGGGCTTCTCCAAACATCTAATACATCTTATTGAAACACTATATCATGAACAAGCAGCAGTAAGAGTGTAGTGAGACAGAGGTGCACTCTATCCATTTATCTATTTAAGATCTGTGAAGAGAATATGAGAAATGTAAGAGAAGAACTAGAGGAAAATGAGTTTCATCCAATAAATGTCGGTGGGTACAAGATTCCAGAAATAAGATATGCAGATGACACAGTCCTCCTTACTACACTTCCTGAGGGGACTAAAACAGCTAATCACAACAACAACAAAATACAGCGAGATCCAAAATCTATATCTAAACGCACAGATAAAACAAATACCAAAACTTCAAACCAATAATCAACATAGACAATATAGAACTAGAATGTGTCAACAAATGTGAATATCTGGGAGCAAATATAAACAGTTCCGGAGATTGTTCAGTCGAGATTAGAAGACTCACAATTACAGCACTCAAATTAACACAAATGATAAATCTTTGGGAAAGTGGTAATAATGACACTAAAGTAGCCCTTTTGTGATCATGTGTTTTCCCAGTGGCAACATATGGATGCAAGACTGGACTTTAAACAAGACAATATCCAAAAGAATAAATTCATTTGAAATGAAGTACTGCAGAAAGATCCTACGAATATCGTGGATAGAGAAAAAGAACATTGAAGTTTTGAAATTACTGAAACTAAATGAAGGGTAGCTTCTAAATACCATCATAAGAAGGAAGCTGCAGTATTTTGTACACTTTAAGCGACATGTATCGAAAGGCTGATTCTATAGAGCAGAGTGACAGAGAAGAAGAGGAAGACCATGAACACGATGGACCAGCAGCATCGAAAAATGTATGCACATCTTTGGTGAATGCAGGTCTGCTTGCCCGGAACAGAGAGGTGTTCAGAGAATCACGATGATAAGTTTCTGGAAAGAATATGTTACTTGATATATATCAGCAATTAATATTACATTTGAAATAAGTTGTCAGTCATGAAGATATGTTTGTGACAAGTTATCAAATATGAAGATGATATGTTTGAGCCAAGTTATCAGAAAGAATATGTTACTTGATATATATCAGCAATTAATATTACATTTGAAATAAGTTGTCAGTCATGAAGATATGTTTGTGGCAAGTTATCAAATATGAAGATGATATGTTTGTGCCAAGTTATCAGAAAGAATATGTTACTTGATATATATCAGCAATTAATATTACATTTGAAATAAGTTGTCAGTCATGAAGATATGTTTGTGACAAGTTATCAGAAAGAATATGTTACTTGATATATATCAGCAATTAATATTACATTTGAAATAAGTTGTCAGTCATGAAGATATGTTTGTGACAAGTTATCAGAAAGAATATGTTACTTGATATATATCAGCAATTAATATTACATTTGAAATAAGTTGTCAGTCATGAAGATATGTTTGTGACAAGTTATCAAATATGAAGATGATATGTTTGAGCCAAGTTATCAGAAAGAATATGTTACTTGATATATATCAGCAATTAATATTACATTTGAAATAAGTTGTCAGTCATGAAGATATGTTTGTGACAAGTTATCAAATATGAAGATGATATGTTTGAGCCAAGTTATCAGAAAGAATATGTTACTTGATATATATCAGCAATTAATATTACATTTGAAATAAGTTGTCAGTCATGAAGATATGTTTGTGACAAGTTATCAAATATGAAGATGATATGTTTGAGCCAAGTTATCAGAAAGAATATGTTACTTGATATATATCAGCAATTAATATTACATTTGAAATAAGTTGTCAGTCATGAAGATATGTTTGTGACAAGTTATCAAATATGAAGATGATATGTTTGAGCCAAGTTATCAGAAAGAATATGTTACTTGATATATATCAGCAATTAATATTACATTTGAAATAAGTTGTCAGTCATGAAGATATGTTTGTGGCAAGTTATCAAATATGAAGATGATATGTTTGAGCCAAGTTATCAGAAAGAATATGTTACTTGATATATATCAGCAATTAATATTACATTTGAAATAAGTTGTCAGTCATGAAGATATGTTTGTGGCAAGTTATCAAATATGAAGATGATATGTTTGAGCCAAGTTATCAGAAAGAATATGTTACTTGATATATATCAGCAATTAATATTACATTTGAAATAAGTTGTCAGTCATGAAGATATGTTTGTGACAAGTTATCAAATATGAAGATGATATGTTTGAGCCAAGTTATCAGAAAGAATATGTTACTTGATATATATCAGCAATTAATATTACATTTGAAATAAGTTGTCAGTCATGAAGATATGTTTGTGACAAGTTATCAAATATGAAGATGATATGTTTGAGCCAAGTTATCAGAAAGAATATGTTACTTGATATATATCAGCAATTAATATTACATTTGAAATAAGTTGTCAGTCATGAAGATATGTTTGTGGCAAGTTATCAGAAAGAATATGTTACTTGATATATATCAGCAATTAATATTACATTTGAAATAAGTTGTCAGTCATGAAGATATGTTTGTGGCAAGTTATCAGAAAGAATATGTTACTTGATATATATCAGCAATTAATATTACATTTGAAATAAGTTGTCAGTCATGAAGATATGTTTGTGACAAGTTATCAAATATGAAGATGATATGTTTGAGCCAAGTTATCAGAAAGAATATGTTACTTGATATATATCAGCAATTAATATTACATTTGAAATAAGTTGTCAGTCATGAAGATATGTTTGTGACAAGTTATCAAATATGAAGATGATATGTTTGAGCCAAGTTATCAGAAAGAATATGTTACTTGATATATATCAGCAATTAATATTACATTTGAAATAAGTTGTCAGTCATGAAGATATGTTTGTGACAAGTTATCAAATATGAAGATGATATGTTTGAGCCAAGTTATCAGAAAGAATATGTTACTTGATATATATCAGCAATTAATATTACATTTGAAATAAGTTGTCAGTCATGAAGATATGTTTGTGACAAGTTATCAAATATGAAGATGATATGTTTGAGCCAAGTTATCAGAAAGAATATGTTACTTGATATATATCAGCAATTAATATTACATTTGAAATAAGTTGTCAGTCATGAAGATATGTTTGTGACAAGTTATCAGAAAGAATATGTTACTTGATATATATCAGCAATTAATATTACATTTGAAATAAGTTGTCAGTCATGAAGATATGTTTGTGACAAGTTATCAAATATGAAGATGATATGTTTGAGCCAAGTTATCAGAAAGAATATGTTACTTGATATATATCAGCAATTAATATTACATTTGAAATAAGTTGTCAGTCATGAAGATATGTTTGTGGCAAGTTATCAAATATGAAGATGATATGTTTGAGCCAAGTTATCAGAAAGAATATGTTTGTGACAAGTTATAAGAAATAATGTGTTTGAGATAAGTTATCAGTTGTGACTAGTTATCAGAAATAATTAAAAATTACAAATAAATTACTTAGACAAATCACAGCTAGGATGTATTTAACAGTGTATGATTTTTACATTAAATATAGTTCAGACAGACACAAGAGATGCAGCTGGCAATTAGAAATTAATATTGGTGATACTCAGCAGCAGACATTAAGATGAAGATGGGTGGGTCGTGTGTGAAGAATGGATGGCAACTATATCCCACGTTAAATTTTGTTTGGAAATCTTTTGGAGTGATGAAAATTCCATTGACAGCTTAGAAAACTAATTTAGAAGTACGGGGATCTCCCTAGCGTAGTGGTTTAGCTGTTCGCCTTGTGTTCAAGAGGTCATGAATTTGAATCTTGCTCGTGTCGTCTTGTTTATAAGGTGGATGTTTTCGGAGATCCCTGTGTATTATCACTTGAAGCTACGGAGTTACGTGCTATGAGTGGTACTCTCGTCAGGCAGCGTGCTGCTTCGTTGAGAGTGACGGAGTACATATGGGAAACAAAGTACAGTGAAGTCAATCCTCTTTGACTTTTGAACCTCTGAATGTAGAAGTTGTTGGAGTAGAAAGACAAATTATAGCAAAAATTAGAAGGAAAAGTCAAGAATTTTAGGGCATATGATGAGAAGAGCAAAAACTTGAATATTTAGTAACCAGCAGAAAAGTCGAGGGGAAAAGAGAGGAAGTATAGAGGAAAATTTCTGAATGGTTTGTCACTGTGGCACTTATTAACGATACAAGATACAGAGAGTTGTGAAAAACATGATCTCCTATGCCACTTGATAGATTTAACTTTTTGGAAGGTAAAAAGTTACAGACAGATCACCTCTGAGGTACAAAGATGTATGCAAGACTTCAATGAAAGACTTTTCTATTGCCAACAATAGCGGAGAAAATGTGACCAAAGACTTGAGCTGAATGATGGTCAGCAGTGCAGAAAGATACAGAAACTTTTAGTTCTATGTGCAGTCTGGAATGATATTTATACCAACTAATGTTCTACTTGGGATGTTCTACTTCATGACTATACACATAAATTAAATAGATTATTATTAAGCTACAGTTTTGAGAATTGTTGTGTTGACCACACAAGTATATTGAATTGATGGTCAGAATAAATATGAGATTTGATAGTAGAAGCTTTTAATTTTGTTGAATTTATCTCTGATCTTCTCTGAGATGTGGATTGTGAGAAGAATGGTGAACATTTCATCAACAGCCGAGGTAACTAATGTAGAAGTCCTCAGAGATGCTAGAGTAAAATGACAAATTATAGCAAAAATTAGAAGCACCAAATAGGATAATGAATACCTGGCAACAACAAAATTATCCTAGGAGAGGGGAACTCTACCTCAAAACCCCGGGCAGATGGTGCTCGTTAACCCTGTTAGGCAAGCTGTCTAGGAGAAGGAAAACTCCAAAATGAAACCTCCACTGCCCTGTGGACAATCCTTGGATGGATAAGGGCTAGGGAAACACATCCTGACTCAAAAGTAAGATGGAAGACGGAGACACTGGACCGAAAGGTACAAAATAGTCCAGCCAAGGCTGAAAACCACAGTGTCACGCAATGACTTCACATGTCAAATAAAAGGTTACAGATGATTCGTTTTGGTGCTTCATCTGTGGAATCCCGTCAGGTGGATGAAGTGCCGGGCTCTAAGCCTCGAAGGAGCCCACCCTCAGCGACTGGTGGTACCTCTGTCTCAATTTGTGGAGCCAGGAAAAGAGATCAGAGGAAAAAAACTACTGGTTCAAAAAAATCACATATAGATCATGATGCAGACAAAAATAAGCACTTAAAAATATTGCAGTGGAATGCAGAGGGCGTGTACAATAAAAAGACTGCACTTGCAAACCGATTACACACAGAGGAAATCGACATAGCATGCATACAGGAAACACACCTCACAAACAACAATAGATTCAACATCCGAGGATACCAAACATTTCGGAACGACAGAGAAAAAAGACATAAAGGAGGGGTTCTTATACTGGTGAAAAACAATATCGTTGCCTCTGAAATTCGAGTAGACACAGAAGAACAGGCTGAAATCATTGGAACCTGTCTAACCCTTCCAACTAAAGAGGTCACAGTATATAACTATTACTGTCCACAAGACAAGAGCCTATCTCTACACACAATTAACACAGAAAAAGATAACTGTCTTGTAATTGGTGACTTCAATAGCCACTCACAGAGTTGGGGATATACAGAACAAGATACTAGAGGAGAAGAAGTGGAAGACTGGCAGTGTGAGGTGAAACTTCAACTGCTTAATGAACCTGAAGACCACCCAACTTTCTACTCTAGAAGATGGCACACCACCTCAACCCCTGACCTAGCCTTTGCAACAGACGCCTTAGCGAAAATAACATACAGGGAAGTGCTGGAGCAGCTTGGCGGAAGTGACCATCGCCCCATCAAACTCACCATTGACATTAACCATACCCCTGCTGGCCCTAAACCACACCCAGATGGAACTTCAAGAAAGCAAACTGGAGTAAGTTTGCTGACCTGACAGACAAATTCACAAAAACCTTAAATCCAAGGATTAAAAACGTGAACAAAACTGCACAACTCCTGGCTTCTGCACTTCTTCAAGCAGCCAAGCAAACCATACCAAGAGGTGCTAGGAAAAATTACAAACCATACTGGTCTGACGAACTCGATGAGTTAGAGAAAGAATTGTGAAAGGCCAGAGACACAGCAGAAAAAAGCCCATCTACAGAAAACAACATATCACTAAAAGCTGCTGTAGCCAAACTAAGAAAAACGACAATTACAAACACAAGGAAAAGCTGGCATGATAAAACAGAAAATTTAAACTTCGACAAAGAGGGAAGAAAGCTATGGAAAATAACAAAAATGCTCAACAATGAAGATAACAAAACAGCACCAGTAGCTATAGAGAATGGTGGAGATGTACTCACAGGAAAGAAGGCTGCAAATCACTTTATACAGCATTACCAAAGTACTGCCTGCCACAAAGTCGATGAAAATAGGAGAAGAGAAGTAAGAAAAGAACTACGGAATATCGAAAAAGAGATCAGCAAAGATAAACAAGATGTCATGAATATTCCATTCACGATTAATGAACTAAATGAAGAACTAGCAGTATTAAAACTTAGGAAATCACCTGGCCCTGATGACATACCAAATTAACTGCTAATTCACATCGGACCATCAGCAAAAAAGAAATTAATAAAAATTTTTAACAACTGTTGGGATAGAGGTCTAGTGCCACAGGTGTGGAAAACCGCCATAATGATACCCATCCACAAGAAAGGCAAGCCAAAAAACAAGGTGGACAGCTATCGCCCAATAAGTCTGACCAGCTGTGTTTACAAATTAATGGAGCGCCTGGTAAACAAAAGAATGATGTGGTTCCTAGAAAAAAATAAAATCCTGCTAGATCAGCAAGCTGGCTTCAGAAAGTGTAGATCAACTGAAGACCAGATTACACTAATTGCCCAGGAAGTAGAGGATGCTTTCCAGGAAAAAAAGCAGACATCAGTGGTGTGGGTAGATATGGAAAAAGCCTTTGATTGTGTATGGAAAGATGGACTCCTCCTTAAACTACAACAAAACAAAGTGACAGGGCGCATGTATTACTGGATAAAACACTACCTGCACAACCGAAAAGCAGCAGTGAAGCTTGAAATGAAGCATAGCAGAAAGAAACTCTTTAAGCATGGAGTACCACAGGGAGGTGTTCTATCCCCCACTCTGTTCCTTATATTTATGAATGACATTGACCAAATTCTCTCGCGTAAAGTAAATGCTGCAATGTATGCAGACGATCTGGCGATATGGTGCAGTGAAGAGAGCGTAGGCACAACAAAAATAAGGTTGCAAGAAACTATGGACAATTTGGCCAAGTGGACAGACCAATGGGCCATGTCTATCAATGTCCAAAAAACTACCTATACCATCTTCAGCATGTCCACCAAACCACAGAAAATCCTACTAACCATAAATGGTCAAACATTGCCAAAAGATGAGACACCTACATACCTTGGAGTCCCTTTTGATCCAAGACTTACATGGAAACAGCACATAGACAAGTGCCAAACAAAAGGTACAATGAGGACAGCACTCCTTAAAAAATTGGCTGGAACAGATTGGGGTGCAAATGGAAAAATTCTAAGTAGAGCATATACAGGTTATGTAAGACCAGCTTTGGAATATGGAATGTCAGCATGGGGGACTGCAGCCAAGAGTAACACTCAAAAGATCTCAAAGATACAAAACCGCAATCTCAGAATTATAACAGGAGGTATGAATACTACCCCAATCACAGAAATGGAAACATGCACAGGTTTGCCATCAATGGAAGAAAGAAGAAATGAAAAAATCCTCACACAGTATGCAAAGTTCAAATGTTTGGAGAGTCATCAAATGAACCAAAGACTAAGCAGACCTACAAAAGAG
Source organism: Meghimatium bilineatum (assembly GCA_034231615.1). Lineage (NCBI taxonomy): Eukaryota > Metazoa > Mollusca > Gastropoda > Stylommatophora > Philomycidae > Meghimatium > Meghimatium bilineatum. The sequence continues at coordinate 24,246,668 of CM067307.1, forward strand.
CGACTCAAAAGAGGTAGCTTTCTACACTCCGCTAAACAGCTCCAGAAATCACTCACAGATACAGACCTACAAAACCTAAAACCACTAAACACCTTTAACACATACCCAACATGGGACAGGAAAAACTTCCCAAGAATTATGGACAATATACCAAGCATCATTTCGAAAACAGAAACTACTATACAAGTACTAAAGGAGACAACTAAGAATCACATACAGAAAGCATACCCAAATGATATATGGACACATGTATATACAGATGGATCAGCGAAAGAGGCAGTATTAGATGGAGGATCAGGAATATATATAGTAACACCAGATGGAAAAGAAATAGAGAAATCCATACCCACAGGCAAACATTCCACAAATTTTAAAGCAGAAATGGAAGCCATAATAGAGGCAGCCAAAATGCTCATGAATTGCTTGCCGAGTCACAACAGACATGTAGTATTTCTAACGGATGCAAAATCAGTATTGCAGGCATTGAAAGATCCAAAGAACACGAGCATGAATGAACTTACGGCCTGCTTACTACACCTCAGCAGTACCACCAAAGAAACAGTACTGCAGTGGATCCCAGGTCACTGTGGCATACCTGGAAATGAAAAAGCTGATCTCCTGGCAAGGAAAGGGGGATCACTGGAACAAATAGAAAATGATAATACGTACTATGAAAGTAAGACCATGTTAAAAGCAGAATATAAGAAAAAGTGGAAGCAAATGCACCCAACTGCAGAACCAAATGACCCCTACCACCAAATGTCACGCAAGGAACAAACCATCATTTTCAGACTACGAACTGGTCACAACAGACTGAGAAGTCACATGTTTCGAAAGCTGAAGATTGGTGAGACAGACCTGTGCAACTGTGGACTGAGCCCAGAGACTGCAGAACACATTCTTCATGCCTGTCAACTCTACCAAGAAGAGAGGGAGAAAATATGGCCTACTGAGACGGCACTGCTTCCAGACTTGAGGGGTTCCATGGATGACCTGAAGCGAATCACACAATTCATTGAAGCTATTGGGGCTGTAACCTGATATCTGACTGAAGAACGATGAAGAAGAAGAAGAAGAACATCCCGAACAAACACTTTCTGGCAGTGGGAGACTTTAACAGACACTCCCAAAGCTGGGGATATAACAATTTAGACGGAAGGGGAGTAGAGATAGAAAGTTGGCAAGATGATAAAAACCTAATCCTCCTGAACAATACACAGGATCCACCAACTTTCTACTCAAGAAAATGGCATAGCACCTCAACCCCAGACCTGGCATTCTGCACCTCAGAACTGGCTGGAATAATGGAAAGAACAATAGGCGAACAACTTGGTGGCAGTGATCACCGTCCAGTTATCATCCAAGTGAACAAATCAACAATTACAAGACAAACTAAGCCAAGATGAAACTACACGAAAGCAAACTGGCACATATATAAACATAGAGCAAACCTACTTTCAAAAGACAAAATTAACAGGCAGAGACATCAACACTATTATCATGGAGTTTAATAAAGGAATACTTCAGGCAGCTAAGGAGACAATACCAAGAAGAGCAAGGAAGAATTATGTGCCATATTGGACCAATACACTTCAAAAACTACAGGAAGAACTGACTAAAGCACGTATTATGGCAGAGAAGCAACCATCACAACAGAATCACATAGCTCTACAAAAAAACCACACAAAAAACAAAGCAAAGTTCACTAAATAAAAGATAGAAACACAGAGAAGAAGTTGGAGGGACAAAACTCAAAAATAAAATTTTGAAAAGGAAGGGAGAAAGCTGTGGAAACTAACCAAGCAAATAAATGATGACAGTAATACCCGGCCTCAAAAAATTACGCTGGAAGATTCAGGTAAATTCTACTCTGGCAAACAAGCAGCAGACAAGTTTGCGGAATCTTATAGAAAAGAAAGCACAATTACCATCAATACATGGAGACAACGAAGCATTCGTCAAGAAAGGAATAATGATAAGAACAACACAAACTGCCCAGACCTCATGTCCAAATTATTCACAATAGAATAATTAAAGGCATATATAGCGAAACTGGAGTATAGTACTGGATGGAGTATGAGTCCGGAAACACTCAGGCGACAATTCGGTTGTATCCTCAACGTTTTTAACCATCAGCGTATAATAATAGAGGTCGTGTTCTGGTAATCCAGTCACCGCGAATTCAAGAGTATGTGTTTAAGAGTGTGTTGCTGAACCAAAACTGCCTGGGTATATAATATATCACGTTTTTATCATACCAATTTTATTATTGGAGCACCTTAAGGGGATCAACATGTGATATATTCTATCCAGAACGTGGTCTTCCTTATGGCGCTATTGAATTCTCCTCGGTCTTGAGCAAGGTGTACCGCCTCCTTTAGGGCAGACATTCCTGTATGTCTTCTGTCCAAGGGCGTCTTGGTTGGCCTCTACACCTGTTACCTTCTATCGTCCCTCAAATATCACTATCACCATACCTTTATGTCTCTTAACATGACCGAAAAATGCTAGTTGCTCAATTAATATGGTTTTCAGAAGCCAGCCCTCTTGGGCGATGATTGTGCTTTGTACCTCCTGGTATGTTTTCCTTGCTGTCCATCGTTTTCTCAGAACTATTCTATAGAATTTTAATTTAAATGATGTTGTTATATTGGACAATGTTTTATTAGTACCCATGTTTCGCATTCTTTGCATTCGTCGTTACTGGAAACACACATGTTTGTAATAAGCACAATTTGGTTCTTATTTGGTTCACAAGGGATATCATTCTAATTTCCAGTTTTTGTACACAGGAATCATGGTCAACCTACATATGAGTTTTTCATAATAATATTTTTAACATTTTAGACAAATGCATACAACAGAAAAAAGAACAAACTATTTGTTTAATTCGTGTTTAAATTCAAGATGTAGCAGGAGTACATTTCTTCTCTTTTTTGGACACAATAATTAGTCTTCCACTTCTTCCACGTCCTGTTTTCTTAATAAATCCTGCTTTATTTGAAAGCTCCTCAGTGCTCCCATACATCTTTATGTGGATATCCATCTCCGTGGGCCAGTGTTCTTACCATAACTGGTTTAGTGTATTTCAGTCTTGCAGAATATGTTCAGTGGTCTGTGCTGCCTGCCCACAAGGGCACAGAGGTGATGGGACCAGTCTCATTCTATTTAAGTGCCTGTTTAATCTGTTGTGTTCTGTTCTGATGCGAAAGGTAATAACCTGTTTTGCTCTGTCGAGATACTGGTAATTGTATTTTGGGTGGTCAACTTTCCTGATGGTTTTGATGAGTGTCCTTTTTCTTGGTAGGCGATTTCTTGTTCTTTTTGTCCCTGTGTTGCTCCATCCTTTGCCAGCTGTCTGCCTTTTCAATTTCCTGGTATGCCACAGTGGGATGATAACTAATAAGGGGAGAATAATTAGTTGAAACAAATTTATTGACAATTGTTCTTATTATCTCCCTTCGATTGTAAACGTAAAACCGGCTTTTATAAAATGTCAAGCTCTCTGTTTACGGTGATTAAATTAGTGGGTTTAAAAAAAAATAAAGCATTATGTTAAATCAAAGTGAACATCTAAGACACAATAGTCAAATTTTCTTCCTGTAAACAGAGCCCTTTTTCTATCTCGTACAGTTCACGAAAGTAAGATTGCTGCTAAGATGTCAAAATTAGGACAAAAAACATTGCGTGGTGTTGACTGTGATATGTGTTTTAGATTAGTGGTCAGCCCGAGTAATGTGTATGGTAGATTTATGATTAGCCCGTATAATGTAGACTGTGCTATGTATGATAGATCAGTGGTCAGCCTGTGTGATGTGGAGTGTGCTATGTATTATAGATCAGTGGTCAGTCCGTGTGGTGCGGAAATAAGAAAATGGAGCTCATATTAGTTGCACTATTACCTAACATGCACATCGTAAATGGTGACTAAGAAAGATTTGAGGGTTGAGTTGGCTAACCCATTCCATTGACGGTCTAGTGATCCAGTGATCCAGAAGTCATAGGATTTCCTAGTCAAAAAGGTGACTTTAGCTTAAGGCTGGAGATGGATTTAGCTGATATGTCAAGACCAACTATCACTTGGAAAAGCAAAATCAATGCTATAGATTCATACATGTCTACAAGAACCATTACTTTCAATTATTAAACGCATGCGGTTGCATCTGTGGGTCCCACAAATGTCCGACTAGACAAACCACCCATGCAACAGAAAACCTTAGTAAATGACATGCGGTCATATTGAGGCTCCTTTATGGAAGCTTGTAGCATGTCATCTATACAATTATAGACATCCTCTGAGTAGAAAACTCATTCAATGGGCATTGCACTGAGCTGAAGTCTCCTGGGTATGAAAGAAAGCTCACAAAAAAATTACCGCACTGCACATAGGAAGTAAGAGCTAAAAGCGCCCATTTCTTGTGGTTCCGAATCAGTAAATCAAAATTAAATCGACAAATATACCTACTTGCATGGTTTATACTTCTATTGATAAGTGGGGGGGGGGGGGGTGGTTAACTCCCTTTCACTCTTAAGAAATCATAAAATGTTTTTTTATTGCTAGTAATTTAGCCAAATGACGGGTGAAACCCCTATAGTAACGATTTTTTTTTACAAAAAAGGGTAATCACCCCTTTCTCAGTAAAAATATGGAATTATTTCATACAACAACGGAAGAATGCCTTTTTTACATTAGTTTTTTTTAAGATAAAACCCCTTCCACATCGAAAACGTCTCTACGGCCCTGATAGTTATCTATGGGCCTTTATGGAACAATGAACTCCACATCAAAATCCACTTAGTTGCTGCTTACGAAATGTTTGACAGGTAACAGTGTAGCTATTCTTTGTTCCCCTTCCAGTCCCGGCTAAACAAGGGCAGTTTTTTATTCATTTCTCCCACCCAGGCCCGGTAAAACAAGGGCAGTTTCTATTGGAAATTAAGTTCATTTAACTACCATTGCTTTCAGATTGTTCACTAGAAACAAATTGTCAAAGATATTATTTCTTTTTAATTGTATCAAAGAACACAGGTTAGCTCTTTTGGAAATCTAATTTATTCATTGGATGATCCCCTGACAGACTCCTGACAATCACATAATATTTTGAAATAATTTAAGACGTCTACAGAAAATACGTTATGACCACTGATCTATGTATAAATAGATTTAAGCCTTTACAATCGCCTGCGCTTAGTGTTACCATGCCCCCGTGTCAAAAAGCGTGCCAAACTCGTAAACATGATCACACTTCTCTTATTTTCACGAAGCTATACCAAGTGTGTTGATTCGAACACGTGACACATTCGTTATATGCATATTATTAAACTTATAGAAACCGGGACACGTCACAACCGGGCGAGATATCAGGCAGCGATATAAAACCAAGACAATTCCCGTGAGACCGTGACTAACACACATATCTGCCATTCATATAAACAAACGCATATTTCCGCTATTATAGTGAAAAATATATTTATCAAGTCAAAATATTTTAAGTTTACATTTTTTTAAAAACTCAACCAACAGAATATATGTTTTTATATTGTGAATTTGCGTTATTTTTTAAAGTAAATGCTCTCTGAACCATGAAGTTTTTAAAACTCATAAACTGCAATTCCGTCCCCCCCCCCCTCCCCCCCGAAACGTGACAATGTACATATTCAGAGAATTGCAGTAATGGTATTGACTAGATGTGATTTGAGAAGGTGTTCCCTCTCCGGAAAGATCAGAAGAACGCGTGATCAGCAACTGACTGGGACACTGAGCTTATACACTTTTAGATGGCTGACGTCATGGCAAACAGAGCATATATAGGAATGCTCCCAGTTCTGTGACACTTATTTATAGTACAAAATCAAGAATCCTCAGAAATAAAAAAAAATATTTTCTTATAAAATGTGACAATTAAGAATTTAAGTCATTAAAAACTATACATTATCACTGTATCCAAATATTTTCTATTTTATTTTCAAAAAAATGTATTCTTTACAATAAAACAAAATGAAATAATTTGACTGAACATTTGTTTTTAATCACAGAATGATTAAAAATTACTATTGTAATTACAATAGTAAAAAAATGACAAAAAAGTCGAGCGAAGCATAAAAATACGTTTAAGTGTTTGGGTGTAAATACAAATAATACTAAAATTTAAGTAATTACAAAGTTATTTCATGACAAAAAAGTCGAGTGAAGCACTTTCTAAGCAGCTCTCCTATACCCCCGTAATCCTCTCTCGAGGCGGTATGACATAGCAGGCGCCGACATCGAAAGCCACTCGGACGCTGAGTATAGCTCACCACTCAGCTGAGCACGTTTATGCTGTTAACATTCCGTACGACCGAAAACTTCACCCCGGTGACTTCGTCCTGTCTTAACATGTCATATGGGGAGGAACCAGCCTAGATCCCAAGCGGTACTGTGACGAGCGAGCTGACTCGACACTGGCTGAACCTTGGTGGAGTCTAAGACATGTGAACGGACTACTGACACTGGTTCCCATACAAAGTCAAGAGCCAACTTTTGTAAAGTTCCGCGGGGAACTTGAACCTTATACGGACATTATCCCTTAAACTTCATAATCTTATGTACCACACATTTTGTTACCCATGACAACAGTGAGGGAAGAATGTCGCGCATATTGCTTTCAAAAAACGTTTTTATAAATAGGAGAACGGGGAAAAGTTACATAAAATCTCTCAATATAAATTAGAGTTATTAATTTAAATGATATTGCCAATTATCAGATCAAAATATTTGTGTTTTGATGATTTATTAATATCTCATACTTATTACCACCCTTGATTTTGGAGTGTATGCCCGGCTATGTCCCTTGGTAAATAAATGCTAATATCTTTAACTTCCGGTTCAAATAATGTTTTCGTTTTGCTGAATCAAGAACTGGTTGATCGTAAATTTAACACATTAATATCGTAGAAATTAAATATATGTGTTACTGAAACGGATTTAATGATTTCCATATTTACATCATGGTTCGTTCAATCTTATTTATTTCGATAATGAAGATCTAAAAGAAATTGCAATGAAACGAGAGACATGGAAGGAAAGCTGTTTGTTTGTTAGTTAGATACTATAGTATATTCCTTGAAATATGCTACATTTCTACATAAAATGTAGAAAGACTACAAAGTCTGTACGTCAACCCTGAAAAAATGTTACATATTTTTTTCTAATGAATTTGACATCAAAATAATTTACATTGAAACATATAGGAAAAATAAATAAAACGTCTGATCACAAAATGTACCCAAGCTGATAATTTCTAACTTATCTTTTTGTTATTTTCAATAATACAAGCCACAAACTATAAATTTTTTTGTTCGCGAAGACAAGACACATCTGTTGATCCTATTTCTATAATTTTTAGGTGCACCCAGAACTATTTAATATTAAAAATGGCAGCAAATTAGTATAATTAAAATGAAAATAAATTATAAAACTATTGAATATAATTAAATACCACAGAAAGTATATATATTTGTGTTGGCAAAGGCAAGGCGCATCTGTTGATCCTATTTCTATAATTTTTAGGCGCACGCAGAACTAATTAACCTTAAAAATGGCAGCAAATTAGCATAATTAAAACTGAAAATAAATTATCAAACTATTAAATATAATTAAATACCACAGAAATTATATATATTTGAGTTCAATACAAGAATCTGTGAACAAATCACATGACAACATTCCAACTTTTTAATTTCATGTGCTATTGCACTATCTCGGAAACTTAAAAAAGCCTTAACTTAAATAACCGATCTAGCGATTTGCGTGCAATGAACTGGCCATCCACCTCTCACTCCATTTGCAATGTGTCGAATAGTCTGTATATGCGACTTTTAGGAATTTCATTCCATCTTATTATGTTAGCTATGTGTTCCGTCGAAAGCTGTCCACTGATTCTTGTATTGTACCTATATTTGTATTGGCAAAGGCAAGACGCATCTGTTGATCCTGTTTCTATAATTTTTAGTTGCGCAGAACTATGTAATATTAAAATTGCAGAAAATTAGCATAATTAAAATGAAAATAAATTATCAAACTATTAAATATAATTAAATACCACAGAAATTATATATATTTGGGTTCAATACAAGAATCCGTGGACAAATCACGTGACAACATACCACTTTTTAATTTCATATGCTATTGCACTATCTCAGAAACTTAAAATGTCGCAAAATAAATTACAGATCTAGCGATTTGCACGCAATGAACTGGCTATCCACCTCCCACTCAGTGTGCAGCGCGCATGTCGAGTGGTCAGGGGCTCTCATCGCGCAATGTGTTGAATAGTGGACGCGTCTGTATATGCATCTTTTAGGAATTTCATTCCGTCTATTTATGTTAGCTGTTTATTCTGTAGAAACCTGTCCACTGGTTCTTGTATTGTACCTATATTTTTATTAGCATAGGCAAGACGCATCTGTTGATTCTATTTCTATAATATTTAGGTGCGCACAGAACTAATAAATATTAAAAATTGAAACAAATTAGCATAATAAAAATGAAAATAAATTATCCAACTATTGAATATAATTAAATACCACAGAAAGTATATATATTTGTGTTGGCAAAAGTAAGATCCTATTTCTACAATTTTTAAATTAAAAATTAAAATTAGCATAATTAAAATGAAAATAAATTATCAAACTTGAATATAATTAAATACCACAGAAATTATATATATTTGTGTTGGCAAAGGTAAGATCCTATTTCTACAATTTTTAGGTGCGTGCAGAACTAATTAATATGAAAAATGGCAGCAAATTAGCATATTGCTGCTAGAGTTTGATATGATGAGATATTACTGCTAAAGTGCTGTCCATAGATTCATCAATAGATTTTACCCTTCTCTCCCCACCCACCTGTAACCCCAAATATTTAGGAAACTACAGTCTTGCTTAATTATGTATTTTAAAAATTCACTCATCTGCCTTCGAGATCAACGTTTGTCTTAGCGTACATGACTTTCTTCTAACTCACACATTCTGTCTTCTAGCTCACACACCTGTCTTCTAGTTCACATATCTGTTTCATAGCTCACACATATGTCTTCTAGTTCACACATGTCTTCTAGATCAACGTTTGTCTTAGCGCACACAACTGTCTTCTAGCTCACACATCTGTCTTCTTGTTCACACATGTCTTCTAGCTCACACATATGTCTTCTAGATCAACGTTTGTCTTAGCGCACACAACTGTCTTCTAGCTCACACATCTGTCTTCTTGTTCACACATATGTCTTCTAGCTCACACATCTGTCTTCTAGTTCACACATCTGTCTTCTAGCTCACACATCTGTCTTCTAGATCAACATTTGTCTTAGTGCACACAACTGTCTTCTAGCTCACACATATGTCTTCTAGCTCACACATCTGTCTTCTAGATCAACGTTTGTCTTAGCGCACACAACTGTCTTCTAGCTCACACATCTGTCATCTAGTTCACACATGTCATATAAGCTCACACATCTGTTTTCTAGTTCACATGACTATCTACTAGCTAACAAATTTGTGTTCTTTCTCAAAACAGGACACTGAAGCTTAAAATTGACTTATTCAAACTTAAAGAACAAAGTGGAGTCAGGAAAGCAACTATAGACAGACTGATTATCCAGTTGAATAAACATGTACCTCAAACACTTGGTAATGATGTTGTCTCGCTTTTCATGTTTATTTGATCACGTGAATATATTGTTGTTGACATACTTGTCACAATACAACAATTATATTTCATATACTATATATTCATCCAAGACTGGTAACATTACCTCTGTGTCTATGTGGACAGACAGCAGAACATATCTATGGAACAATGGAAAAGCAGATCTTTAAATGAATCAACTGATATCAAATAAAGCCGGGAAGGATGATATTGTGTTCCCAGATAGATCTCTCCGTGGTGGTGAGAAATATGTTCCTTTCATGCCACAGTCGTCACATAGGACAGAGGTTTTGACTCTCCATGTGTTGCGGTCCGCTGTCTGCAATTTTAGTTCTTGTATGGTCCTGCAGCCTGTTATTTCTCCTTCTTTAAGAATGGTGTTTTTTACGTTTGCTTTACTCCTTTCTCGTTTTATTTTATCCTCAGGCGTCCATATAAGGGCTTGTTGGTTTATTCTCTTTTCATCTAGTCTTAAAACATAACCGAGGTATTTCCATCTGCGTTTTCTTATGACATATTCTTGGTGTGCTTTCTTTCTTAAATCACTATTTGTGATGAAATCGCTCCATTTTATGTTCATAAGTTTCCGGAGACATTTGTTTTCGAAGCTGTTTAATTTTTGATCTGTTGCTTGAGTTGATTTCCAGCTTTCCCTTTCATATGTTAATACTGAGACAATATAGAAGTTGAATAGCTTTAGCTTGGTGTTTCTTCCTAGATCTTTTGACTTTCAGATATTAGTTTGGTAAATGTGCTAGCTGCAACTGCTATGCATGTATTTATTTCTTTCATTGAGTCTCCATCAACAGACATTTGGTTATCCAAGTAATTAAAGTTGGAGACTTTTTCCAGTATTTTGTTGTTTACTGAGATGTTATTTGTTGAACTAGTAAGTCCCGTGATTTTTGATTTATCTGAAAATATGAGAAAAATCTGGCTTGGGGGTTTATTATAACTATTGATATTGAGAGTTCTCATGAAGCACAATGGGAAATACAGAATAATTGCTTCAATTATGATTATTGGGGTTAAAGTCAATACTATAAGTCTTTAATGCTTCATGGTTTACAACCTGTCTGTGATAGCTGCTCCTTTTGACAATATGCAAATGAACAAAATATTCAGAACATCCATTGTCAAAACTATAACTATTTCTAAACTTCTGGATATCACATTGATCTATTGCCCTGGGTGTGCTGATATTCGTGGTAATAAGAGAGCAGATAGACTTGTATCTGTGAATTTAAGATAAACACAGGTGATGTACTGAAGTCTGTGGTAACTTGCTGGAGTGGACACTGGGATAGATGAGGTATCCAGGAGGTATCCATGCTGCATCCAAGGCAATTCAGTATCTTCTTCGTTCATTCTCAAACTCCTCCAAATTAGCAGGATGTAGTCCAGAGAACGGAATGTCTTGTGTCATGGTTTACAGCAATGATGCAATATCTGCACCTTTCGGCCTGACAAATATGACTTTAGCATAGCTTTGGGTCATGTTGACCCTATATGGAATGGGACAGCCAACTCCATCCCATAACCTCCTTAGTCGCCTCTTATGACATGCATGGAAGGTAAACAGTGTTGCTGTTCTTTACTTCCCTCTCAGACCTCTGTAACACATGAGCGGCAATTCAATATTATTTATTGTATAAATAGAACTGAGAACATGTCGAGTAGAATTAAGAGTGTTTATCCAACTAGCTAGCCATGGGGACTATCAGCATGCATATTCTTTGACATCTTCTCAGGGAGATGGAGAATTGTGGGTTTGCCTTGAAGTACAATAACATGAATTAACCAATAGCTTCTTTAATGTGATGTTTCTTTTGCAGAACATCATCAAGCACTGCTACTCTCTGTTCTGTGCAGCCATCAATAAGCACTGCTACTCTCTGTTCTGTGCAACCATCATCAAGCACTGCTACTCTCTGTTCTGTGCAACCATCATCAAGCACTGCTACTCTCTGTTCTGTGCAACCATCATAATTTCTCCAGTGTCATATTAAGGAGGCCCTTTTCATCTGCGTTCTTTTTCAAACTCCTTCAGATTAACAGGATGTAGTCTGGAGAATTAAATGCACTGTGTCTTGCAGCTTGGCTGTGATATCTTGGCCATTGGTCCTGACACATTTGACTTTAGCATGGTTTCTGTGTCATTTGACCCTGTAAGGGATGTGACAGCCAACTCCACCCCCTAAAAACCTGAGTCACCTCTTACAACATGCATGACATGTAAAAGTTTCACTATTATTTTCTCCCCTTTCATGCCGGAAAACAATGGCGAAGAAGGTCCTTGACAGAATCTTTTTTGCCTATTCATTTATCCAAGACTGGTAACATTACCTCTATGTTCCTGTGGGCAGACAATGGAACATATCCTGCAAGACTGCATTTCACGAAATCAGTTAAAGGAGGAACGCTGACCTATAGAGACGGATATATACAGAAAGATGTTAATTAATTTTGGCAGACCATCTGACCGAGTTGACAAATGCGTTTTTTTCACCTTTTGATACAGACCACAGAGTTTGATGAATCCATTCGCTTGGAGTGTTTTCTAGTGCTCTTTGGGCACTCTTCTTCTGTGTTAGTTCTTAAACTCCTGCATATTAGCAGGATGTAATCCGGAGACTGCATGATCATCCTGTCATGTTCGTCTGTCATAGTCGATAATGACTATTTGGGATCAACTGTAAAAGGTAAAGGTAATATGAGTTATGAACCATTGTCATAACACACGGTTTCCCATAAGTGCTCAGCTGTCTAGTCAGTGGTTGACCAGAAACCCCCATCAAAGATGAATGTGTCGTATTATTGGTGTAAATAAAACGGCGACTCAACACAGAGAATTTCCATTCTCTGTACTAAATTCTGCTGGAAATCTAATAGGACCATTGTTCTGCTGCAAGAGATATCCATTGGGAGTTTTGGAATGAACACTGAAGAAAAAGATCAGAAACCGCCTGAATAGGGTCCTCGACAACACTTGCTAAATTAATATGGCACCTTCCCAGAGTTTGAGCCCTGGTATCCAACTTTCTTATGTCTGGTTTAACCATGGGAATAATTTTTATTTAAACTACGAATAATGAATGGACCCATGTGACGTCAGTGACCCACAAAGCTGTACTAAATTTGGTTTGTTGTACTGAAAGGAGAATATATCTCAGACAGCTGTAAACCTTGATTTGGCAGATTCTGTTTCAAGAATACATCCTGCTAGTTTACAAGAGTTTGAGAATGAATGCAGAAGAAGAAGTAACGGTTCATGTCTGGAACGTGTGCCTACCAATGTTTACAGCGCTCATAGTTTTTAAAGAATTGTCTGGTCTTAATTTTTTAATAGTTTGTGACATTGCAGAATGCAATTGTTTAGTAGTTTGAAGCCAGGGAAATAATTAACGAAAATAGGAAGAACACAGTTTTTGAAACACAGTAGGAGGGTGTAGGGAAAGGAATTAAAATTAGTTGTAGGTAAAGGTAGGCCCCATGGCAGCCACCTGATGTCACAGATGAATATAACTTCATGCACTAAACCACAGCAGCTATTAATTGGGGTGGCCAGTTTCCTATCTTACTGTCTTTACCTCCCATAACTCATGCGTCAAGTACCCTATTACAGCTGAATCGACAGGAGGAGTGGTCGTGTCCAGCGAGAAATCACAACGGGAATTTTTGTTTGTCCGGACAAGGTTTAGAACCTGGTATGCTGTAATCCAGTGATAGCAAGCAAGCTCACTATCAACTAGGCTACTGTGCTCCTCAGAATTCATTTTAACACTGCGCCTAACACCTCTCCCCTCCAAACTCTAGCATTATCCCTTCTCATTAAATCATGGCATAATTTCACTAACATTAGCCATTTTTGTTATTTGTGGTGACACGCTCTGCAAGTGATGTAAAATTATTGACTACATAAAAACTGTGTACACCATAACAAACTTTCAATGAACCTGTGCATAATTTCTGAGTTTGTTCTTTTTTCTGCTTATAGAGGAACTATTACATAGGCACGCGTTCCAGACAAGGACAGATGTGACATTATTCTATTGATCTGCTGATGCCCAAAAGGGGATCAAAGTATAGCAACCTTGTGACCTGCTATGCATGTTGTAAGAGACAGCTAAGGAGCTTTAGGGGGGTACTTTTCTATCCTATTACATTGGTCAAAGTGACCATAAGCCATGTCAAAGAATGAGTCTAGAGAACTGAGTTCATTATGTGTGGTTTACAGTTTATCTGCGATATCTCGTCTTTCTGCGACACATTCCAACTTCAGAATGACTTCTGAGTTACTTTAGTATTCTATGGCATGGGTCAAGCCAACCCCAAATTTCCTTATTTATCTTTAACAACATACATGACAGGTCATAGTTTTGCTATTCTGCACAACACTTTAAGATCCCGTCAACATACTGCGGGCGACTAAATCTTCATATCCATGACAAGGGGCTGGCTGTGATGTGTACTGACCAAATAAAACATTAATTAAAGTCTATATTATTAATTTGAAGATTTGTCACAACTTTCTAATTTTCAGGGGGATCTCCCCAGTGTAATGGGGTTAATCTGTTCGCCTTGAGTTCAAGAGGTCATGAGTTCGAATCTGGCTCATGTCATTTTGTGTATAAAGTGGATTTTTTCAGAGATCCCCGTGGGTTATCACTTGAAGCTGTGGAGTTACGTGCTATGAGTGGTACTCTTGGCAGGCAACATGCCACTTTGTTGAGAGTGATGAGTATATATGGGAAAACGAGTACAGTGAAGTCAATCCTTTACACCTTTTGAACCCCTTTTTTTAACTTTTCTAATTTTCAGATGATGAGAGATAAAAAAGACAGAAAGTAGAACAGACTGCAGATAAGCATCAACAAATGACTTCAGTAGTAGGAAAAGGAAAATATTAGCTAGAGCTGCTGAAACCTCATGATGCTTTACTAACCCTACTGCCCATGAATGGAAACAATCAGGGCTTCATGATTAGGGTGCCAAAGAGGGAGTTTTAGTGGTGTACTTTGCTGTCCTATTACATGGGTCCTCCAATTGTGCTGTTAAATGTTGTGGGTGAAGTTGGAGTTGTCAGACTTTGGCTATTGTCAGCGCGTGTCTCTTTGAGGTTTCTTTGATTGTCTCCATCCATCTAATTCTTGGTCTTCCTTCTTTCCTGTAGCCCGATCTTCAGCTGTTGTATGCAAAAAGTGCTGGTTGCTTTGGTTCCATTCTAATGATGTGACTAAACCACCTTGTTTGCTGTCTCTCAATGTAGTCTTGAGATGGTTTTTATTTCTTCTCTGATATCTTCATTTCTCCGTTGATCTCAATGATTGATATTTTTAACTTTTCTCAAACATCTCATTTCATGCAAATGTATTGTTAAAACCATACCTTGCAATGTGATTTGGTGCCACTAGAATGGGCCTGGTTTGATTCCCATTAGTCTCAAGAATTTTCACCTCGCTGGGGGACTGTGTGCTAAATATTTTAATGTGGTACCCTTATGACCCTGATGGGTGCAGGTTTATAGATAGAATAGATATTTAATGTAAATAAAATTGTTGAAGATTATATTAAGTATTTTGTCATTTTTTTAACCACAATGAATGACAGAATTATATCAAAGAATGATTGTCCAGATTTAGAGACATGTCTCAGAAATAAGAGATTGCTTCTACATCAATCGCTCTGATTCTGAAATATTTTTGAGTCATGACCCCATTTTATAGAAACAAACTGATCTGCGACCCCATTTTACGAAACAAAGTTACCCTCTACCCAAATACATTAAAACAAGGTCTTGATATAGTTAGAAGAAAGCATACAAAATTACGGCTTTTTGCGTCTTTACAGATGGTCGAAAAGCTGGCCAGTGCAAAATTTCATATGAACAAGGAGACCCTCAAATTAATTAAATTGCCAAAATGCATAGTGTCTATGTTTCACACGATTTCTTTCCTAGGCAAATTTATTGGTTGGTTGGTGATCCAGCGGTCCATGGGCTCATGCCCTTTGACCCAATGCCATTGTGTGATATATGCATGTGTTTGTGAGCTGTTGTTTTGTTCCAAATAATGTGTTCCATTTATCTAGTCCTGGAGGGAGAAGCATTTTCCTGATGTCATCTAGTGCTGTGCATTTAAAAAGGCTGCTGTTAACATTTTCATAGGGATGAGTGCACAGCCAGCACTCTGGATTGTGTGTTGTGGTTGTATTCTGTTCAGGTGATTGTTAAGCTGTACATGTTGTGTGGTGTGCAGTTAGAAGATGATACTCTGGTCTTTTTTTCCCAGGAGGTTGATGTTATCTTTAGGATTTGGACTGGTGATATATTTATAGATTTCCCTCCCAGTGTTTCCCATAGCCCATCTGTTCATCCAATTTTCTTTAGTCACAAATTTCAGCATCATTTTAACTGTGTGCATGGATGTTTATGTATATGGCTTCAGGTGGTACAATGCAACTGCTAGTGTTGTTATTTCGGCTTCATAGTTAGAACATATCTCTCCACAGGCATCAAACAACTCATCAGATGTTTTGTCTGGATATTCTATATAGACACCATAACCTGCTTTGATGGTGGCTTTGAAAGCAGACCCATCAGTATAGACATGATTAGAAATGAATCCATTGTTCTGGGTAAGTGTCTATTGTTTTCTGTGTTGTTTTCATAAGACTAACTGGGTCGGAACTTTTCTGTGCATTATTTCTTAATTGTGTCTTGATTTCCGGCAATTTAAAACCTGCATGTGGCGGTAAACATTTTTCTACTCTTTGCAGTTCTTGTCTCTTGTCTGGGAGGTGATAGCTGTCTGTTATTTCATCAACATGGCTCAGGACTGACTTGTTTTATTCTGTGGTTTGGTTGCCAGTTTTCTACAAGTTGTTTCTACAAATGTAGAACCCCTTGAGATGTGGAGAGATATGGCTTCAATGGAGGCTTATGAAAGAAGTAAAAAATGAACAAAGACCACCCAAATAAACAAGCCAGTTTTATTAAGATGCTGCTTTATCAACTTTTACTTGGAGGCTTTGAATGATAGTTTAAACAAGAAAACATGATCAGCCTTTTGATATAAATGTTGAAAATGTTTTGTGTATTGTAATTTGTAGGTTTTCTTGTTTACACATCATAACACCCTAGTTTTAGTGATAGTTCGTCGTGTCTAAATGGACCATTATAAAAACATGTGTTTTACTTAAGTACATTTTTAGATAAATTTAACAAGATTATATGTGAAAGTAGATATGCTTTCAAAATAGGCAAAAAATTGCCAAATATTTTGTTTTTTGCATTCATTCTCAAAATCGATTGGTAGAATGTAGTATAGAGAACGGAATGCACGTGTCATGGTCTAGAGCCTTGTTGAGATATCTGCACCATTCGGCCTGTCATATTCAACTTAATCATGAGCCAGATATTTAAAATGGCAACCCTATGAAAGAGATAGAAACCCTGTGAAAGAGATAGCAACCATATGAAAGAGATAGAAACCCCGTGAAAGAGATAGCAACAATCTGAAAGAGGTGGCAGCCTGTGAAAGAGATGGCAACCCTATGAAAGATGGAAACCCTGTGAAAGAGATAGAAGATGGAGATCCGTTGTAGTCAACGCTTGAAAATTAGGCATGTTCGCAGTGCTTGGGCCTTTACAGCTCAGTGCGCAGGTAAAACGATCAAGGAGGAAAATGGTGCCTTTGCGGTCACTACGAGTAGTATGACCATGGAGACTATGGCGGTGACCAAGGCATTTGAGTGGCTACGCACACAGAAAGTAACGCAGGTCTGCATCTTGAGTGACTCTATGAGTATGATTAAGAAGGTACAAGTGGGTCTCGTTCGCGAACAGTGGATTGAGGCCTTGAGAAATGCGAGCTTGAAAGCGGTTACATTTATTTTCGTGCCGGGACATGTGGGCGTTCTAGGCAATGAAAGAGCGGATCAACTGGCATCGTGTGCGATTGTGGCAAAGGGCGATGGGGCAATGGATCGCACTGACGTGTTGAACTCCTTAAGAGATATAACACGCGAGAGTGAGACTAATGTGGATGATGATTCCTTTTCAATGGCTAGGATTAAATATCAGGGATTGAAATGCGGTATTGCTAGAGGTGAACATTTCGGAGGTCGCAGAAGAATGATGGTCAACCAGCATAGGACCGGTACTGTCAGCAGAAGTGTGATGGCGGATACACTCAAGGAGAGATCGGAGCAACTATGGATGTGTCCAGTTTGCAGTGATGATGATCCGACGACTAACTAACTAACTAACTAGCTTGAAAATTAGACTTGAAATAGCCACGGCTGCAATGCCCAGATTAAATACCATATGGGAGAGCAGAATAAGTACATCAGTGAAGATAAGCCTGCATAAAATTGTATGCCATGTGTATCATGTCGTGGTGTGAGACTCGGAATTGGGCGAGGGGGTTCACGCTGTCGGTGAACGACACCTCGGCTAAGAAGACGAAAGAGCCATGGTCCAACTCTTCTCGCGGATGAGAAAAGGTTCAGCATCCGATGGGCATAGGCACAGAACGTCGAATTACTCGAGGCAGGTTCACAGACGGCGGAACACCTCGCGCGAGATAGACGTGAACGACAATCGTCTTGGCGAAGAGTCACTACGCACCCACGTGACTGTCGACAGATAGGCAGGCTGTCACGGGCTAGGGAAGCTTACTACCGAATTAAAGGCATGACAAAATCGGATGTGCTGGGCCTCGGATTTCTAGACAACAAAGTGATCCAATCGACGTACAAATAACACAGTTTAACTGTGGAACTTGTGGCACAACGTACTTCGCTCTCGCCGGCGGAAATCTCACGATTTATTCGTTGTGGTTATAAGAGAATGAACGCAGAAGAAGAATAGGCCATGCATACCATATGTACCATTATAGACCTATAAATCTAAAAAGAAATACATTTTCTATTTGTATGGGTACACAGATTTCTAGTTAAGATGTTGAGAAGAATATGCTATGTAATATGTCACTGTCATTAGAAGCGCTGAAGAGAGTTTCATGGCTAGGCAATCAATCAATAAACCGTAACCCTTCAAGGTCGTAGGAGTGCCACATTGGTTGCTTCAGCACACAGAGTCCTCCAGCGAATTATATCCTCAGCGATGCGGATGAGTGTGGAAATATATTGTCCTGTCCATTCCTTGATGTTGTCTGTCCATGCCTTTATTTTCCCTCCTCTGTTTCTTCTCCCTTCAACAGTTCCCTGTAGTATTGTTTTTGACAAGGAATCATGTCTGCATACATGTCCGAACCATGCTAGTTTTCGTCGTTTCACTATTGAAAGCAATGGTTCCTGAACTCCTGCACATATCTCCAATAGGAAATTCGTAGAATTTGTCTGTAGCATTTGTACTCGAAAGCCTGTAATCTTCTCAGGCCTATATAGGGACCTACCACTGACTAAAATATTTATGCTAAGTTTGGCAGTAAATAAGCAGGATAGTGGAAAAATTAGAGGCAATGGTGATGTGGTTATATAGAGGAAAGTGTTGTCAAGACATAGAGGATTTATTTAATTGTAGTTGGATTATCCCATATGTGTTCCATCCGTCTCAACAAAACGATACGCGCCAGCCGAGAATATCATTCATAGCACGTAATTATGCAGCTTTAAGCTAAAGATTGCTATAATTCATAGGTAGGTAGGTTAATGAGTTTGCCTCTCTTTTGGAGAGGCGTGCTCCTTTCAACCAGCGGACACAGTCCAATTAGGCTATATCAGTACACAAGCTATAATTCAAGGGGATTTCTGCCATCTTTGTTAGCATATTCTTCCCCGTGTCCTTGAGTAATGGGCGTGCAGAGGGGGTTGCGGTCGCACCTGGCATCAAAATTGCCCCTCAAAATAATGAAAACATTGAAATGGGATTTAAGTGCCTTTGCCGTGCCAAAGTTTATGCCCCGCAACCAGTGGCGTAGCGAGAGGGGGCGGAGGTGCGAACCGCCCTGGGCGGCATCATCGGGAGGGCGGCAAATTTAAGTTCGTCCATGCTTTCACAATCACTGCCATATCTTTTTAATGTCACATGGGCGGAAAATTATGAATCCGCCCCGGGCGCCATTGATCCACGCCACGCCACTGAATCCTTCCCCCACCCCGTGGGCAAGTTGGGAAACACTGTACTAGACCTTGTCTAGTCTTGTATAGTATTCTTCTTCTTCTTATTTCCTTCCTCCTTTACCCTTTACGGGTGTCGAGGGAGATGCAATGTTCTTGTTCTCGCTTTTCTGGCAGCTTCAGATAATGTTATTTAGTGTTCGTGTAATGTCTCTTTGATGTTGTCGATCCAGCGTACTCTAGGTCTACCCCTGTCTCTTCTTTCTGCTTCTCTTTTCACATATGTTTTATAAACGAATGAATCATGGCATTCTTTCCAGATGACCGAACCATTGTGTCTGTTGGTTTTGTATGTATTGTAGAATTGATATGACACCCACTCTTTCTCTTATGACCTCGTTTCTAATTCTGTCTTATGGTCACTCCTGTGACTTTTCTCAGACATCTCATCTCTGTTGTAACCAGTTGTCTCTTATATTTTTGTTCTTAAGGACCATATTTTACATTGGTAACACAGGGTTGGAATGAAGATACTTTGGATAAGATGTTTTTTTGTGTGTTGTCATTGGTAGAATTTTGTGTTGCAATAAAAGGGATAATTGACTCAGTATTTGATTCGCTTTGCTACAACGAATGCCTATTTCGGTGTCCATCTTTCCATCTGAAGAGAATGTTACGCCTAAGCATTTGAAGGTGTTGGGTTGTTTACTGACTTCATTTTCCACTGTTGTATTTAGATTGTGTGTATATCTTCCTATTGCCATTGTTTCTGTTTTATCTATGCTTATCTTCATGTTGTTGTTCTTGCATTCGATGTCCATGGATGTTAGATGACGTTGTAGTTCAGCTTCTTCAAATGCTATTATTGACTGACCGTCAGCAAAGAGTAGCTCTTTGGTATTTTCATTTTGCATATTGGCTTTTTTTTTGGGGGGGGGGGGGTAATACTATCGATATATGTGATGAACAGGAGTGGTGATAAAACGCATCCTGCCTAACTCCAGTGGTGATAAAACGCATCCTTGCCTAACTCCCGGTGTGACCTTAAATGGTTTTGTATAGTATTAGTCTTGTATAATGTAACTTTAATGTCTATGTAGAAATTTGTGTCAGTTTTAGTGCTAAGAAGACGATCAAACGAACAAAAATATCAACGTAGACACTAAAGTCGCATTATACAAGACTATTATTATCCCATCACTTTGCTACCAGTGCCAAACTTGAAAAAAAAACGACAGCACAAGACAAAAGGAGTGTCATTAAGAAAGAAAATTTGAAATGATAACATCAGACAGATAACCAAAACAATACCAAGTATTAGAATACATAAAGAGGTACCAGATTAAGTGGTTTTCACACAGGTGCAGACTACCAACAGATAGTAGGCTTGTCACAAATAGTTATGACATATAGACACCACAGCTATAAAATCAGATGAAGACCATGCAAAAGATGGACTACAGAAATTAGAGGCTACAGGAACAAGCCTACAAAAAGCACACATGGAGGTCATCGTCAGATAACTCTTCTACCCCTTATGCCGCTAGGTACAAAATGGTTATAGCGTATAGATAGATATACACTAGACATTCCTCAAGTAGGAAACATTAGCAAATCGGAACATTACCTTTAAATTTGGCAAAAGGGCGGATAAAAAGTCACATCCTCTCGCCACTAGCCATTTTAATAAAAAGGTCATCAAATAGATCTTACACAAGAAAACGCACAAATGATCTTTCTTAAGTAACTTCTCTCCCCTCCTTTCTCAACACTCTCTAAATCGATTGAACGTCTCTGAAAATATTTAGTTCAAAAGAAGAAGGCGAACAAAACTCTCCTGGACATCCGCGTGACTAGCACCTTAGCTCATAATAAATAACGTTCCCCTTTGCACAGATGTTGCAGCTGACAATGTTTGACTGTGGTTTATGCACCATGCGAATGGTGCAGGATGTGCAGCGATGGATAGCTGTTCAAGCGTGGGTCAATATTGTCTCAGTTGTTGATGTCAATGACAAGTGACTGGACAAGACAAGACAAGCAAGTGGGACTTATTGTATAGGAAACAGAGTCTTCGCGTTACCAAAGTCTCATCTTCTGGATGGTTGAGCGTAGTCATCTCCACGTCCCCCCAATCCATGGAACTAACCTGGAGACCACCGAGCAAGATCACCGACAGCTATATGCTGCCGCTCTTGCTTCTGGCGGTGGACCCTCTGGAGATTTGACAATTCCAGGAATCTGGCAATGTCTCATTCATATGAGACAAACCTGGAAGACTGCATCGACAAGACCAACGGCAGCCTGTACATTACGGGTTGACGCTCTTGTTTTGATTAGGTCGTCCAGAGTTGGACAAATCCAGTCCTCCTGGTTTTATATCCTCTATTGAATTTATATGGCTAGCCATACGTCCGGAGATGGTCTTATGATAACGGTAGAAAATGTTTCGTATGCAGTATTTTCTGCTTGATTGACTAATTGATGTCTACGACTGATTGATTACCTGCAACAAAAATCTGTGTCATTATTTTACCACTTTTCTAAGTGTTTGGTTTGTAACTTGTTTTTTTTTTTTTCATATTCATCTTTCATTCTTGTATTGTAATAGAAAAGAGATTTTGCTGGAAATTCTTGCACACTATCTAGAGCAGATTTTTTTGAACAATGGACAGAGAGATCGAGACACGAATTCAGAAACCAACAACTTAAATTAAGGACTTGGACAAATGTCCAAACACAAATCTATAAGATGGAAACAAAAAGGAACATGATAAATTCAATCTTCATACCAACATAGTGTTATCAATGTCAGTAATGTAGGTGTAGTAATGTAGTTGTAGTAATGTAGTTGTAGTAATGTAGTCCTCTTCTTGTTCTCTAATGGACAAGTGGAAAATCTTAGGCCTACTTCCTGTGAAAGAGATCAGAAGAAAAGCAGCAAACAGAACAAGAAGAGATTATGCGAGGAATGAAGAGTCTACAAGAAATATTGGAACATCTGTGGTTAAATATATTGAAAAACAGAGATTGAAATAATTTGGTAAAGAGAATTTACTTATGTTAGCCAGCAGCAAGAGCATACAATTATGCAAATAGAAACAAGAGCAGAGGAAGACCAAGAAGCAGGTGGATTGAAGGGGTTACTAACGTTATGAGACGTTATAATATTGCTGCAAATCAAGTGACCAAACGTATCATAGCACGAAAACCGATAGTTTTCAATCCTGTGACGCATAAAAAAAAGTAGATAGATAAAAAGATAGAGAACAGAACCAGCAGAAAACAATGGCAAACAATTAAGATGTAGACATACATGATGGTCACAATACAAAAGGGCATTACTAGATCGCGAAACCAAAAAAAAAACAGTCTTCACATTATACACAAGATATAATCCAGCCTACGCTCATGCCCGTAGATAGGAAGGGGAGGTGTTCAAACCCACTTCTGTATCAAATCTGAAAATAACTTTTAGTACTAAGAACTTAGCCAGAAGGCCCGTAAAAACCCTTTCCTTAGAGATATTTCACAAAAGGTCTTCAAATTGCCCATCAAAAAGTAAAATTTACACACGAAAACCAAGAATGACCTTTTCTTGTTATTGTAGCTAACCCCTCCCCCCCTAAGGTAATCTACGGCCCTGCTTACTCTCCTACAAGACATACCCTAGTGTCGATTGTGATTCATGAGCATACATGAAGGACAACAGATTGAAGATGTTGAGAAGACGCACTAGACACTTCATGTTACTACATCAACATCGAGAAAATGTATAGGACGCTGTGGCCCTTGTTTGCTTTACGGCGTCAGGGGTGGAAGAGTTCTCTGGCCTTCTTGTGTTCTGCTTGTAAGATTGTTCCTGTGGCTTCTTTGATTTCTGTGATCCATCTTTTATATGGTCTGCCTCTGGTCTTATAGCCGTGATGTCTATGTGTCATGGCCATTTGTGGCATGATATCTATTTGTCGGTAGTCTGGAAGCGTGTGAAAACAACTTGATCTGTTGTCTTTTGATGTGTTCCACTACTGGTATTTTTTTGTTTATCTGTCTGATGTTATCGTTTCTAGATCTATCTCTTAATGATACCCTGGGTATTCTTCGTGGACATGTAATTTCTGCTGTCATTATTTTTCTTTTGTCTTTTGTTGTCATTGTCCAGATTTGGCACTGGTAGCTCAGTGATGGAATAATAATAGTCTTGTATAATGCAACTTTAGTATCTATGTTTACATTTTTGTTCTTGAAAATACGTGTCATCTGTCCTAGGATCTGGTATGTTTTGTTGCATCTTTTTGCATCTCTTTACTGGTTTTCCCTTCACTCGATATAATGCTTCCTAAGTAAGTGAACTCAATTACCTGTTTACTGTGTTTATTATCGATGGAGATTGTGATATCTCTTTCTTTGCTATTGCCATTATTTCGGTCTTTTCAACATTAATCTTCATGTTGAATTTTTGACATGTTGTGTGGAGTCTGTTCGTATGTTCTTGCAATTGTTCTTCTGATGTTGCTATTAGTACTTGGTCGCCTGCAAAGAGTAGATCGCTCAATTTGTCTTTTATGTTATCTTCTTCGTTGGTACTTGTTATTTTACAGATGTAGTTGATATATGTTATAAAAAATAGGGGGGATAGGACACACACCTGTATTTGTTATTACTTCACATTGGCTATTAGCATAAATGCTCTTGCATAAGGCCTATTGATTAAATGTTCTTGAAGTCCGTATATTGATAGTGTTTTCCATAGTTGTCTGTCTACTCTGTCGAAAGCCTTTACTTAGTCGACGAATGAGATGCATAATTCCTTGTTGTTTTCTGACGCTCTTTCTCATATTTCCACACTCATCCGCATCGCTGAGGATAGAATTCGCTGGAGGACTCTGTGTGCTGAAGCATCTAATGTGGTACCCCTACGACCCCGAAGGGTCACGGGTTTATTGAAATTGATTGATAGTAAGGATATCCCTCTGTATTTTGTGCAGTCTCTTTTACTGCCCTTTCCCTTCCATATACGAATGATTGTCGCGTTTCTCCAGTCTTCTGGTGTTTCTTGTTTCTTCTATATTACATTGAAAAGTCTGTGTAGTCATTTTTTCCTGCTCTCTGCTGCTGCTTTGATAAGTTCTGATAAGTCTCCTTGATGACTGCTCAAAATGAGATGAACTTGCAAATATTATTCTAATTGTATTATGATTGTCTTCCAAAGTTCACACACATAAAATAGTGACACAAAGAAAAGATTACAGCACAGATGAAACATTACATAACTGATTGTCTATTGTCTTTCCCCAGGTGGTTTGTTATTCACTCTTGCCGGTAAGCGAAGTGGTAATTGGAACTTGAGCGTGTGCTCCAAAGCCAGATGTGTGGTCTCGGCTGTGCTATGGCCGTGTTTGTTCAAGATGTCCCTGACGTTTTTTATCCATCTTTTTCGTGGTCTTCCTCTGGCTTTGTACCCTGATCTCATTTGGTTATAGACCTATGCCTATACGGGCAACTTGTGATGCATTCTCATAATGTAGCCAAACGACTCGATCTGCTGTATTTCTATGTATTTTGTGCAAAGTGTTATATCTATTCTTTCCCTGATGTCTTCATTTCGTAATTTACAGAGACTGGTAACCTAACGTAACCTGCAGCTTTCCTCAAGCATTTCATCTCACATGTCACTATCTTTCTGTAATTTGAAAATGAGAGAGACCAGGTTTGGCACTGGTAACACAGTGTTGGTAGGAATATACTATAAATAATGTGTTTTTTAACTTCCATCTCGATCTTGGGACGAAGAAGTAGTGGTGACAGTTGATATTTTACTGTATTTGTCTTTTGACATCTAATTTCTTCATCTCTATCAAGGCTTCCGTTTTCTGTGAAAACACTACTGAGATATTTGAACTCAGATACTTGTTTTACTCCTATGTTGTCTATCTGTATGTTTAGTGGGCTCAGTGTTCTACATATTTTCATAACAGAAAATTCATAAAATACCTGATGCAAGATGAAAAATAAATAGAAAAATGCAAATTGAAGATATTACCCCCAAAAAACACCAGACAAAACATGAACAATGCTGCCCATAAGTTTACACAAATTATGCAAGTAGGCCCATGTAAACAGATTGTTATTAGAATAATGTTTAAGAGCATGAAAAATGGACTCCAAATTCACAGAGGATTGACTTCATTGCACTCTGTTTTCTCTACTCAGCACGACTTCCTAGTTTCAAACAATAATTCAGTGATATCAAAAACAAAAGCAATGTCACTTTGTAAGAAAGACTGACATATTTCATGTTTCGTTTATTTTGTACACAAATAAAGACACTGACATATTTCATATATTTTGTACACAAATATGGACACTAATAAACTTCACATGTTTCTTATATTTTGTACACAAATATGGACACTGACATATTTCATGTTTCATATATTTTGTACACAAATATGGACACTGACATATTTCATGTTTCATATATTTTGTACACACATATGGAAACTGATATACTTCACGTTTTGTATATTTTGTACACACATATGGAAACTGATATACTTCACGTTTTGTATATTTTGTACACACATAAAAATGCTGATATACTTATGTTTCATAAATTTTGTACACAAATATGGAGACTGATATACTCCACATGTTCCATATATCTTGTACACAAATATGAAAACTAATATACTTCACATGTTTCATATATCTTGTACACAAATATTGACACTGAAATACTTCACGTTTCATATTTCTTGTACACAAATATTGACACTGAAATACTTCACATGTTTCATATATTGTAGTCAAAGTGAACTGATGATGATTCTAATATTTAAACATACTATATAAAGCTCTATGTTAATGTGATATTCTCTATCTTGTATATATTATTTTACATTGCAAGTGGTTCCTCCTGTAGATTCTTGTAGTAAAAGAATAATACTGTCCACTTGTAATGTTAATTGCGTGATCTCTTGGTCAAGGTTATTAATGTCCAGGTCCTGGGTTTGTAGGTCTTGGATCAGAGCTGAGGAGTAACATTAGAAAATGTTCATAGTAGACATTTAAGAAAATAAATGTTGAGGATATTAGTCATAGTTTTCCCGCCGAAGACGGATGTGTCAGGCCGTTGGCGCAAATAAAACGGTGATACAATGCATTTTCATTCTCTGGATTATATCCAGCTGGAAATCTAGTAGGACAATGGTCCTGCTACAAGGGAGATCCATATGGAGTTTGAGAATTAACGCTGAAGAAGAAGAAGAATACTGCATATAGTGTTGTATGTTTTGTTTGTTCAAGTGCGATACAAGAGGTTGAGAAGATTTTAAAGATAGGAAAAGGGAAAACATTTAAAAAAAAAATTTAACATAAATTACTCACCGTTATTGTCCGATGTGGCTTTTGTACTTATGTTGTTTCATAACCAAAGCTAACATAATACTGCTGGTGAAATAAATAAGACATGTATGTAAGATGTAAATTACCTCATTGAAACTATTGTTCTCTAAATTTAAACCTAGTGTTGTCTGTAGTTCACATCAATACATTAAGTGTAAATAATCTAGTATGTGAATTTTTTTTCTTTCTATCTAACACTAATCTTCTCCACTACCAATGGCAATGTATAGCCTAACAATGTGATCAATTTATATGTTTTATAAATCTTAATGTTTTTTTTTCTATTTATCTAGTATTTCGCCACAGTTGTGTATTTAATTTGACTTAAAGGAAGTTACATTCCCTATTAATTTATTCAGTACGTTGTGAGACTCCACCAAGACAGTATATACTCAACACCAAGTCCAAAACTGAAATTGAATTCCCTGTAAAAACTGAGTGTCAATCAACATAAACATCAATGGCGTAGTTACTTTGTTATACAATGTATGAAGAGAAACATCTAACACCCCACACGCCTGTTTTATAAATACAGTTAACAAAGTCTATTCTTTCTAAAATCTTTGACATTTCATTTTAATTTGAGAAAGATCAACTTTCAAATTTCCGAATTCTCAAGTTATAATTATAAGAAGGTTATAATTTCATGGTTAAGTATCAATAAATCAAACATTCATATACTTACATAATCCACAACATTACATACTTTACCAACGCATGATTCTGGTTTACTTATATATATATATATATATCAGCCAAGGACATATTTCATATGCCCTGTCAAGTCTGGGTGGTCTTGTTTGTACATAGAAATTGACAATCCTGTCAACTAGCAGAAGTTAGAGAGTAAACACAAAAATTGTGCATAAATCTTAAAAATTTCATTTCTTTGAACACTCTTAAATATAGGTCCCATATTAATGTATGGCTCAGAAACATGGACACTAAATAAACAATTAGAAGACAAAATTGATGCCTTTGAGATGTGGGTATATAGAAGAATAGGGAGAACATCATGGAAAGAGAAGAAAACAAATAAAGAGGTGCTAAAAACACTTAATATGAAGAAAGAACTACTAAGAGAAATAAAGATCAGGCAAATAAAATACTTTGGACACATTAAAAGACATGACACCCTATTGAAGACCTTACTTGAGGGTAAAGTCAAAGGAAAGCGAGCAAGAGGTAGGCAGAGATACAAGTGGGAGAGTAACATTACACGATGGACAGGTTACAGTCTAGCAGAGTGCACCACCAAGACAAGAGACAGGAGATGTTGGAGATACGTTGCAGCCAACCTTCGTTGCGGAGACGGCACTTGATGATGATGATGAAATATTGGTTGGGAAGGATTCAAGTCAAATCAGCAAGTAAGAGAAGATACCAAACAGCAATAGGTTTCTACAACAATAAGAAATAAATAATGGAAATATCAGACATGTATTTAAAATGAATGAAAACAGACTGCCACTATAAGCATTAAAATGGGTACCAGATGAAAAAGAGCTAGACCAAGAGAGACACTTCGCAGAACAACCATCAAAGAAGGTATGACTATGATCTCAACAACATGCAAGAATTTCACACAGTAGCATCACATCTCTCAAACTAGAGAGCTCTGGTTTCTGTCCTATGCACCATGTTTGGTGCTGAAGGAACATATATAGATAGATGTATATATATATACACAAATATTGATACTAGTACATGTATATATAGATAGATAATGGTAATAATGCTTTAATTGCTTTCCATAAAAAATGTCATGAAAATGAGAAAAATTCCTATTCATGTTAAATATTAAGTCCCACACTTGTACCAAAGATGCATGGCTCTGTCACAGTAATACTAGTAACACATTGAAAGATGTACAGAGGAAACTTAAGGATAGAGAAGAGTGAGAATATTCATTCATGGCTCGTATGAGTGTCAAAAACTTGATTAATGAACTAGAACTGCTATATGGACATATATATCTACTTCTGTATGCGTTCTTAAACTCTTTCTGATTAGAAAAATGCAATCTGGTATCCTTGGCATTTCACTAAGAGACAGAGTGAGGAATGAGGATATTAGACAAAAAACTTGCACCACCACAATCTTGGAATATATTAAGAGACAACAGATCAAATGGTTTTCATACATCAGCAGACTACCATCAGACAGCATACAACAGCAAGCTATGATACACATATACAGTGAAGGCAGACCTAGAGGCCAACCATGAAAATGATGGACCACTGAGATAAAAGAGGCGACAAATTCCACAACAAACTCAGCACACAAGAGGGCCGTCTCCAGAAAACTCTTCTATCCCTGACACTGAAAGGCAACAAAGGATTTAGCGAATAGATAGATATAAAGTATTGTAGTTAACAGTTTGGCTGTGTTGTTTGCACTTTTCAACATATTTGTTTTAGTATTAATTTCTGTAATTTTTGCAAGAAGACCATGTACATCCGTGAAGCAATGTTACTGTTTAAGATAATTTACCTTCTATCTGAGCAAAGGCTTGAATTTGCTCCAGGTCAATGCTAACTTGTTTGATCACAGAATCTGCCTGGGTTAAATTGGAAAGTATCTGTGAGACATCTGCCAGGCTATGCGAGTTTATCTGTAGCATGATCTGTAGTAACTGGAGCTGACTCTGAAAGTAAAAAATTTATATTTGATAAAACTTACAAGCATAAAAAAACAAACTGACGATATGTTATTATCTTCTTCTTCTACATTTCATGATCTTCTGTGACTTCAATATTCATTTCATGATCTTCTGTGACTTCAATATTCATTTCATGGTCTTTTGTCTGTGACTTCAATATTCATTTTGTCTTCTATCTGTGACTTTAATATTCATGTCATGGTCTTCTGTCTGTGAATTCAATATTGATTTCATGGATAAAACTTGTCATACATTGGAGATAAACTTTCTCCATCAAGGCCAG
The DNA here is from genome assembly GCA_034231615.1 of Meghimatium bilineatum. Lineage (NCBI taxonomy): Eukaryota > Metazoa > Mollusca > Gastropoda > Stylommatophora > Philomycidae > Meghimatium > Meghimatium bilineatum. The sequence continues at coordinate 24,276,788 of CM067307.1, forward strand.
CACCTCATCGTGGAGATGGCCGTAGTCCAGCCACCAGAGGATTGGAATTAAGACAGACCGGGTCGTATCAGCATGCAGAAGGTCAGGCAGCAGCCACAAGTGGACACTAGACCAACCACCATGCACCATTATATTTCTATAAGATGACATGACTGTATAATGAGGCTTTCTTTTTTGTGACTACCCACGTCCTATGACTCAGATCTTCAAGATCTCATTGTTTGGGTGCTGTATATCGAACTGACATTCAGAAACCAACAGGAGGAAAAGGAAACCTGAGGTGAAACCATTCAGGATGTGATGATTTCACATCTTTCCAAATTTGGCAGACAAGGCACATGTCTTGTATGCCAGAAAACTGTAGGCAGCATGAAATGGAGAGTGATGAAGCACACCTCAGACACCCATAGATGGAAGTCGGGCAAGAGTCAATCCAAGCAGTATAGGACCAATTGAAAAATGGTGTATCTGGTCCCAGACCCTACTTTGTTGGAGAAGCCCTCAATTTGAAATTCAGCTCCAGAAATATAGACCCAACATGACAGTGCCTAAACACAAATTATAATGTGAGCTCAGATGTGGACTCATAAAAGGTACAAGCTAGGCATTACCCCCTTCTCTCGATTGCCTTGAGCAAAATCTTAGCCACGAAGGGCACATTAAACATTCTACAGCTTAACATATCTAGATCCAGAAAGACCCATATCTAAGACCCTGCAGCTTAGTAGAACACTACACAAACATACCCACATCACAAAAAAAGGTAAATACGAAGTTAATTATAAAGGTTACTGAATATAGCCACTATCAATATAAATAAATCAGAAATAACAATAAAACAAAAAACAAAGACATTTTTCAACATGTCGGTCATATTGGGACCTTTGTCAAGAAACAAAAACCAATTAAGACAATACAACTATACAAATACAACAATGCCAAGACTTCGACAATGGTTTCCTTACAAAAACCATTGCCAAAGTATTGTCATTGCCACATCACAAAACTGTAGGAAACAATATTAGCAAAGAAAAAGCACTTACTACCAAGCAACACCATACACAAATGTAAATGTCAGAAATGCAGAGGCATTGCAACACTCATAAGAAATTACATGCAAGGAGAAATCATAGACAGGAAAACAACGGAAATGATATGCAAGAAATAAATACATGGTACCATGGTCTCCTGTATACATTGTTCAAAACGTACCACGTCCTAACTCCAAGAAACAAATAGACATCAGCACCACAGATGCCAAGAGAACTATCATTGCAGGAGATTCTAACGCACACATATCCGCCACAGAACACAAGGACAAAAACATGATAGAAAACAACATAGAGGAATTATGTAACACCGTAAACCTAATAATATTACAAGATTCATCATCTACATCCAACATTTATAAATAAAGCACACTAACAACGAGAGTTGGTGTCTTTGTAGAATTACAGCAAGAATATGACAAGCATACGACAACCATACGGCAAAGTATGAGAAATGGGACTACTGCTAAATATGAAAAATATGGGCAATTGTGGGAAAATGTACAAATTGACTCAGAACTATCTAAGTGACAGAACCATACAAACTGCAGTGAACAACAAACTATATCCAAATGCACACTTAAGGGAGGGCTACCCCAAGGTTAAGCCCTCCACCTCACCCTATTCTTAATCTTTATAAATGACTTCCCTGACATGCTTATCACCCACAAAGCCATCTTTGCAGATAACCTTGTCATATGGACAAGTGGATCAGACTTATACCTGGCTGCAGAGAGACTTAAAAAAAAACCTTTCTCACAATATCAACATATTGCCACATGTGGAAACTGAAGGTAAACACTAGCAAAACTATATACACCATTTTTACACTTGGCAACAACAACAAAAAATAAGAAAGTTAAAATCGCTCTTGAGGGAGCTGAAATAAATCGTGAAGAAAGCCCATAATACCCAGGTGTCCAGCTAGACAGGAGGCTAACCTTCAACAACTTTATTAATAATATCACAGAAAAAAAAATCTAGAAGGTTGAGCTTGCTAAGATGACTTTCAAGTACATCCTGGGGAGCCAACAAGACAATACTTAGACATGCATACATAGCATACGTCAGATCCATATTCTACTATAATATTCCCTTGCAGACCAGATCATCAAAAAGATCTTGAACAAACTTGAATAAAGGACAAAGCCTGGATCTTCACTTCATGTGTGCTGGCATGAGATCAGCACCAATAGTGGCCTGTGAAATCTGTGCAAACATAGAGCCAGTAGACATTAAAAGAAAAAAGGCAACTATAGAAGCTGTGGAAAGAAACAAGGGCCTCCACAAACTAACACAGGAAGTCAACAAATGGGCATACAAAACAAGACTAAAACAAAAATCCACACTACAGCTAGCAGAACTGAATAAGAAACATCACCTTCCTGAAGATAGAGAGGAATCTGAGTACCAAATATCCTACTAAGTGCATCCCTCATACTGCCCCAAGTAAGCACTACACTAATTGACAAGTCATTAAGCAAAGCAGCAAACCAAAACATTCTCAAGTCCATTAAACTAGAGACTATTGACTCCTACCAAAGGAATAGATCTAAGCATACACAGATGGGTCAGCATTCGAAGCCACTATCAATACAAGATATGTCTCTCTGATAGTTCTCCCTGACAAAACATCAATAGAGTTATCTACTCCTTGTGGAGAATTCTGCAGCAACTATGATGCAGAGGTGAAAGCAATACTCCACCAAAGACGGATGTGTCAGGGCATTGGCGCAAATAAAATGGTGACACAACACATTTCCATTCTCTGGACTAAATCCTGCTGGAAATCTAGTAGGACAATGGTCCTGCTACAAGGGAGATCCAGCGAGAGTTTGAGAATGAAAGCTGAAGAAGAAAGCAATACCAGAATACCAGTAACACTGTCAACATAGGCTCCAGTCAACCTGTAAATATGGAATTTGTCAGGTAAAAATAAGAAACCCGCTTTCCAAGTTAGATGACCAGATAAAAGGATATAGCTCTTCAAAATACTTAGGTTAGTCAGAAACCTCTTCCTTTTTCAGCGTAGATTGGAGAATGACAATGCTGAATGTGCTGGATCTTTGGAGTTACGAAGAAGCATACATTTGTCCCTCTTGTTCATGGTACAGTTTTACTTTGAGCTCCAGATTAGTTTTGCTATGGCATTATTTTTGTATTGTAAGGTTTTCCTGAGCTTCTGCAAGTGCCAGATGATAGTTTTACTCAGTGGTCATCTATTTCAGAAGGGACTTTGACTTCTTGCAATCTCAAAAGTGGGCTGATTTGCTCTCAGAAATCCAGGCATGGGTTTTCAGCAGGTTTCATTACAGCAAAGATTAGGGATACAAAATGATGTCTGATCATGTATGCAGAATAAGAAGTATAATACAACAATAGACTATTCTACACTATAGACTTACAGAACTAGCAGAATCTGCTTTCTCCTTTATTTGATTAGCTGCTGTCACAGAATTGCTGACATCTAACTGTTTTTGAGTTAGGCATGACGTTGCATTACTGATCTCAACTTGCATATCCTGGGTCAACTGCATAATCAATGTTACATCAGCACTTGCATTTTCACTATGATTCTTTGCCTGGTAACAGATACAAGAATGTAAAATCAAATAAACTAAAAATGTATTCTAACTTTGATAAGCTGACTTTAGTATGGTCACATTACTTCCAGTTTTATCATTAACTTAATTTCACTCCACTTTGTGTCATATTCACTTTAACATATTCCTTGTCTATGTTTGTGTCATATTCACTTTAACATATTCCTTGTCTATGTTTGTGTCATATTCTCTTTAACATATTCCTTGTCTATGTTTGTGTGTCATTTTTCTTAGAATGATAATTTTGATATTGCAGTAGCTGTCAGGTTATTTATATGCTGTCCTCCACTCACAGGCTGTTGTTGAACAGAAATAGGTATTCATGTTACAAAAATAAGTAGATAAAGCAGCCTATAAAGACACTGTTTTTACAAAACATCAATACATGATGTTTTGACTAAAAAGCCTTCATCAGGATAAATAAAAGACTAGTCTTGTTGTTTCAATCCCCAGGAATTACTAGTGATTAGCTCTCATTTCCTATGTGTAAAAGGGTTATTTTCAGAGCTTTATTTCATACACAGGAGACTACTCTCGGAGACATGCAATGCTTTGAAAATAAGTTTCTTACTTGGGGGAAGGTGTTAAAATCTATAGGTTTTGTGGCTACTGGTATTTTACCTTTCAACAACATTCAGTTACATTGCCAAACATACGTTTCTGTCAGAGGTGTCCATAGCAACTCAACTCTGGACTATGGTCAGTGCGATTGGTTGGGCAACCAGCTATGCATTCCCCGTCATCTAAAAGGGTTCTACAATTATGCAAGGTTAATATGTTTACTTGATTCTGGGTTCTCTCAGAGAATTGTCACATTTTGCACATTAATGCTTTTCACCACATTACACCTTTGTCCTTCTGTAACAGACTCCTTTGATGGTGGGAAATGCCAGATGTACTATCACTGCAGATGGATCAACAAAGCTATAATGCTTAATCTCAGTGATTTTTCACTCTTTTTTTAATCTATGGCAGTTAAGACCTAAAAATAATACAAAGCTTCCAGACATTCTTCAATACTAATTAGATATCTTCTGAAATATTTTCCAAATAATTAACATATTATGATCCCATTAGACTGATCATCCTTGTCTATCAAATGTTCAGGTTTTTAAAAATCTCATTCCCCCCCCCCCCCAGCTAAATTCTGTGATCCCCTGGACCATGTGCTCACATTGAAAACCACTGATCTATATCGTACCTGCAGAAGAACAGCATGAATACTTTTGTTGAGATTGTCACATGATAAGCGTTGTACTTCAGCTTCAGCTCTCACATTACGTGATGTTATGATATCTGCCTCCATTTGTCTTACACCATCTTCTAATTCCTTGGACAAAAACCTGGATGATAATTGTAGTATTTGATCACATTGAGAATGTAGTATTTGATCATATTGAGAATTCTGAAAACATTCAATCAGTGAAACAGTTCTTATCAAGATTTCTATCTATTTCTATTCTTATCAATTGAATATGAAAAAGCAACAGCAGTGTTAATGTGAAGATAAGAATATGGAAAAGCAACAGCAGTGTTGTTAGAGTGAGATAAGAATATGAAAAAGCAACAACAGTGTTAGAGTGAGATAAGAATATAAAAAAGCAACAGTGTTAGAGAGAAGATAAGAATATGGAAAAGTAACAACAGTGTTAGAGTGAAGATAAGAATATGGAAAAGTAACAACAGTGTTAGAGAGAAGATAAGAATATGGAAAAGTAACAACAGTGTTAGAGAGAAGATAAGAATATAGAAAAGTAACAACAGTGTTAGAGAGAAGATAAGAATATGGAAAAGTAACAACAGTGTTAGAGAGAAGATAAGAATTTATAACTCACTAGTGCTATCTATTATGATATATGTCTGTTAGAGTTGGACACTCACTGCGGACATGGAGAGATGGATACAGGTCTTTGAATACAAGTGTTTTAGACACATTTTGCGCATTTCCTATAGAAAGCATAAGACAAATGTGTATGTAAGAAATACTGTAGAGAATCTCATAGGTTCACAGGAATCACTAATTTCAATAGTAATCATGAAATCTTGCAATGTTTGGACATAATTTCCGGTCAAATTGATATTGCAGGGTACAATTGAGGGTGGAAGAAGCAGAGGGAAAAAAGGAAATAATGGACAGACAATATAACAGACTGAACAATTCAAGATTTATTCACACTCACCCACATTTCTGAAAATAAAATTGCTGGAGGACTCTGTGTGTTGATGCATCCAATGTAACCCTATGACCCTGATGAGTTATGGGTTTATAAATGGATGTACTTTTCAGTGCTGAATATGTTCAATCAATCAAGTGCCATGTCGAGAACATAATCAATCAATCAAGTGCCATGTCAAGAATATGGTCAATCAATTAAATGCCATGTCAAGAATATAGTCAATCAATGAAGTCCTATGTCAAGAATATATACAATCAATTAAGTGCAGTGTTGAGAATATGTTGTTCGTCCATCACAAGTGATGATGACCATTTGTTACATCCACTTTTGAAAATTCAATTTTAGTTATGTCCTTGATTATGAGTTCGTAGATGGCTAATGAGCCCTATTCGAGCTGTAAATATCCTTGGGCAGTTTGGACATGGAATGACGACTGTAGACGGATCTTGGTCTATCCGTGACTTTCTAGATGCTCTCCACTGTTGAGCTGCTGCATTTCTCTTCTTTTCACAAGATGATGCGCTCTTTTTTAAATATAGTTGAGAATATAGTCAATCAATCAAGTGCAATGTAAAGAATATGATCAATCAATCAAATGTCATGTCGAGAATATAGTCAATCAATCAAGTGCCATGTCAAGTACCATATTCATTGATGTGTCTCCACAGCTCTTTGTTTCTTGCATTGTTAATAAGCTCAGTTGTATTGATATTATTTTATACAACAATGACAATCCATCCAACCACTTCTAAATAGATACATAGGGTAGAATCGATTAATCTCAGGATATAATGCTACCTAATGTGACTCTTGTATGTTGATTAGATCTATTGGATGGCTAATTTAATTGTGACAACCTGAAAACTGTAGGGAGTAATGTGGTCAGCATTATGATGGTCACTATTACTTTCCCTAATTTCTTCTGACAGAAGCAGAATATCCCAGAACCCTTTAGGGTCAAAGGGGTACTGTGGATGATGTATTAACACATAGTGATCTCAATTTTCTCTTGTCTGTGGTGCAGACGAGTGTGTAGAATTCAAGTCCTGTTCATTCCTTAATGTTGTCAATACATGACTCTCTCTGCCCTGCCTGCAAGATTGTTTTAGGCCCAAACTACATCAATATTCTTCAACTACCCGGTAACTTTATATATTGGTAAGTGATTCTTGGAATCCCACGAACCCGTTTCTTTTATTTCTGACATATTTGTTTGTTATATGATCTATATAATAATCTATATAGCAAATCTGTAATACCTGTCTATAGAATTTATGTTCAAAGATCTATATCCTCTCTAGATCTGCTATGATTTTCCAACTCTTTCCTTCATACAGAGTGATGGATAGATAAAACTTCTATCAATTTACTGAAGAAGGGTGACTTGAGGAGTCATTAGTGGTCTAAAAATGTTCAGCTCAACTGGCAATAATGCCCTGAATCCCAAGGATAACATGTGCATACACCATTGTACTACTTGGACAATAATCATAAAATCCATATCATTCAGAGCTGTAGGGGTATCATTTTATAAATATAAGCACAAAACTCGTGTCATGCTCTCTGTTCTCAGTTCCTTGGTCGAGTGTGGGGAATCTTGATCCTGTCCAGTCTTTAATATTATCAATCCACTTTCCTATGTCTTCTTCTTCTTCTCCGACAATTAACTATTCCCTGCAGTACAGGTCTTGGAAATGATATCATGTGATCATAATGGTGATGTGTGAATTAATTCCACTAAACTAGAGACTTACAATGCTCTTTGTGCATTCATCACTATCCGATCAGCCGCAAACTTTGACTCATGCGAGATTATTTTTAGATTGGCAACCTCTGCATCAGATAGCGATGAATTCTTAATCTGATCAACAAGTTGCTGCATTTTGGTCTGGTCAGGGATCTCAACTGCCAATGAAGAAGTGCTTGCTGACATAGCTTTTGTGAGATCATCCTGAGCTTGAACTAGAAGGTCAATATATCTCAGAAGAGTGGTTGTTGAGTTGATTATAGTCTGCTTCGCATTCTCTGCTACCATCTGTAAAAGGTTCATTAACAGATGGTGAAAAATACATGAATATCATACACACAATTAATTGTTTAACCTGTAGCAGCCCAATTTCAACATGTTTAGTCTTTCCATACACTCGATGCCAAAATATCACAACTGAGGTAGTCATTTGTAGTCATGGACAACAATCTCCCATGATTATTTCCCATCGTGCTTTTATAATATCTATTTGTTGGAGTGATTGTTAATTAATTTTTTGCAGCAATTTAAATACCCTGTTGTAATTTATTGACCTCTTCACGTTTGCAAGCCATACTGTACGGACCCAACTTAAGTGATGCCAGATGCCATTGTTCGTTAATTCTTCATGGATGCTGATTTCAGACGAAGAGTTTGAAGGCCTCAATATGTTATTATATTATGGTATATATATATATATATATATATGATTGATTAATTGATAATGATAGTTGACAAGATGTAGATCTCTACATTGTTATTTGCCACTAAAGATATGGATTAATTTTTTACCGGTCATCATCATGTGACATATTCTTTCCAGAATGTGGTCTTCCTTATGGATTATCTGAACACTCTGTGATTCTGAGAAAGTTGATTTGCAGCAGCTAGAGATATGTTTAAGCAATCTGATATATCACAGCACCATCATCATATTGGGCGCCCTCTTCCCCTGTTGCCACTAACTCTGCCTTCTGCTATAAATCTTTCCATGCTGTTATATCTGCTTACATGATTAAAAAAACACACCATTCTTTATAAGATGTTCATTTAAAGAGCCAGCCATCTTCGATGTTTATTGATCTTAACACTTCTTGATTTGTCTTATAGCTGTCCATGGTATATGTAAAATTGTTCTGTACCATCTCATTTCAAAAACAGAGATTCTCTGTTTTAGTTAATGTTCCTGCCTTACAACCATATATTGCCACTGGAAATATGCATGGTCTGTTCATACATAGTTTTTATGAACATAGTTTGTATATACTAGTTTTGGCTAGTTTGCATAGTTTTACATAGTTTGCTGGTAACTTGCCAAAGATTTTTCATTTGTGCAAGTGTCAATGTCGCCATTGCAATTCTTCTTTTGATTTCAACAATCCGGTCTCCTGAGCTATTTAAATTTGTTTCCAAATTCTGGAAATTTGTAATGTCCTCTAGTTTAAAATTGAAATTATCAATTATTATCTATGGTTGTGCTTTCACTTTATCCATTGTCCTAATTTTTGTTTTCTTCATATTTAAGAACAGGATTTGGGTTTTACTGTGCTTTTTTGTTGATAGTAACATTTGCTTTAGACCATCTCCATTTGTTGTTAAGAGAACTGTGTTGTCAGCATATCTGATTTCTGGGATCCGCTGAACACCGATGGTAAGAGGTTGGAAGTTAGTATATGTAATGTTGTCTTTTACGCTTCACATTATGTTTTCAGTGTAATTGTTGAACAGGTACAGTGATAGTGTTCATCCTTGTCTAACTCCTTTCTGTACATTAAACCATTTTGCTATTGTTCTGTCTACTTTTACGGCTGCCTCTTGTTCGTGGTACAGCATTGCAATTAAATATGTGAGATGCTGTGGAAATTCCTGGTCGACCATAATTTTCCATAATTGGAAAATTGGCAAGTCCTATACCAATAAGTCCTTTATATGCATATGTTTTTAATCATTGTTATCACTGTCCATGTTAGTTGTCTACAAAACACTGACACACACAAACAAACAGCACCATCATATCCAGCATCCATTTTTCTCGATTATCTCCAAATTTGAAATCAATAAATCAACAATAAAAGTTATGCCAAAAAAGCAAAAACTTCCAGAAATCATAAAAAATGGCCAGATTTCAGAGGAAGTTGCATCATTTTTCTCTGGGTTGCTAGAGGTTAATTATAGTACCACAAAATAAGAGAGAAAGATTATACTCAAGTGCCGAAGAAAAGAACACAAAATACAACAGTAAGAACTAGCAAATTAGTGTCTTTAACTATTCATTAACGCCTGTCTTATAATATAAACCAGAACATAATTTTTAATACTTGCTTTGTATATTTAGATTTACTAGATCCATATTTATTATTAGTAGTAGTATGTACCTGAAGTAGTATGTATCTTAAAGACTTGCCTTGTATATTTGACAAGTTTGGAAAAATGTGTATATTTGGTTGGACCAACCAACCTCCCTCCCTCCATCCACCTATCTATCTATCTATCTATCTATCTATCTATCTATCTATCTATCTATCTATCTATCTATCTATCTATCTATCTATCTATCTATCTATCTATCTATCTATCTATATGCCTTCAACATCAAATACAGCACATATGACAAAAACCAGTGCTCTTTAGTTCGAGCAATGTGATGGACCTGTGTATAATTCTTGCATGTTGTTGAGACCCATAGTAATACCCACTTTGATGGTTATTCTGTGAAGGGTCTCCTTTTTTTTAATGGTACCCATTTTAATGCTTGCAGTGGCGGACTGTTTTCATTCATTCTCAGTGTATGTCCATTATGTCTATCATTTTTTTCTTGTTGCTGTAGAAACATATTGCTGCTTCTCTTACTTACTAAGAGAAAGGACTATCTCTTACTTACTAAGAGAAAGGACTATCTCTTACTTACTAAGAGAAAGGACTATGTTCATTTTTATCAGTAGCAGGATAAGCCTATACCAGAACTTAATTTTTAAAACTTGTCTTTAGGCCTATATTTGAACGCACTAGATCTAGGCCTATATTTTATTAGTAGCAGTAGTAGGCCTTTATAGGCTACCAGACAATAATTTTTAACACTTGCCTTGTATATTTGGATGGACTTGGTCCATATTTACTAGCGGCAGTAGTAAAGTTTCGATCAACTTGTGCATCAATTCTGGTTTGCAAACTGCAGGTTGCCTAACTCTGGTTAATATAATGGTACAGAACCACATTATGTAATGAAACAGAAATATTACCTGAAATTTGGTTACATCTGCAAGGAGTTTTGTAGCAGCATTTTGTGATTTTGATGCATTTGTTACATATTTCTGAAATAGTGTAATACAAGTCAATACAATTTGATTGATTTATTGATTGAGAACTGCAGGAACTGTTAGCAATTAGCTCTTACTTCCTATGTGCAGTGGGGTGGTTTTTCTGAGCTTTCTTTCATACCTAGGAGACTTCAGCTTTCGGCTTTTAATGAGACTCAAATAAAAGAGACTCAAAATATAATGGCATGTCATCTAATGTTTCTCCAGCACAGATTGAATGCTGATGGCCACTCCCATTGTCCACTGGTTTAACACCTTACTTTACACCTCACATGTAAGATAGAATTGCTGAAAGTTGTAGCACAGATGGGAAGTCATCACAGTTCCCACACCGAACAGGTGGATAATATGTACTTACTGAGCAAAACTGACATCCAACAGGTAAAGCCAGCAACAGGGAATGAAGATTCGCTAATCACTGGAGACACACACAATAACACACACAAATCAAATTTTGACAGAAAGGCCTTTATCAAGACCAAAAAATTGAACTTAACACAACAGAAAATTACAAGTAAAGATGTCTAGATGCTCACATGGCCAAATTAACTGTAATGTGGAGATGGACAGGAAGAGTTGTAAGTAGGTCAGATGTGAAACAACACGGACAAGGAATATACATAAAATATCGACAGACTAGTGACACTAAACAAATAGAGAAATGTTTGTGTATTAATTTCTAGTTTGTCACACTACACCCAACAGGTGATCATTAAGATTATATTATCCAATGCCAGCTATTGGATTATAAGTTGCTCTAAATGAAAGTCTGTCTGTTCTCTCACTGCAGTGAGTGAGAGCAAGTCCATGAAAGTAGCACCACATTAGACCCAAGAGGTTAGAAGCAGCTATAAACATAGCTTTAGATAAAAATAAACAAGTCATGACATAAAAGCAAGGATGAAAAGATAAATATTGGATGAGATTTTTTTGCCGCAGAAAACAGATTGGGCTAATGTTACAAATAAAATGGCGACACAATGCATTTCAATTCTCTGGACTACATCTTGCTGGAAATCTTGTAGGACTTTTGTGCTGCCACAAGAGAGATAAGCGGGCGCTTGAGAATGAATGATGAAGATGAGTATTTAATTATGTTTTCCTTTATGTTTCCTGAGTAGCATTGGCTTGCAGTTGTGCTTCACCGATTTCACTGTGCCATCTTCTTCAATTTTGTCCATAAGGCCAACTGATTTGATCTCTTACTTCAGGTATTCTTCAGTCTTCAAAGTCGACTTTTCCCTGTGGGTTCTAGTCTAGCACTTATCTAGTTATGTTCTCACATATCTTTCTGATGGTAACATTAAAAATAGGCAATTACATGTTTTTTCTTAAACCATAAAGAAACATTACACTCTGTTGAAACTATAAAAGAAGGAAATTCTGAGGAAATTTAACTAAAATGAATAAATACAATAAATGGGACAGACATATCAAGAGTTGGACAATTTACAGAATAAATAATTAACGATAACAACTATGAAGTATTATTGTCACTGGTTACTAATATAATGGTTCATTACAGAATGATATGTCCACATTATCATTTAAATAAAACAATAGCAAAGAGAATCACTGCTTTGAAATGAGATGGTACAGAATAATTTTACGTACACCGTACTTGTGCTTAGACTAGATGAAAACAGAATGAACCAGCAGGCCCTTATGTAGACACCTGGAGGGAAAAGAAAAAGAGAAAGACCTAAAATTACCCTAAAAAGCACCATACTTAAAGAAGGAGAAACAATATTTTGCAAGTCCATAACACAAAAACAAAAAGTACAGGCAGTGGACTGCAATGCATGGAGAATCAAAACCTCTGCCCTATATGTGTCACCTGTGGCACAAAAGGAAAAAACTAACTAACTATGGACAGCTAAAAAGACAAATCAAGAAGTGTTAAGATCAATAAACATTGAAGAGGGCTGACTCCTAAACAACATCTTTGCAAGAAAGCTGTGTTTTTTTTGGTCATATAAAGAGACATAACAGCATGGAAAGATTAATAGCAACAAGGGAAGATGGCGCTCAAGATGAAGATGGTGCAGTGATATATTAGACTACTTAAACATGTCTCTAGCTGCGGCACATCAACATGCCCAGAATCACAGAATGTTTAGAGAATCCATAAGGAAGACTACATTCTGGAAATAATATGTCACATTATAATGCCCACATTTTTAATGCAACAAACCATACATTATTTAATGAAGCAAAAATTCACTAAAGGCACATACAACACAGTATTCAGTTGATCTGTGTGCAGCACACAGAGAGGCCTCACCCTTCCCCCTCCCCTGGAAGACCATTTGGTCCGAGGGGGGCACTCTCTCAGTATGTTATATGCACATCGAATGATCGCTAGCAAACGCTGCATGTTTTTTATCTCTACGTCACAGAAGTTGTTTGAAATCAACCTAAAATTTAAACAGTTGGAATACGTGGGCATATCATTCTGTATACAACCAATATAACTTATTAATAGCAAAAATAGTGTCAATGAGAAATAAAAAATAAAAGAACAATGACTTCTTCCCCATTATGATCCAAAAGGGATGTTTATCAAGAAACAACAACAAACTAGAAATAAGCACACAAAACTATCAATACATTGAGATGGTCTTACAGTCTTTGACACATTCACACTATTTTATATGTATCTCTGTATACAGTTATCATCATCAATGTGAAGCTTTCACTCATTTTTGTGTAGCATTTCACTGAACTCGTTTTATTTTTGTTTATCAATAGTGCATAAAATTCAAATCAGCAGTGCTATTGTTTATAACTAAACATTATTGTGCCTTTTTTCTTCAAATACAATGAGATGCAGCTGTAAGACCATCTCATTGAATTGACAGTTTGGTGTGTTTATTTCTAGTTCATTGTTATTACTTGATCAATGTCCCTTTTGGATCATAATGTGGGAAAAATCCTTGTTCTTTTGTTATTTCTCATTGAGATTAATTTTGCTATTTATTAGTTACTAGATTTGTTTGGATCCCGTTGGGACCCGTTATATTATTGTATTGTTGTGGTAGATTATGCATACATTGTTAGTCAGTTTTCTATTTGCATTTGTAATTCTAGCTCAGTTCGACGATGATGCAAATCAGCATCCTTAGCAAGTCGTGTTTGCTGAAGTGGTTCCTGTTCAATTTGTCTTGTATGTGAGTTAGCATCCATAGCACATTGATTTTAAGCTTGTTCTTGCAATCCTATATCTATGTTCTGCAGCATTTATCCAAGCAAGTGACTCCTGGCTTTTGATGACTCACCCATCTATTTTTGCATTCTTTTGTTTTTTTAATGCTTTCTTGCGATTGGATCAACTATTAAAGCTGGTAAGCGACCGGCGTGAAATGTACACATGTTCAAACAGTAGCCATCATTAAACAGACATAGAGGTTTACCTATTAATGCATCGTAAACACACTTAAAATTGCAACAAATTTCAATACAAAAAATGGTGTATGATTTTTGTTGCTGGGGAAGATATAACGTCATGGTATCAATTGTTTTGATTTGATGTCGTATGGAATTCCTTGACATAAAATTAACAATGCACAGTTTATATAGCATCCTGGCATCAATCATTCTGATTGGATGTCACATGGAATTCTGTGACATATGTACTATTTATAGAGCGTTCCGGATAGATAGAATGACAGATTAGAGTGTTTATATGTTCAATTTTAGTATTCATTGACAATAATACATTATCATAGTTGTTAACGGTTCTTATTTTTGTTAATGAGGAACTCTCCACCGTGTCAGATATCATCTGATAGTTTGGTTATTAATAAATAATAATTTTTCTTTGAGACATTCTTGGCAACAAAGAGTCCAACAGATTTGTGGGAGGAAGGAGAACTAACCTAATTCTACATAACATATGATATATGGCAGCTTGTCAAGAGACCATACATGATTAATTCATGAAGGATATCAAAAACATTATGCACATTGCTAGCACTAGATAAAGGAGTCAGGTTTGAAGTAGATTGGTTAGGGGGCTCTCCTCACAAACACTACTTGGTCAAACTTGCTAGTGGTTTGAAAACAGATCATTCACATATTATTGGCGATGCAACTAGATGTATTGGTGGTGTCTAAAAAGTCAAAAATAGTTCAAAAATAATATCATATTTAGAATATGCTTCAATTATATAAAATAAAATTTAAACAAAAAAAGATTTTGACCAATTTAAATATCATCAACTATGATGTGGCATGTCCATTGCAGAACATTGTCCTCACTGCAACTCTGTAAGCCCCCTCAGTTCTGTGCAAGCTGTCCAGACTCTTCCAGTGTCATGTTCAGATCTTATGAAGCTTAAATAAGCAAGTAAAAATTTTAAAATATGATAAGTGTGATTGTGGTACAGATCAAAATGTGATAAATAATATGATAAGTGTGATTGTGGTATAGATCTAAATGTGATAAATAATATTATAAGTGTGATTGTGGTATAGATCAAAATGTGATAAATAATATGATAAGTGTGATTGTGGTATAGATCAAAATGTGATAAATAATATTATAAGTGTGATTGTGGTACAGTCCAAAATGTGATTTAAAAAATATTATAAGTGTGAATGTGGTACAGACTAAAATGTGATAAAAAATATGATAAGTGTGAATGTGGTAATGACCAAAATGTGATTTAAAAAATATGACAGGTGTGATTGTGGTTCAAACCAAAATGTGATAAATAATATGATAAGAATGATTGTGGTACAGACTAAAATGACCATAGATAATTTAATTTATTGCAAAAATTCCAAGATGTGACAAACAGGAAACTTGATGCTGATGCCTAAAAGTGAATGTTAAAGAAGAGCTGGCATATAATTAGTAGATATTTATAGTTTATTTTGAAAAAAATAAAACAAACCTCTAAACTCAGGACAGAATTCAGCAAGTTAGCTCTGGTCACAGTAGCATTAACTAACAATAATGTTATGGAACTGTTGTAATCCTTGACATCGGCTTGAACATTAGTAATAACTGACCGCATTTCAGCTACAGTTATAGAAGCATTTGTTGTTCTTTTCACAATGCTCTCCAGTTCTTGTGCGTTCTTGTTTGCCCCAGGAGTTAGAGATGTTTCATATAGTGTTTCTTTAAAACAAAATAAAGGTCTTAAAATAACATGATCTCATATTAATCCCATTTTTGATTATTTATTTCTCAGTTTCATCTCCATTAAAAAAAATATTCTGTTGAGATATTGTTATTTTCATCTTCACCATTAAAAAGTTGCTTCTTGGATAATAAATTGCAATAAGCCTTTTAGAACAATTATAAATCATGGTATTGTATAATAAGGCCTTCATTTCTACAAGTTATGTTTTCCACTTTTTCTCCAATTCATTTTGTTTTGCCTGTCTCTACAGGTTGTCACTACTATTATTATTATTGCTCGTCTGTCGAAGTTGACGATGACTGTTAAGCTTAACTGAGATGATGATGAAGATGATGCCTGCAGTGCTGATAAGCCTTATGTGTGCCTGGAATTTTTTTACCTCACTCTGAACACATATGGGTGGAGTCTGTGAGATATTGTCCAGCTGTTGTCTCCTAACATATTTTTGTTGCGTATCGTTGTGTCTGAGATTCTCTGTAGCTGCTCTAACACTCTTGATTCTGCAATGCCAGTAAGATCTATATTGTGCAAGACTCTCCCATGAATTGTGTCTATGTTGAAATGAGTCAGTCATGTCTTATGAGTGTCTTTAAAATGTTTCTTCATATTCTAGGCTCGTGGAAGACAGTCTAAATTTCTGCATATAGCAGCATTTTTGGCAGATGATAATGCGGACCATGTGTCCCAGAGTGTCTGTGCCTTTATCAAAATTGTGTGTATGCTGACAGATTTAGGTACCTCATTGTCTGGTATTTTATTCCACCAATGTTGAGTATCTTAAGAAGACTGTTTAGGTGTAAATCATTGAGTCACTAGAGTCTGGCATACACTGACCACATTTCACAGGTATAAAGGAGTGATGATATTACTGCTGCTTGGTAAACTATGAGTTTGGTGGTAGCCGTTATTCTCCTTCTGTTTCATAAATTTTTTAGCAGTATTCCAAATGTGGCATTAGCTTTGTCAATTTTGTTGTTTACTTCAGTGTCGATGTTTACAGCCATGAGAAAGTGCTATCCAGGAAGGTAATACTATTGAATGTTTGAAGTTCTTTGATTTTTTGGTCTTTCCTAGGAGAAGAGGCTAAATTTTACACTTTTTACGAAATCTGAACACAGTGCAATTCAGGAAGGTGAAACTATTGATTGTTCAAAGTTCTTCTTTGATTTTTAGGCTCTTTCCTAAGGAGACAGGTCAACATTTCTCATTTTTTAAGAAATCTGTTCCAATCCAAATTTGTAAGTAATTTGTGACATCACTCTGCCTCTGTATTCCTAGTTAAAAAAAGGCTGCCATAATTGTGCTGAACTTTCGTTTGACTAATAAATTCATCATTACCGCTGCAAGAAGTGTTCCCAGATGCACAGATATGCATGGCAAACATACTATGATCTTACCCTACTTCACTGCAGGAGCTGCACTGTTAAAAAGCACAGTCAACAGATTGAGCTGTTGGGGTAAATAATAAACACTGGGTTGGTGTTTAGTATTCCTTCTTCTTCTTCAGTGTTCATTCTAAAACTCCCACTAGATCTCTCTTGATGCAGGACCATTGTCCTTCTAGATTTCCAGCAGGATGTAATCCAAAATATAGAATTGTATTTTGTTGCCATTTTATTTGTACCAATGGCCTGCACATCCATCTTCGGCAGGGTTTAGTATTTAGCGCAAAGGAAATAGTCAACAAAAACATGAAAAATAATCTTATTCTCCCTTTTTTCATATCTCGTATTTTGCTAAAATTGTAAGGTCTCCTAGGAAAGAACCAATTTTTTTATGAGGATTGAAATGTGTTAGCTACTAATGTTACTATTGTTACCATTACTATCAGTCACTATTATTATTGCTACCATTACTGTTAGCTACTACTATTTTTTGGGCATTTTATGAGACAGAGAGGTCTGGAGAACAGTTTTAAAAAAAATAGGAAAGATTGAAGGCAGGAGAGAATGAAGTTGACAGTGTGAAAAAATAATAGACAGTTTAAGTGCACAATCACATAAACCTATTTAATGAAAGCTGCCAATCACAATATGAAGATCAATACATAAAAAAACAGATGTAATGTCTATAGGCAGAGAACCCAATACAATCAATATAAAGATAAATGATTAATTACTGAAACAAGCAGAGAAATTTAAACATCTTGGGGGCATTTTTACAGACGACAGAAGAATTGATAGAGAGATAGAGACAAAAATTCAAAAATCTAACAACACAAATTATGAACTGACACCAATTTTCAAACACAAATCGATCCCAATGGAAATCAAAAGGCAAATCATAAATTAAATCTTCATACAAACATTGCATTATCAATGTCAGACATGGACACCAGTTAAAGAATAAGAAAGAAAGCTTACTATGTATAAAATGAGATGTTTAAGAAAAGCATAAAACAGAACAAGAAGAGATTGTGTGAGGAATAAAGAAATTACAAGTACTGATGGAGCAACATTTGTGGTCTAAATTATTGAAAAACAGAGACTGAAATGGTTTGTCTACTTAATGAGAATGAATGCTTATTGGCCAGTGGCAAGAGCATACAATACGAAAGTGGAAACAGCAAGATGCACAGAATAAAAATTAAAAAATGGTGAAATGAAGGAGTTATCAACATTCTGAGACCCCACATCATTGCTACATATCTGGCGACCAAATGTGTCATAGCTTAAAAACCAATAGTCACTCAATCCTGCAACGTTTTACAGCAAAAGCAGAGAAAACAATATGTAGATATATAGAACATCAATGAATGTCAAAGAGCAACACTTATCTTGGTACAAGATACTAGAAAAGAGAGAGTTGTGCAAATCTATGATCGTCTACACCAGACAGCATGGCACCTGATGATGATGATTACTATTATGGCCATTACTATTGGTAACTATAAATTTTTTTTATTTGACTGATTATCAGTCCCTACTACCACTGTTTAAGCTTCTAATATTTACACGGTGCCGAATGGCAACAATGAAAAAAGTTCAAAAAGTCTCACTTGTCAAAAGTAAAGTCTGGTTGATAGTATCTACCACTTTCATCAGTTTGGCAACTTGGTCATGAAGTTGTCTCTCCCTATCCTCAGGGGTAGACACAACAAACATCAATGATTGAATATGTGTCCATGATGCATTCCCTTGGGACAACATTGTCTGAAAATACAATTTCATAAAATCCTATAGCATATAACATGACAAGGATGCAAAGAGTCAGATACTACATGATACTAGACTTTAGCATTTGGGAAAAAAAGTCAGTTCCCTTCTTAGTTACATTTCCCTATACACGCTCACTAATGCAAAGTACTCAATAATTTTATTAGTACTTCCAAATTCAATAACAAAGTGTAAAATTTAATTGTTATCTTTACTCCCCAGCAATATAATGCCAGTAACATGGCATCAGGACAAATGGCTTGAGCTCATGGACTGCTGGATCAGCAACCAACCAACCGATTGTTATCTAAAGCATTCTATCTGTGTAGGACACTCAAAGAGAAAACAGTTTAAGTCCACCTAAGTCAGAGCGACACCATCTGTTGTTGCGTACAGTAATTAAGCGCTCATGTTTTACCTCACAAACCATGAAACACTGACTTGTTTTGAATTCATTTGATTAAATGGATAAAATCTCCCTTTTGTGTCTGTCTAAACTGGTCTCTGTAGTATTATATGTCATGGTAGTTCAGTCAAGATTATATCTCTAGAATCTAGTAATAAAATCTCCCTTTTGTGTCTGTCTAAACTGGTCTCTGTAGTATTGTATGTCATGGTAGTTCAGTCAAGATTATATCTCTAGAATCTAGGTCTGTCTAAACTGGTCTCTGTAGTATTGTATGTCATGGTAGTTCAGTCAAGATTATATCTCTAGAATCTAGGTCTGTCTAAACTGGTCTCTGTAGTATTGTATGTCATGGTAGTTCAGATAAAATCTCCCTTTTGTGTCTGTCTAAACTGGTCTCTGTAGTATTATATGTCATGGTAGTTCAGTCAAGATTATATCTCTAGAATCTAGTAATAAAATCTCCCTTTTGTGTCTGTCTAAACTGGTCTCTGTAGTATTGTATGTCATGGTAGTTCAGTCAAGATTATATCTCTAGAATCTAGGTCTGTCTAAACTGGTCTCTGTAGTATTGTATGTCATGGTAGTTCAGTCAAGATTATATCTCTAGAATCTAGTAAATCATCTTCATCTATTATACCTGTTTGTCAATGACAAGACCATTTAGGACTCATAAGGGAGATAATTAAATTTAATGCTGTGAGAAATGGATTGAGAGCCCATTCATTTTTCAATATTATCACTATATTTTTTTGGTCAGCTCAGCAGCAGAGTTGATAATGAGCTCACCATGCAAACCAAACTCGTTGAACTGCTAGGTGCTTCAAATGCTGAGCATCCACATTATAATTGCGATACGATTGGATGTATTAGTGCCGACTCAAAATTCAACAATAGGAAAATAGTAATGTACTGTACAGGATATGCTTCAATTATTTTATTATTATATTTTTATTGAAACGTTACACATTATGAATATCCTATTTGTTCTGTATTTGCTCGTCCATCACATGATGATGATGACCACTTGTTACATCCACTTTTGAAATTCAGTTAGAGTTATGTCTTTGACTATGAGTGGAGTTATATCATTGATTATGAGTTTGTAGATGGCTAATAAGCTCTATTCTGGCCACTAATGTCCTTTGACAGTTCAGAATGGGACGATCACTGTAGATGGTTTTTGATCTATCAGTAGGTTTCTAGCTATTCTTCGCTGTTGCCCTGCTATGTTTCTCCTCTTTTCACAAGAGTAGCTCTATTTCATGCATTCTTCCTGTGTATATTTCAAAGGCTGCCAGTGAGATCTTTAATGAGCTTTTGTAGCGTTTCTTTTGGCCACATTGAGAACGTATGCCCTTCTGCAACTCAACATAGAGAAATATCATTGGTAGGCTGTGATGTGGCATATGCTCCATATGACTTGCCCAACGAATCTGTGTCTTTATCAGAAAAGTATCCATGCTAGGGATACCATATCTGTTAAAGGACAGTGGTATCCAGAATCTTGTCTTGCCATCTGATGTTCATAACTTTCCTGAAAAAGTTATGTGAAAGTAATTGAGCTTCCTCACATGTCATCTATACTTCTTCTTCTTCTTCTTCAGCGTTCATTCTCAAACTCCCACTGGATATCTCTTGTAGCAGGACCATGGTCCTATTAGATTTCCAGGAGGATGTAGTCCAGAGAATGGAAATGCGTTGTGTCGCCGTTTTATTTGCGCCAATGGCCCGACACATCCGTCTTCGGTGCTAATACACATCATCTATACAAAGTCCATGTTTCACTAGCATTGAAAGTACCACTGCTTTGTAAACTTTCAGCACAATCTGTAGGCTAATGCCATTTAAATGAACGTGACAATAATTTGCACTGGGGATTTGGATTCAAGTGATAAAGAGTTGTGCAAAGCATCGACTTCACCCTCATCTGACCTATTTGAAACCAGTGGCAAAAGACACATGGAGATGACTGGAAATGAAGTTCAATACAGTGGATGACTATAGTTTTCTACATTTCTCACCATGCTCTTTGTGGCCTGGCCTACACCGAAAGCTGTAAATCACCTTTATACCCTGTGGGCTGATAAATTATCATGTCTCATATACACAAATTCACTGCAAATCATACTTTATGTGTAGTGGTTGACAAGACTATCATGCTTTTGGAGACAATCTCAACATAATATCACCAACTTTATGACCTCCTACCAGGCTCAGTCAAGGATGGAGCTAGAACATACCTCAGGCCGTACAATGGTGAGAGCGTTCACACAATATATTGCTGAGGTCAGTACTTAATGAACGGGTCAGTGTTACTGTTACTGAAGTAAATTAGGTTATCACACAAATTTCACAAATCCACCCTATATAGTTGAAAAAAATACATGCAATAGACAGCATCATCTTGTGCATCCAGTGCATATGTGGGTCCCACTAA
This sequence comes from Meghimatium bilineatum, assembly GCA_034231615.1. Lineage (NCBI taxonomy): Eukaryota > Metazoa > Mollusca > Gastropoda > Stylommatophora > Philomycidae > Meghimatium > Meghimatium bilineatum. The sequence continues at coordinate 24,298,832 of CM067307.1, forward strand.
TGGCCAACTAGACAAACCACTATTTCTACAGAAAACCTTAGTAGATGACTTGTTATATTGAGGCTCTCTTATGAAAGCTTTGTACCATACAATTGTGTTTTTATTTGTTGTTGCATTTTTTTGAATTTTGTTTTGTTAAGGCATTGTTATTAGTATATATGCATGCACCCTCTGTGGTTGGGAGGGATCCAGAGATGTACTGTGTAACACTGGTGAGGAGGAAACTGACTGTGCTGTTTTTTCAATGGCTGAGACCCATCATAAAGACTCAGGACATGACAATCCTTTCACCATGAACATTTGGTTGCATGTCTGGAGCCACAGAGAAGTTCAACATAACTAGTAGACAATATGTGGTGAAGAATAAGCACAGTGAGCCCAATCTTGGCTGCAGTGGCTCAGAGCAGTGCATAGGTAGAATCCTACCTTTGTGGTGGTGTGATAGTTATTTTCTGGCTCTGGCCCTAGTGGGTCGAAAATCCACAGACTTCCAAGCACTATAATGTCATTATGGATCAAAGGGCATGAACCCATAGACTGCTGGATCAGCAACCAATCAATCAACAGCATCATCTTATCTGCTCTTGAAAACACTCTTGATGTTATCCAAAGACTATGATAATAACACAAAACATTGAAACGTCAATAGCCTACCTGGCACAGGAAACAAACATAGCACCATGTCTGCATGATGTAGAACAGGGGTCGGTAACCTTTTGCTAATTGTGTGCCAACTTAAGGTTTCAAATTATTCAGAGTGCCGAAATGAGCAAGGAAACAGCGCTAATCGATTTATAATTAACTTTATACAGGAAACGTGAAGAGTCTGCGTGCGATTTGAAATTGCTTGGCATGCCAAGTGTGGCACGCATGTCATAGGTTGCCAACCCCTGATGTAGAATATTCTATTATAGTTGGGTTCAATGGAGTGATACTATTATGACTTGATTGGTAGATGGTAGTGTTACTATTCCTTGCTCCCCTTTTAAACCCCAGCAACATACAATATACAGTTTTACTGCAATCCCATATGTTATATATTTATTATAATTTCACCTTACAAAACATACCACAGCCTGAACAGATAGTCCATCGAACTGCTGATGTAAGATGGACAATGCAGTCACTATGTTGTCTGTTACTTGAACCACATCTGTCAGAATCATCAGGGAGTTGAGAGCATTGGTTAGTGTCTGCTCTGTTTGGGTCAGGATGTCCACCTCATTGGAAATATTGTTTTGCCTGGCCATGGCCTAACAGAAGAAGTAAATTAAAAGTTAGATTTGTTAGGTAACAAAATAGATGCATAGAGTAGTGTTACTGTGACCTGCCATGCATGTCATAAGAGCAGACAAAGAAGGTTTGGTGATAGGATTGAATGCCCAACCCATATATCAAAGTGACATAAAAGTTATGTGTCTATAGTTTGATGTGTCATTTAAAAAAGTACAGATATCGACGTAAACCGTGGAACACAGCAATCCATTCTCCTCTTAATCTGCAGGAGTTTGAGAATGAACGCAGAAGAAAAAAAATAAGCTAAGCATGTGTTAGTGAGCCTGGCAAACAAACATGAATCACTTGAAATATCTTGGGGTTTAAAAACTCTTCATCCACATTGTATTATTAGCTATGTGATTAGATGTATCAGTGTTGCCAACAAATTCTACAATAATTGAAGAGCAATGTTCTACACAGGATACACGAGCCATTTATCAATATATTTTTAAAAGATAAAATTGTTAAATAACCATAGGTATCAACTAATACAAAAATAATTAAAGAACCCAAAATTTAAAAATAATTTTTTTTTTAAAAAAAAAAAAGGTCACTTGGTGTTAAAATTTCCTAGTAATTATTACTAATGCTGACATTTTTATCTCACACACTCATGTTGAGGGGCAAACAAAAAATGTAACAAAATTCTTAGTGGGGAATTTTTGGGTTGTTTTTTGTGTGCTATAAATACAGACGTTTTTATTTAAATGCGGAAATACATTGTTAAACATACAGATTTAAGAAAAAATAAATGAACACCTATGAATAACAGTTTTAGGAACAATACTTTGTCCCGATATGGAAAAACAGAACCATGAATTCAAGTGAAGACTACATGTCAGCCAATGTGGGAGCTGACAGATCAGTAATGAAACAAAAAAGATGAATAGAGGCGAGAACGGGAATGTGAGTGGTTAGATATAGAAAAAGTTCAGTACACAAGGAAAATACACAATAAAAAACAAAATTAAAAGGCAGTAATAGTAAAATAAAATAGAATAAAACTCTCTTATCTGAATCAGATGTTGACTATCGGACGAGTGATAGCAGGAGAAAAGGAAGTCGGAAACAAACCAGAATGTAAATACTGTTAAGGCAACTCTTGTGTCATGATATCTGTAGAGGGTCAGCAGTGATAAAATCTAAGAGAAGACATGGACAGAATAAGCAAAACTGAGGAGGGAGTAGAGAAGTACAAAAGAATACAAGAGGAAGTAAAGATATAGATCGAAGTATCAAAAGAATTTATGGCGTTCGTAAATACCTGCTGGTTCTAAAGTTCCTACAGTATTGATAAGGCGGTTCATCATCATTAAGCAGCCCCTATGGCTCAATGTGCATGATAGAGTAGCAGTGACAGAGATATCACAAGCACCTCTGTCAATATGGCCATTGAAAGGAGCTTCTACCTGTGTCATGCCATCATGACGAATGTCAAAGACCAGTTTCTATTATGTACGTGAGGTGGCAACTGATCATGTAAATGACATTACTGGACTTGCAAATGAGATTATCAGAGTTAGTGAAGGTAGCCTTGTGGAAGTGAACTGTTTGGATCTCATTGGTTTGGATCACAAATTCTCTATAACAAGACTTGCTGCATGGTGATGTGCCACTGTGATTGACATTGTCACCTTAAGTCCATGAACCAAAAACTCCTGATGATTGCAGTCATGTCTGAAGGCCATCAAGAAGCCATCCTCGAAGACATCACGAGTGTCAGAGTCAGACAACAGAAGAGGTAAGTGATGGAAGAAGATATCTGCTCTGCTATAAGGGTGGAAGGTAGCACAAAAAAATTGATCCGGTTGGATGGAGCCTTGCAACGAGTAGCAAGGGTCACTGATTAGATGGTAGTCTGAAACCACAGGAGGGAAATGGAAAGAATGTGTTCTGGATAGAGGAGCTGCCAGAAATGTCAAGCATCTGGTGTGCATAATAAAGGAAGTCAGCATTGTGATGGTGAATAAAATATTCAATAAGCTTAGTTATGACCCACAAAATATAGGCTTCAGAGCACAATACCCACCTCTGAAAACTGTGTCCGCTTTTCAATAAGTATAACAGCCAAAGCTTCAAATTTTCTGATGGACTCATTCATCTTTGCTATCTTTTCTTCAATGTCTGTCAGGCTGGAGTTCACTTGTGCATCACTCTTAAAATCTGATATGATAAGTGCAATAATTTAAAGTTTGTCTACTTCCTTACTGAATGATATCTAGCAATGACACTGCTCTAAGCAATAAAAATACCAGCAATACATCTATTAGAAAACCATCAATAGATCTATTAGAAAACCAGCATTAGATCTATTAGAAAACCAGGATCAGATTTATCTGAATACTAGAGTTAGGACTATTATAACATCACAATTAAAACACCCGAATTAGCACGGGCACCAACATATTTTAACAGAGAGCAGAGCACTTATGGGAGTGCCCCACAGGCAGTGATGCTAGTTTCTAACCAAGATAAAATAAATATAAACTAACAGCATGACACTATTTTATTGAGTTAAGATAAAGCAGATTGAATGGTATGTTAAAGACATTTTTGTTAGAAGCTGTGTCCAGATGTCAAAAATACTTTGGATTGAAAAAGTTAATCATGTAGGCCTAAATTTTTTTATTTAAATAAATAAGCATGCAAGAATTACACACAGAACCACTTTGCTCAGACTGGAGAGCACTGGCTTCTAATCTGTGCACTGTGGGCCTATTTAGCATAGCACTGAACGAACAAGCAGATAAATATATTTTTCCTACATTTACAATGTCAGATTTCTTATTAATTTTTTTCTCTTCAATACACGCATCCCAATATATTAATTACTTTGCTTATAAACCTATGTCATGAAAACCTCATTTTCACTTTCACTCACCATACGAGCTCCATATTTCAACCACAGTTGTATTTATGTTAACTAGATTCTTTCCAATCTCCTCAATTCGCAGTGACCATGAGTCAAAGCATTCTCCACAAAGCTCACAGTTAGGGTAAGCTCCTGAAAAGAGATCAAGACTCATGGATTGCTATATCAATATTGACACAAATCATCGCTATCATCATCGAGCCAACCGTGCCAACTGGCATAGGCCAACTTAAAAAAAATATTCTAAAAATCATATTTTTTCTGTAGTATTTGCTGTTATAGTATTACATCTCTTCAGACAAAGATCTTATGATCAAAACATCAAATATTTTCATCTTTATTATTTTTTATTATAAGCCTAGTTGGTTTCTTCATCTTTTTATTAACAGTGGTAGGTATTGTAACGCATATTTACTTGTTTAATCTTTAGCAAGCTAGTCTCGCAAACTGGAGATTTTTTCCGCTAACATACGCTCTCGCATAATTGTGAGTCATGATGTGACTCTTTTAACCTTCACCGAGCCTATATAAACTCCGGCCGCCGAAAAACAAAATGGCGGCTAACGCTGTTGGCGACATACCCCATCCAATGAGATATCGTTATAATAGACGCCCCACAGACTGATTGGTTACTCGGGAACATGCGCTATTGAAGCTGGTTCATTCCTACGTCCGACATGATCGTTGTAACAATGGCTAGCCAGAAGATACAAATTTTATAGCAGTTAATCTGACCACATCTGCACACCGGTACGATGCCATGATGGTCGACCGATTTTATAGACCTTTCTTTCATTGTATTTGGAATGAAATAACATTGAATCGTGGCTTGAATCATGAATTATTGAGTTATTTAGTTTCACAGCAGTGAATATACAGAATGCCGCGTTGGTTTGGAGACTTGTAGACGTTTGATATCGAATATGTGGAAGTAGCACAAAAAATGGCTCTAGACCTAATCTCAAAGAATGATTTTACTGCAAATCTACATGTTTTATACAGTTCTCCCGGCTATATTTTGATAATTTTGCAGTGAAAGAACATAAATACAACAGATTTGCGTGATTTAGTTTACAGTGTTGCCAAGGAATTCGATAACTAAGGTAAGTTATTTTTTTATTTATTTTTTTCCTCTTTATTTGTTATAAAATATATGTTTTTTGTGAAAAACGTCTTTACCACTTTCTCATACGTCTGGTATCACACACATACGTACATAAATTACACCAATATATGCATAATTCAATTCTTTATTTATATGTGCAAATATTATTTAAATATCTCTAACAACCAAAAAATTATCACATTTTCAAAACAGTCACCATCAATAACGCAAATTAAAAAAAAAGAATCCGGTGGCAGGGAGACGTTTCGTATTTTTTAATCTGGCCTGCTAAAGGTTAAACAAATGTTCAAAGAAATCATTTCTTTCTAAATGGCATGGATGCACTATTGGTGGTGAGGTATCTTAAACCATTAAAGATGGGCTCTGCGCCACTCCACCTCACATAATTCTATAAAGACTGAAGGAAAATGAAAAAGAGAAAGACAACACTCCAAACTAGAGGTTTCTAGTTTGTCTCTGTTTCTTGCCTTGATTGTTCACTGTGATACACTGTATCCTGTGTTGTTTCCATCCTACATGTATTTCTGTCTATATCTCACATGTTTAAAATATTTTATCTCTGGAATTTTATTTCCTTTAATAGTTATTTTCCCATAAAGATAATTTTCTTCTCTTCCCACATAATTCTTGACATTCTCCTATATATCAACATTTTCAAGGCATCAATTTTGTCTTCTCGTTATTTATTTCTGAGCCATGGATAGGCCTAATTCACTAGTGAACACACTTTTTAGTGCTTAAAATATTAGATATATTTCTGGGTATAGGCCTATTTGACATGCTGATTCCAAAAATGGATTCAGTTTTTCTATATCAAGTACAGTTTTCAAGAAAAATATTTTATACATAGGCCCTATACAGTGGAATCCTGTTATAACACCTTGGTCCGGACTGACAAAATATGTATGTAATAACAGAAATTTGCTATATACAGTACAAACAATACAGAATAAATATAATTGGGGATTTTGATAAGAGTTGTATGGTATATAGAGAAGTTTGATATAAAAGAATGTGCTGCAGAGGTATTCCACTATATATATATATATATATATATATATAGGTCTAGGGATGCTAAAAGTAGCCTGCCGCATTGATCTCATGCAGATCCAGAGTTAGCAGATAACCAAGATCCTAAAAGTACCTCATCTTGGTGCACCCAGGAAACAAAACAACTCGTGCTGTTTCTGGTCAACACTTTTAAGAATTGAGACAGCTGCATTGTCGACACACAGGGAAGCAAGACATTCTGCCTCAAACAGCAAAAATGCAGATGCATTGGAGGCAAATGCAAATTTCACGATATGTGTAGATGTCATCATGAATATCGAGTGCTGTCCGTTAGTCTTTGTAAGAATAACATATTGAGTACAATAAGAGGCAGAAATGTACTAGTGGCAGCGCCATGTGCAAATGGAACAGAAAAACACAACATGGCAACTGGAACTAACGTATTATTGCTTGGAGCTATGGAGTTAACGTTGAAGACAACGTGCCGCTTCATTAAGATGGACGGAATACACATATGTTAACCCAAGTAAAGTCAACCCTCTACCACTTTTCTTCTTCTTCTGCGTTCGTTCTCAAACTCCTGCAGATTAGCAGGATGTAGTCCGGAGAACCGAATGCGTTGTGTCATGGTTTACATCATTACTGCGATATCTGCGCCTTTCGACAGTAATGTTATTTACAAGGAATCATGTTCACATACATATCCAAACCATTAAGTTTAAGTCATTTCATTATTGAAAGCAGTGATTCTTGTGGACCTGTGTGCATTTCCTTTTTATTTCTTACATACACATTTGCCTTAATCTCCAAATAGGAAATGCACAGAACTCATCTGTAACATTTGTATTCAAAGGCATGTAGTTGTCTCTCGATGTCTGCGGTTAGTGTTTATAAATATAAACATAATAGATTACACTACAAGTTACATACACTTACCAAGATAAAACAGGCTTACATGCTCATAGTTATCTGAAAAAAAAAATTGTGGTAAATTATTATTCATTTCGGTAGCATTGTTAGCAGCAAGAGCATATTACAATGGAATTATTTTATAGCACAAACGTTTATAACAAAATTATCTATTTAACAACACTTTTCAAAATCTCCAATTACTTTATTTTTTATTGTATATAGCAAATTTTGATTATTACATATATACAGTCCAATTCCGTTGTAACAATGTGGTCCGAACCAACGAAATAGGGCCTTTGTATGTAATAACAGAAATTCACTATAAATATTAAAAATAATAAAGAATAAATATAATTGGAGATTTTGAAAGTGTTGTTATATAGGGAAATTTGTTATAAAAGGATGCACTATAGGGGATTCCCCTGTATTTTGTAGACTCTGAACAATTTGTTATAGGCCTTCAGGGATTCCACTATATATATCTGAACTTTTTGAGGATGGAATTATTCCTGGGGTTTAGACGTAATTAATTTTAAGCTAAATTTTTGGAACACAATATGATTTAGGCAAAAGCTTCCCGAAGACAAAGCATTAGCTATGACAGGTCATATAAGGTATCATAAGAAAGATAACTGAAAATTGGAATCCATATACAATATAAAAATATTAGAATTGTAACAACAAAATTAAAAAATTACACCACAAACAGGAATGTTAGATCGGCATAAAAGTGTCTTATAAATATGTTGTTCCACTCACCCTCACTTTTACTTGTTTTCAAATGTCGATATCTAATCTTACTAAAGTAGATGCCTTGACTGTCCATTTCTTGATCATAATTAGTTTATTTGAAGTAAATCTATCAACTGCCTATTATTTTGTGCAATTTTTTGTGTTTCATGTCAAATTTCAGAACTGAACAAAACATTGCAAAACTTTATGAAATATTTCCAATTATTGCATTTCCAAAGTTGAACTTTACTCCACTCAATATTATTATTATTATTAGGTCTAACCTTATTCTCTGTATAACATATTGCACGAGTATCATTGCTGTCACTAGGCTTACTTGATTCTTCAGAAACAATATCAGTGGGAGCAGTTATATAATTTTGTAGCTGTTATTTTTCCCCTAACAAATACCGTAATATTAGGTCTAGACCTATTTATTTTCCAATTTTCAACAAGATGGTAATCTCCACTGTTAAAATCGAAAACAATGTTGTTATCCGAAACATCACTTGAAATAATATCTCCTATTATAAAACTCAAAGAATAATAAAGATCGATGTTTGATAAATCATTGAGCTCTATAATTGTGAAAGATGAAGCCATTTTGCTAATTTCAGAAAAGCTAAACTTACCTTGTTCAAATTTTAATTTAAAATAAATATGTCACAAATGTAATCACACATTACCATGATGATTTCCTTTTGATAGCCAGATTTCTAAATATTAAATGGCTAAATAAATGAATACTTGTCATTTATGATCCAAACGAAGCAAATTTAGATGACATATCTTCAAGAATGAATAATCGTGGTTATGTCCAGAATGGTGGGGGGGGGGGGGGGGTGGGGGTAAGGAGGGAGTCTCTCAGCCACAATATACCATTTTTACGGGTAGGATGAGTTAAGGATATTATTATAAAATGTTTTTAGCATTCATTCTGAAACTCCTGTTGGATCTCTCTAGTAGTAGCCTGATATAGACTTATACAACTTAAGAGTAATATTTATATGATGAATATTTTACCAATTTCACTGAACAGTGGATGTGCATAATAGTCATTTTCTAGTATGCCAGCATGTGCAGAGTAACCTGTTTATCAGCTTAATCTAACCATCATCATCATCATCATCATCAACTGCGATCGCGGCAACAAAATTTTGCTGCAATGGACATGTCTCTTGCTTTGATGTCTATCTAAGACTGTACACTGTCCATCTCATGATGTTTCTCTCCCACATTTATCTCTACCTACCACTTGATCGCTTTCCTCAACCGTATCCTCATGTAAGGACTTCAAAAAGTTTTCATGTCTTTTAATATATCCAAAATATTTTATTTGTTTGATCTTTATTTTGTTTAATAGTTCTTTTTTTCATAGAAGTGTTATTAGAACCTCTTTATTAATATTATTTTTTCCATGAAGTTCTCCCTATTTTTCTAAAAACCCACTTCTCAAAGGCATTAATTATGTCTTACATTTGTTTGTTCATTGTCCATGTTTATGAGCCATACATTGTGTAATAACAGAAATTCACTATATACAGTACAAAAAATACAAATACAATTGGTGACTTTAAAAAATGTTGTTATAGAGGGAAATTTGTTATAAAAGGATGTGCTATACAGGGATTCCACTAGGATAAACAACACATTTTTAAAATACACTAGGGGGATTACATTTTTCTCTGTTGTCACAAACTTAAAGTATTAGAATATGTTTGATGTCCTGAATTCTTTTTTGGAAAATTTGCGTTATTGATGGTGGGTGTTTTGAAAACGCGATATCTTTTTTGTTTTAAAAGATATCAAAATAATGTTTGCACATCTAAATAAAGGAGTGAATAGTGAATATAATCATGTTTTTGTTGTTGTTGTATGTGTGATATAACAGTTGTGAGCAAGTTGTGAAGTTGAAAATTCGGGGGAAAAAATCGCAAAACGCCATTTTCAAAATCACAAATATATCTTCTTGACGGCCCTAATACATGAGCAATGTGTGGCAACATTGATAAAATACTCATAAATACCTATACTTATTGTATATGTATTGTTTTATATCCAAACTAATATAATATGAACTAAAATAACTAATAAAACGTGAAGAAATCGCATATAATGACCGTCCGGTCAACACTAGGTCTATGCCGACACGCAATGTAATTATTGTCCATGCACACATGTGGCACCTCTGATACATAATATTTTTGTGTTTTTGAATGAATAAACACACATTCTTATTAAACAACAACATATTAAACACAAAGAACAACAATTAGAACATGTAGTCACGATCATTTACCCATGCCACGCGGTACTCAATTTGATAGTAAAATACGGCCGAAAATGGCAAAAGTCGCTCCCGAAAAGCGTTGATAACATCAGCCGGCTTTCTCCTTCTATACAACGCTAATGTGTAAAAGAATTTGACCTTTACACTGTGACGTATTCCTAGCTTCGTTTGGCGGGCTTTATACGTCACTGGTTCATTACTTCGTGAAGTTCCGAGCTCGGGAATCGGGCGATATCGTATGGTGCGTGGCCTCACCCACAGACACACGGGAATGTGTACCCCAGGTGCGTGACCTCACCCATAGGGGCCTAAAGGTTAAGAAATTATTAAAATGAATGAGACATACATACATTTAGAAACAGGAGAGCAATGGTCACATCCTCTTCCCACAATACCTGGTGAAGCACATGTGCACTGGCCAGATGTGACATCACAAGTAGTTACAGTTGTATCATTTTCCATGAGTGTACCACTAGGGTCACATTGGCAAGCTTGAGAAAGAAGTAAGAATGAATTAACAACTAATAAGTATGGCAGAGCAAGGATTCCTTCTTCTACATTCATTTTCAAACTCCTGTAGACTAGCATGTTGTCTGGAGTAAGGAATGTGATATATCATGGTTACAGGTTGGCTGCAATATCTCCTCTTTTCAACCTGAAATATCTGACTTGTCATCTGGGTTATTTTCTATCACATGGGATATCCACCCTATAAAACCTCCTCAGTCGCCTGCTACATGCATGTCAGATAACAGTGTCACCATTTTTGCTTCAATTTCAAGATCTGGCAACACAAATATATTTGTAATAGTAGTAACTTTAAACATGGCTGATACAAGAGTTTTGTAATAGTAGTAACTTTAAGCATGGCTGCCTTCTATAGTACTTGGATGCTCTGCTGAAATATAGAGGCAATGTTGCCCATGCAGCAAGATCCCTCTCTCTGTTTGCCTTATAGGTAATATAAAAAGATTTGGAACAAGGTAAACTGCTGGATCAACAGGGCTGTGGGTGTTACTTAATTATTTCAGAAATAGACATTATTTATTTTTTGGTCACAATAATGATATATGAAGGTCTGAATAGCATAGTTATAATGAGAAATATAGGAGATAAAAGAGATTGAGGATGACAGGGTGAGAAAATATTAGATAATCTGACAATGTAGCATGGCAGAGTCAACGACGATTCTAGATAAAGATACTGTAAATATAGAGTTGGGGATATCCATGAACGCCTATGCCAGTCGACATGCCACCTGATGAGCATCATGATGTAATTTGTTTCATTTTTATTTCATTTAGGGCCTAATAGTTTTATTTCATACGCATTATTGTCATAAACTTTGTTGTCTTTTCTTTCCATGACATTCTCCCTATATTGGCCTATCTGCTATATATCCACATCTCAAAGACATCAATTCTGTTTTTGAAATATCTGTTTATTATCTATGTTATAATTAATGCATTAGGTATATCTGCTACAAAATTATAAAATATCTTAAGAAAAATGCCAGTCCGTTGTCATTATACAGTCCCGTGGAATAATAAAAGATTCAAAACTTAAAGCTATTTCACTTTTATTTTTATTTTCATTGGCCACTTTGTGTTGATAACAGTCAATGAAAACAGCGGGAAAAGTTAATTAGCATCTCATTTGAAGGAAACTGATACATTCATTGGACTGTATAGATAACAAAGGACTCGATTAATAGTTTACCATGGCAGAAGGCTTCCCCAAGTGAGCTCAAAGTACCAACATTAGTTGCACCACTATTATTATTTAGTGGTGTGGTAGTGTTTATGACATTGCTTCCATTCATGTAAGTGGGATTGATAAAAAATCCACTGACACATGAATCACAAGCATCACCAGTTGAGCTTCCAGTGCAGTTATTACACACACCATAACCTTTGACTTGATCAAATGTGCACGCATTAGATCGGTTGTTGCAAATGCATTCTGAAAATGAAAGATCACAGTTATGATAACTTCAGAGCTAACTTTACCACTGTCATCTTAACCACAACAAACAACACAATCTACTAATCAACGTGCTGACTGGCACTAGCATCTCAAGTCATACCAAACTGATATTAATTATGATTAATTTAATATAGACATTAGACCAGGGGTCAGCACAATTATCTTTGTACAGGTCATACCAGCTTATCCCCAACATTTCTTAGTAACCTCTTATGATATGCCTGACAGGAAGACAGAGGCTCTATTCTTTGCACCCTGAACTAAAAGTACAGGGCACAGTTATCATACAGGCAAAGTATGTTTATAAATGTGTCTTGGGGGTTATTCTTCTGCTGCAGAATCAGTATCTGAAAGACTGCTAAAAGAATAACACGTTTTAGTTCGTCACCTAGTAGATACAAGATACTGGAATCAGATAGTTATGGAGATTCCTGATCGCCTACGAATTGTCTGCATGGCACCTGATGATGAAATAGACATCATCATCATCAAGTCTCTGAAACAGAAGCTATTTGTTTGCTTATATAAATATACTGTATGCGTTAACGCCAGAGCTCAGGAAACACTACTGGGAACTCCACATGACTAAAAAACATGAAAAAGTTCAATCTACCGTAGTCTGTCAGCTAAAAAGATTACCCACCTCTGCTGTAGATCTCACTTATTGAATAGGCCTAAAGGAATAATGAGGTAAGGAGAAATGACAATTAAGAAACATACAGAGAGAACAGACAGGAATAATGATGTAGGGAGAAATTGACAATTAATAAACATAAAGAGAGAACAGGAAAGATCTAAAACAGGTCACAGGAAAAGGGGAGTGTACAGACTCACGCTTGAATTGTAGTTAATGATGAGATCAAGGAAACTAAGATATGCTAACAGTGGAGTTGCTAAGGGAGGGTGTTAAATCAAGGAAACTAAGATATGCTAACAGTGGAGTAACTAGGGGAGGTTGTTAGCCTAGGGTGCAGGCTTAGAATGCACCAAAATCAGCCACCCAGACCCAAGCCAATAGATAAAGGGCGGGTAGGGGGTGTCCAAACATGATGTTTAGTACTTTTTCTCCTATCTTCTCCAGTCCTCAAACTCCTACAAATTAGCAGGATAGGAGGCCTATAATCCAAGAACGAAATGCTTAAGTCATGGCTTACAGTTACACTACAGCTTTGCTTTGATATCTGTACCTTTTGGTATGACTCCTCCGAATTCAGCATGGGACAGCCATCTCCACCCCACAACCTTCTTAGTCGCCTCGTGCTACATGCATGAAAGGTAAACAGTGTTTTGCTATTCTTTGTTCCCAACTCATGTCTTGGTAACACACAGTCACGGGCAATATTTAGTACTCAGCAGCCAGTGAAAGTTAGCAAAAATGGCATGACAACAGAATACTCATACTGACCTTTATTTTTTTAGGAAAGTCTTCCGCTTATGGAGCAGAAACGCTAGATTGTTATTTTTTAAACATAGGCCTAATACTTAATAAATATTGTGACAGGAAAATCACACAAGAGAAAACATCACATGCGCCGTAGCTATACAGTAAAGGTCTAACAGAATTAATTATAACCCCCGCTAGTTACATTTTTCATTATTGCTGAGCTTTTTGATTTGTCGTTATTTAAATACTATATATTTACAAATAGCACAGGCCAACCAATAGATACACGGAAATGGGCCTCCCTAGTCATGTTTACGTTTAGTTGGAAGGCCTGTATGTAGTACAGTCGTTAGCCACGTATGAGCTTACCCGGTCCTATGGATTTCCCAGTAATATACATGTATTAACAATACAAAGGAATGTATTCCTGGTAACATACCAAGACATATCCCTGGATCAGTGGTCATTCCTATGCTCCAACTTCTGTTTTTGTATAAGGGGAGGCAACTGTCACAATGCTGCCCACCTGTGTTGTGTTGACAATTGCAGGTAGCATTATTCTGGAGCAGATAGAAATACAGAGAAGAATGTTAAATAAGTGAAAATAAGTTAATGGACGATTGTTTTTTTTCCATAAACAAAAATGCAAAACAAAAGTACTAGCAAAAAAGACCGCTGTACGTAATATGTATACATCGGATTAATGAGAGACGTAAAATTGTGTACTATTTAGGTAGAAACAAATACACAAATAGTTTAAATAGTATTTAGTGTGAGCATACAACAGAGTAAATCAATGTTTTACACTTTACATACAACAGAACAAATTGATATTTTACAAAGAGCCTACAACAGAATAAATTATCATCATCATCAGGTGCCATGCCGGCTGGCGTAGGCGGCCATGGCTCTCCACAGCTCTGCCCACAGTATTATGTATCAAAGTTGTTTTTTTGCCGTGCCAGGTTGTCAAACTGTCTAATATTTTCTCACGTTGTCGCCCTCTGTCTTTGTTGCCTTCAATTTTGCCTGTTGTAACTATGTTCTCTAAACCTGCCTGTCTCATGAAGTGGCCAAAAATCGAAGATTGCCTTTTTCTTATATTGTTGATTAAGGTCCGTTTCGCATTTGACTCTTTCAACACCTCTACATTAGTTTTTCTGGCAGTCCATGGTATTCTCATCATTCTTCTGTAGAACCACATCTCTGTTGCCTCGAATTTCCCACTTTCCAGTTTGTTTATTGTCCAAGACTCGCACCCATGTGTTAGTATAGGGGTTATATAGCACTGCAGAACTCTCTTTCTCACCTCTAATGACATACAGTGTAATGACATAATGTGCAGAATAAATTATACAGGCCTAAATAACCAAATGGTCGGAGGATATCCGACAAAGTGGAGGGTGCCACAGTAACTAAAGAAACAAATAGTAATGCAAAATTAGATAAACAGGTTACTGGGAATACCTAACTATGAACAAATTTAGATGAAAAGGTATATAAATAAACATGCAATAAAACAAAACAGGACAATTTTCGACGTGTCGGTTCTATTGGGACCTTTGTCAAGAAAAAACAAACAAATTAAGACATAACTATAACAACTTTATTAGGTTTTTTTTATAGTTGCGTTGTATTAATTGGTTTTTGTTTCTTATCAAAGGTCCCAAAAGGACCGACAGGTCGAAAATTGTTCTGTTTTGTTTTATTGCATGTTTTTTTATATACCTTTTCATCTAAATTTGTTCATAGTTAGGTATTCCACGTAACCTGTTTATCTAATTTTGAATTATTAACAAAATAAATTGATGTTTTACAGATAGGCTTCAACAGAATAAATAGATGCTTAACAGAGAGGCTTCAACTGAATAAATCGTTGTTTCACGGAGAGCCTACAACAAATTAAATCGATGTTTTACAGAGAGCCTAAAACAAAATGAATCGAATTCTTACAGAGAGCCTACAGCAGAATATATCAATGTTTTACAGAGAGCGACACATAGGGGCCTACTATGTTCTCTTAACGTCTTGCCAATGAGAGCATGTCAGAAGGAGCGAGGTGGACGGTGTTATCCACACTTAATCACAATATATAAGAGGGGATAAATACCAGAAGTCCGGAAAAAGTATGGATGAAGTAGAATCAACAAAGACAGAAATGAAAAAGATATACATATAACTGACAGAATGCAACAGAATATCGATAAAACAGAAAGACCAAATAATGATAGAACATAACAAGATATATACATCTAGAGGTGACCAATTCCAAAAGGAGGTTGTGTGCCAAATTGGTGGATATACTGGTTCTGAAGCGCAAATAGAATCCGCTCATTCTAGGAGCACTATGCATTGGTAGTCAGCTGGACATCACAGGCACTCAGATGGGTTGTACCATTGAAATGGTCCAGCAACATAAGTCTCGGACCAGTGGTTTATAATGTGCAGATTTTTACAGAATAGGTGTCCGAGCGTCTTACCCGTATCCCCTATGTATGTTATAGTGCAACTTTTGTAAATGATGGCACAGATTAGGCCCTATGATGCAGGAAACACATGTAAATCCCTCTTTAATTGTGATGTTTTCATTGTTCTTGTATCGATCGATCCCCAGGAATTATGAGCGATTAGCTCTTGATTCCTATGTACAATTTGGTGGCTTAAACATAGCTTTATTTCATGCTTTATTTCATGCATTTATATCAGCAACAGCAGTGTGCAATGCTTTGTGAAGAGTCCGAGGGGGTAAATTATAGGGGTTCTGTGTCTTTTCTATCTTTCCGTAAAATGCAGAGCTGGAGTCACGAGCTTCAGCTTCCAGGCAAAGCATCTTTCGGATAGGTTGTATAGCAGCTCAGCTCTGGACTATTGTCACTGGTATTGGTGGAGAAGCTAGCTATGCTTTTCTCGCCATTCATGGGGGAATCTCCAATTATGCAGGGCTAACATGTTTGCCTGATTCTGGACATTCCCGTGGTACTGTCACATCATGCAAATAGTTGCTTTCCACCACAATTATTTGCCATCTATTCATAGTCAAGGTACCAGATAGTCTGCGCCGCTGAATTGGTCAGCGTAATGAGTCCCTGACTGGTGGTTGATACTGTGCAAATGTTGACAGAATCGGTCCCTTACCCGTCGTCCCTCAATGCCTCATGGTGCAACTTTTGCAAATGATAGCTAGCGTATATGATGTTACGGGAAACATATGTAAATCGTTCTTCAATGGTTAAAGTGGCTTTAGTGAATGTGATTGAACGAGTCTGTACAAAATAGGAAGAGGTATAGTGTCGAGTATATCTGCAGCTGACGGTACCAAATTGACTCGAGACGTCAGGCTTGAAACGGCTATGGACCAAGATATCTCGGAGACTCTGGTCCCGTGTGTAAGACAACAGAGGGGGAGGGAGCAAGAAAGCTTTGTGTCCCTCCGGAGTTCAAACTGAAGAAGACGCTGTCGGAACAAGACACCACGGACAGCAGAACTATGGGGATAGAATATAAGGACAAGTTTTAAATTGTCCATGTAGGAACTGCAACGAGTGCCCCTAAGGATGTTCTGATGGGAGAGACTCACACTTGAAGCAGGACAAATTTGAGAACTCGGTCATAGTATAATCGACAGTGGAACTAATTCCCAAAGTGGGTTTGTGATAATCGCGCAGAACTACTGGTGAACGGATTAGTTTTAATGTACGTTCTGATAATATTAATTTCAGCGTAAATTATTATCATTACCTGGCCACCACAGCTGTCAGCATGTCCGTTACATTTGCACTGCGCCTTAATATTTACGTTATTAATGACAACGTATGACTTCAGTGGGCTGGAACTAGCGGGATCTTGTATGAAAATGCGGATAGCAGACGCAGTGTAGCAAGTGGCAACTGTTAAATTATTTTTGTAATTGTTGTTGATATTGTCATACCGCATTCCGGGACTGTACTCCACCTGTTGAAGACATGTGCAAATTATGCATGAATAAACATTAAATACATTCACACAGTACTTTTTTTTACAGAAATAAATGTAAATATACGGTGTTTAGTATAAATAAAACCCATAATTTTTTAGCTATCCCGCCCCTTTTTTCTATCTCATCGACATACACGCGCACACACATACACACACACACACAGAGAGAGAGAGAGAGAGAGAGAGAGAGAGGAGTACATAAACACAATTTCAATTCATTACTCCAAAAATTTTCTTTTTAAAGACATTCATGTTTGAGTCACACTTGTAGAAAAGTGCAATGTTTCCATTGCAATCATTATTTTCTCCGCATTTCTAATATTTAGACACACAATTCTGAATTATATAATCTAGATTAAATAAGGTTTAATCCAAGTCTCAACACAACTAGTCAGCTATAAAACCGGAACCTGATATCTTAACAGGGTAGCCCAATACCGCGAGTCAATGTCCTTGATCGTTTAGCAAAAACTGACACAAAATAGGTGAGATAGCATGTGGAGTGTTTTACGGTAATATATTTTTTTTAAGTTGATACTCAGAACCGAAATAATCAATGGGAAAAAATGTGGGAATATGGCGTATCCCAAGAAAAAAACCCACTGCTTATATGCATATATAGTTAGATACGTTCTGAGTAGACACATGTTCCGAAAGCTGAAGATTAGCAAGAAAGACCTGTACAACTGTGGACCGAGTCCAGAGACGGCAGAACACATTCTTCATGCCTGTCAACTCTACCAAGAAGAGAGGGAGAAAATATGGTATACTGAGACGGCACTTTTCCAGAACTGAGGGGCACCATGGATGACCTGAAGCGAATCACACAATTCATTGAAGCTATTGGCGCTATAACCTGACATCTGACTGAAGCTATTGGCGCTATAACCTGACATCTGACTGAAGCTATTGGCGCTATAACCTGACATCTGACTGAAGCTATTGGCGCTATAACCTGACATCTGACTGAAGCTATTGGCGCTACAACCTGACATCTGACTGAAGCTATTGGCGCTATAACCTGACATCTGACTGAAGCTATTGGCGCTATAACCTGACATCTGACTGAAGCTATTGGCTCTATAACCTGACATCTGACAAGCTATTGGCGCTACAACCTGACATCTGACTGAAGCTATTGGCGCTATAACCTGACATCTGACTGAAGCTATTGGCGCTATAACCTGACATCTGACTGAAGCTATTGGCGCTATAACCTGACATCTGACTGAAGAACGACGAAGAAGAAGGTACGTTCTATAACTAATTCAAATCATCCATCGATAATATTTTATTAATGGTTACCACATTGGATGCCTCAGCACACAGAGTCCTCCAGCGAATTCTATCCTCAGCGATGCGAATGAGTATGGAAATATCTTGCCCTGTCCATTCCTTGATGTTGTTTGTCCATGTCTTTATTTGTCCTCCTCTGCTTCTTCCACCCTCGACAGTTCCCTGCAGTATTTTTTTGACAAGGAATCGTGCCTGCATACATGTCCGAACCATGCTAGTTTTCGTTGTTTCCCTATTGAAAGCAATGGCTCCTGAACTCCTGCACACATCTCTACTTTATTTTTTACGTACACATTGGTCTTATGTTCCCTATAGGAAATTCGTAGAATTTGTCTGTAGCATTTGTACTCGAAAGCCTGTAATCTTCTCTCCATGTCCGCAGTGATTGTCCAACTCTCACAACCATACAACACAACATGATATGGTGATATGGTTACAGAAGTATCAGCCTTGTGTTATTGTGTTTCTCTGTGATGTGAGGAGATTTATTCTAGTGTATAATTCATTGTGCTCCTTCCTAAAACTGTGTCTGGCGATGTATACGGATTCACATACGTTCACAAAGTTAGGAGAATTTGCGCTAATCGTCAATCTCAATCTCGACAATTCGAGGATTTTTTTCCAGATTGTGACATGTGAGATCTAGAGGGTAGGTGGGCTCAGATGATGAAAAACTGCATCCATATATATATATATATATATATATATATATATATATATATATCCGCCGAAGACGGATGTGTCGGGCCATTGGCGCAACTAAAACGGCTACACAACGCATTTCCATTCTCTGAACGAAATCCTGCTGGAAATCTAATAGGACCATGGTCCTGCTACAAGGGAAATTCGTCGGGAGTTTAAGAATGAACGCTGAAGAAGAAGATATATATATATATGTATATATAACACTGTGATATAACATATGGGGAATGATTTCATGAAAGAGCAAATAGTAGTAGTAAAAGAAAAGGCAGATAAAGACTACGATTTACAGATGATTTCTCAGTCCTTTTGAATCTGACACTGGTAGAAGATTGACTGCTTGTACATGAAACAAGGATACTTAAAGAATGGCAGTGAGTAACTCATTCTGCAAAACGCACATCACATAAATCACAGAAGATTTGTTACGTATGCTGTATAAGTCGATTACGATTGATGGAATGACGTGATTAAACTTTACTTACCTGGTTGTAAACATCATAGAACGGGCTGTTGTCTGTATTCGTATACTGCACACAGTGTGGCTTAGTGATATCAGGGTCAGGAAGAAGAGGATCGAACTGGGGGATTCCAGGAAAAGATACTGTGCAGTTTCGTGCAAAGTGCTCAAGGGGAATCCAGTTCTTAACAGTTGTATCCAATTTTTCAATGCTAAACGCCACGGGTCGTGCATTGGCTGAGCTGGTGTCAGATTGCTTGTGAATAGCAGTAAAGGAAACGGTGATCTGAAATACATAATATGTAAATAAATAATTCCATAGAGATGAAATATCAATACTACTGTGACTACTACTTTTATTACTACTTTTAGTAGTCTATTACTAATTTTGATACTACTACTGCTACTACTACTACTACTACTACTACTATTACTGTTCATCTATGGTTAATACTAATATAGTAATACTAATATTTTTGCTAATATTACTTAATAATACTACTACTACTCCTACTAATGCTACTGATACTACTATTAATAATACTACTACTATTACTCCTACTACTTCAATTACTCCTACCACAATTATTCTACTGTTACTCTTACTCCTGCTACTCCTACTACTATTACTCCTACTACTACTTATCCTATTACTACTACTACTACTATTACTCCTACTACTACTACTACTATTACTACTACTACTATTACTACTATTACCCCTACTACTACTAATCCTACTACTACCATTACAATTATTCCTACTATTAATCCTACTGCTACTAATTCTACTACTATTACTATTACTCCTACCACGATTATCCCTATCACAATTACTCCTACTATTACTCCTACTACTATTATTATTCTTAGTCATACCACTACTACTACTACTACTACTACTACTATTACTACTACTACTACTACTACCACTACTACTACTACTACTACTACTACTACCACTACTATTTTTAGTCCTACCACCACCACTACTACTACTATTACTCCCACTACTTGTATTGTATGTCTGTGTACAGTCCTATTATATGGAATATGAAGATCTTAGTTTATTCTTCTGCAGAATTTGCTCCTTTCGGCCTGACACATCTGACTTCAGCATGATTTTGAGTACTTTGATATATGGGATGAGACAGCCAGCTCTACTTCAATACATTCGTAGTCGCATCATATGTTTTCGGCACGGGACCAATGAGCGCTACCACGAATACTACCACTATTACTACTACTACTACTATTATTACTACAATCAATAAGTAGCACTACAACTACAATCAATAATTTGTACTACTGTATTACTACTACCACTACTAAGCTTACTACCACTACTATTATTACTACTTACTACTGCTATTATTACTACTATTACTACTACAATTACTACTACTACTAAGCTTACTACTACTACTATTACTACCACTACTAAGCATACTACTGCTACTACTAAGTTTACTACTGCTAATATTACTACTACTATTACTACTAACTTTACTACTACTGTTACTACATCAAATATAATTGTTGATACTTTTACTATTATTAGTTCTGCAGCTGCATTTCTCCACTTTCACAAGAGACTGTATTTAAAAACAAATATAGAACGCCATGTAACTATATTTCGAGTAATGTTTCTTGTGTATCATAGTTTATGTCAATGGCGTCAAGTGAGATCTTTAATGACTCACTATAACCATTTTAAACCAACATTTAGCCATCTTGAGAGTAATCGCCTTTTTGCATCTCACCATAAAGGAGCATCTCTTCAAGACCGTGATCTGGCATATTATACTGTTTTAAAAACATAAACGCAACATTACTGCATAGCTAATCAGCACCAAGAAACAAAACATTATTGCAGTGCTTATCGACACCAAATTTCAAACGTGTGCCAAAATATTATTTTACGGAATTAATGTTTCAACCTTGGCATGAAGAATCTTTCAGACTTTAACAATGAAATGATGTTCATTAAATTTGGTTTGGACATTTATTATTTGCGACTGATGCCTCCGTTTCAGTAAGGTGTACGTCCTTCTCTGGCCTCTATCAGAGAATGACACTTCAGTGACCTGGATCCGATTATCCGTTGGACTGTTGTGGGATGATTGGCCACTCTTCACACAGTGCAAGAGACAACTGCCAGAGAACTGAAGCCACGTATCGAAGGCGGGTCGTCTGTCTAGTTCATCCCATAAGTGTTCTATGGGCTTTATGCCCAATGACATGGTTGGCCACGAAATTATATGAACGTTATTATCATCGAAGAATGATCAGTTGTGCCACATGATGTTGGGCGTTATCATACTGAAAAATCGAACCTCATGCAGCAAAATTTGGAAGGACGCGAGGACGAACAATTTCAGCGTCGTATCGTCGGGCGTCATTCAATTTGCAACAAGTCACCTCTTCCCATGAAGTTGATTCCCCCCTCCCACATCACTACACCTCCACCATCACGTGGAGGACCCTCATCGACAATGTTCTGCGCCCACGGACTTTGCGGTAAACTCATTATCCGTCTATCGTGTCGATGGGGCACAAATTTGATTAATCACTAAACCAAACCGTCTCCAGTCATTCCCAACTTCCATTGACGATGCTGATTCGTCCACTGCATTCGGTTCTGGCGATGTCGGTCCGTAAGAACAGGATCTCCGTAGGGTATTCTAGCCCAAAGACTAGCATCGTCCAGTCGGTTCCTGATCGTTTGATATGAAGTTCTATGAGCTGCTGGTATTGAGTGAACTGTATAGGACATAGATGCAAATCGATTCCTGTCAGAATTCTGATGAACCTGTCACGAGTTATTGCCAAAAATGTTGTTTTGACTTTGACCTCTCTCATAACCTCACAAATAATGTGGTGTCCAATTCAGGCAACTACGAGAAGTTAATGATCAGGTGAACACAGTTGATAGGTTGAATGATGTCCAATCAGCGAATATCTTTGATAAAAGTGGCTACAAAAACGTTGCGTTTCTTTTTTGTTCTTTTTTTTTAAACAGTATGTGGCTGCCCACATGACCTCGAATATGTCTTTAATAAGTTTCCATTGCAATTCCCTCTTTTTTTCATTATATTTCTAATCACCATTTTGTTTGTACAAATTCGGTTTTTATGTGGGAGGTGGTGGTGGAGGAGTTACCCACCTTTTATCTAAAACCCTAGTAATAAAAGTTAAGTTCTGATTTCTCCCCTCCAACTCCACTCCACTATCTGCGGGTTAGCTTGCTCAACGAATTTATGACTACATCAGAATAGTATTAATGCCGCGCGAACGAGAAACACAGAATATCAATACATCATGCAAACTATCATGCATATCGCTAGACTAAGGTGGTGGTTCACCGATGAAATTGGCTGCTTGAGAGTGACCAATGAAAATGAAGGAAAAGTCAAATGAGTTGTTTTAGAATGATTTTTTTCTTCCAATTAACCAAGACGTCTGATCTGCATTGTCTTGTCTTGTCCTAGCCACTAGTGTCGTTAAGAGTCGTGGGTAGCATATCGATCTTTAGCCAATTGTGTTGCATTTGTTGTTGTGATACCATATTGTTGTAGTATGTCTGGTGTCATCAATCCATCCACCTCTTTGTCTTCCTCTTGCTCTGTAGCCAAAAATTATTCTGTTGTATCCTATAGATGGTAAGCAATCAGGTCCCATTATCATAAGGTGACCGAACCATTGTCTCTCTATGTATTTGTCGCATGGAATAGTTCTTATAAAATCTCTCATGTCTTCATTTTTTATTCAGCCTGTTCTATTGATAACAATGATCTTCCTTAGGTATCTCGTTTCACAATTGCAATTTTTTTCATGTGTTTGGACAATGCCCATGTTTGGCATTGGAACCATAAAGTTGGTATAAATATACTGTTTAGCAATATTTGTTTAGCGGTTAAACTTATGTACGGGTGTTAGAGCAGTGGTGTCAGAGGGTATGATCTGCTTTCACCTTTGTTCATGGTAACATTTGCCATGTGTAAAATCATCCACATGTCGTCATATCTTGACCTAATTTTGGATATATGTACTCTTGTAACAAACACTTCAATTCAGTGATAACATTTATAATAATGTATCACTGGTGTATTTCCAAAGCTCAAAATGGGAGCAAAGAATTCTTCTTCTTCTTCTTCTGCGTTCATTCTCAAACTCCTGCAGATTAGCAGGATGCAGTCCGGAGAACGGAATGCGTTGTGTCATGGTTTACAGCATTGCTGCGATATCTGCGCATTTGGCCTGGCACATCCGACTTCAGCATAGCTTTGGGTCACTGGACCTATATGGGATGGGACAGCCAACTCCATCCTATAACCTCCTTAGTCGCCTTTTACGACATGCATGGAAGGTAAACAGTGTTGCTATTCTTTGCTCCCCTTTCGGGCTTCGGCAACACACGAGCAAGATTTGTAGCTTAGGTGTAAACCATGTCACATCACATTCTTTTCGCTTGACTACGTCCTGCTAATCTGTGAAAGAACGCAGAAGAAGAAGAAAAAGTAGTCCTAATCATAGTTTCAATAGTACCAAGCTTCCTTGACAAAGAAACTAATGAGACAGCATAAGAGCCCGCAGGGCCGTGCCGTGCTATGATGCAGAGAGACGGCCGCATCAGGCGGTATCAATCAAAATACATTGTCAGGGACGGCATTTCAAAGAAAAACCTTTTAAGGGGACGGCATTTCGACAAATTGCATAATAGTGAGAGAATCTACCGCACGGCCAGTACTAACTTGAGAGAACGAATAGTAAAAATAGTCAAGGCGACTACAAGTATATGAATTGTGACCAACGAAATCACGACAACAATAAAAAAACAAAAACGTAACGAATGAAGTCCTAATTAATTATGTGCAGAGATCTTCTATAACTGCTGACGGCCATGGTCTAGTCGACCCACGTAAAGATAAATTGAGTTATGACACCGCGTCATAGTACACAGTTGTCTAATTAAAGAACAGCTTCCAAGACAGTGGATAACCAGAAACCGTCGGGTTAACATCGTCTACCACATTTGCTTAGTAGATATGACGCCATTCCTCGACCTTCACAGAACATAAGCCACGATACTCTGGCAATACGTATTTCTGTCACTGTTACTGAAATATAGGTTCTTGTTTAGAATCTGTGTCCCCCGATGTAATTATTTCCCTTGAAAATGTTTGTCAGTTTATATTGTCAGTTTATATTGTCAGTTTATATTTATCTTTTATTAATTTTAATATACATTTATTTAGGGTTAGGGTTAGTTATGTAAAACAAAACCTATCAAAACCCTAAATAAATTCATAGTTAAATTAATAATGGACAAATAGGCCTATTAATTGGGAAACATTGTCAAAGGGAATAATCAAATTAATAATCACATCGGTGGATACAAATTCCAAACAAGAACCGAAATGTATATATTGTGATTAAAAATTCTACTTTTTACTTTCTTTCTGAGATTGCTCACAAACTCCGCTGGTGTCTCTTGTAGCAGGAGAAGAGGATTGTATATTTCTAGCAGAATGTACCAGTCGGTATAACGAAAATGTATTGTTAGTCTTTTTCGGCTTTATTGTCCGCCAATAATCATACATAGGGTTATGCCGCTGACTGGAAATGAAGCCGTCGCTGCTATAGATGCACAATCTCCACGGGTAATAGTTGTACGATATCCGCCGATAATAGATGCACAGTCTCCGCTATTCACAGATGCACAATCTCCGTTATTCCTCCGCTATCAATGGATGCATGTTCTCCGCCAGTCATAGATGCACAATCTCCGCCGGTCATAGATGCACAATCTCCGCCGGTCATAATTGCACTATCTCTGACGGTCATAGATGCATGATTGCCACCGGTCATAGATGCATGATCTCTGTCTGTCATAGTTGTACTATTTCCGCTATTCATAGATGCACAATCTCCGCCAGTCATAGATGCACGTTCTCCGCCAGTCATAGATGTTCAATCTCCGCCAGTCATATATACACAATCTCCGCTGTTCATAATTGCACTATCTCCGCTGGTCATAATTGTACTATCTCTGCCGATCATAGATGCATGATTGCCGCTCGTCATAGTTGCACGATCTCTGCCTGTCATAGTTGTACGATCTCCGTTGATGCACGACCTCCGCTATTCATAGATAGTTGAAATTATAGTCAAACGCTTTAAAGAGCACTCCAACACGTTGTTATAGTTTCAAACGGATCTAAGCACCCATTCTCTGTATTAATATTTTTTTTTCATTTTAAGATTTTTAATTTTTTCGAATTAAAGTTACATAAAGATACATAGGCCTAGTATTTGTGCTCTATAATTTTCCCACACTATGACTGGCTATGTTAAGATAGGAAGTGATGTTGTTATTTTGTTGTTTTTGTCAATTATCCCTTGATTTCATAATTGAATTTGCCTGCGCGTGTTTGCCCCAAAAATTGGGGCAAATGTGTGATTTTACTCATGTTCATAAAATCTCATTTCTACGGACTAAATGTGATTGTATATTGTAAATACTCTGACGATTGTTAGATGGATGGATAAGCTACACACTGCTGCTAGTTTGGTCTCTCATAGTTAAGTCTATTTGTCAGAATACGCAAAAAAGTGAAAAATGCGCATCATTGCCCCTGGCTACCTATACGACTCCGGCTGCCAACATTAGGCGAAAAGCAGTGGTGTCCAATTTAAGATGTGCTTCATTTGTCATTTCCGCCATTCCTCTCGTCTCTACATGCTTGTTTACCCACCTCTCTTTTCCATTTTTCTCTCTAAAACTAGTTAATGTATTACTAAGAGAAGTTTTGTAAAAAAAAATAGTAAAGATCTACAGCCTATACATAGTACTTACGGGACTAGTAAGATCAGCAAATATTCCCGATACGTGTGAACCTGGTCGGGGTAGATCGAGGAGTTTATAATAATTATTGAAACTGTTTTATTTAGCTTGCAAATTACAAACACTTACCGTATGAATAAGAAACTCATCTGTGAAGTTAAAAATAATAAACTGGGACGTTGGTCTCCCTCCATCTTTTTCTACCATTTCATCAGATTGCCAGTATGTGGTGAGCATGTTGTCCACGACGTTAATTGGTTGAATAGCCTTAGGCTGACAGGTGTATGCGGTGGTGTCGAAATCAGAAAGGCTTTTGTACTGTACAGGAGTGGACGAGTTCGAACCACAGGTAGAACTGGCATAAACAGATCTTTCGGGGATCGATGACAAATTATCTAAAATATCAAATATAGGCGGGTAACAAGCAACTGCTGAGCTGCATTCCGAATCAACGTACACAAATCTTGCACAAAATATTATTCCGAGAAACAAAGTTTTCCGAATGTTCGTTAGAAGAAACATTTTGGGTACTTGCATTTCTGTGTGAAGGAGTTTCTAACTTCTGTCAGTCAATATTGATTATGATAATCGATGTTCCTCCATTGAAAGCGAAGAAAGTCACCATTAGATGTTAATATTAGTCCGACTGGAAATTAAGAACATAATCTTATTACAATAAGCGTAACGTAACGTTAAAAAGATAGTGTTCCTTTGTTTATTGTTATTTCTACGTTACATTAGCTTTACTATTTACTAGTTAGAATATCTAGTAACAATATTATATTAATTAACATAATATTTCTGGCTTCTTGGATTTATTACTGTGACACTCTCCACATTGTCAGATTATTTGAATTTCGATTTGTTTTATTATTTCAATGGTCATGTGCACTCATGATCACGTATCTACACTCATATAAAAACATAACAATTCACGTCCGTTTTTTAAAGAAGCATGTTTCACCACAAATACACTTGAACCTACAAACAAACCTACAAACAAATCCATTAATATACAAATGATAAATTCACCAACAAGCTAGTGAATATGAAAACTTTGAACACAGTTCCGATAGATATGACTAAGACTGAGCCGTCTATGTTTTCATATCACATATTACAACATGTGACCCACACATCAGCCAGGTGAGTTAATTGTGTGCGTGCATAGTTTATAATGTGTACGTTACAATAGAGAACACGCGAGTGTTTAGGTTATTCCATCAATCAATAACGTTGTATCTTGGTTTACGACATAGTTGCCAGTCATACAAGAACTCGCTAAATACCTCGCTGAAAACATTCGACATAAACCATGATGCATGGGAAGATTCTGCACACAACAATGACGCTATGCAATAAATAAAAGGTGCTGCATGTTGTGAAAACACAATCGAGGACTGATTAGAAATACACGGCAGATCAAGCACCATCTTAAGTGATCATCCCTTGTCCAACTTATCCTATCGCCTTGACGCCAACCTACTGCTTATCAGTCATCATAACCAACTCATATATTCTATATATTTATGTTTGTCCCCTGTGTAACATTGCGCTGCAACTGCCACTCTTCAACGATTTATGTGTTGCGCTGGTTCTTCGTATGTGTCCACAAGGTCCCAATTGATTTGGTTTCTTCCCACAACTTCCTCTTCAGGTGTTCTCGATTTTCCGACTCTTTCTCTATAGGTTCTGGTTCATAGACTGTATGGTTATGTTGTCATGCTTATTTCTGAAGCTCTGTCAGTGTCTTAATCATCTCAATGTTCTACATGTTATCTTCACCGGGAACTGGTGTGTTTTCTTAAACTACTCACCATAAGATACAACATCGAGACCAACTCCTTGAAGTGGAGATGGGATTTAGTCCAAACAATAGAGAATGAAAACTAAGATTGACCGGGTCATCCCTGACATCGAACAGGCACTGCCCAAGCAAGCACTGGTGCTGAAGTCGGAAATACCATTTCGAGAGGCGCACCAGCAATTACGGTATCACGCAACACGACTACATAACTTGTTTTCACAACAACAACAAAATCATTTGAAATCAGCCATAACCAAACAAGCTCATAAACCATGACATAGCTGTAAATGAACTTCGAATATGAAATATCGGTGGTTATTGTTGCTTGTGGTGAACAGGCAACAGTTAATAATAGTAAAGTGTGTTAGGTTCAATACAAGAATCTGGACAATTCACGTTATTTTAATTTTTTTAATTATGTTTTTTTATAACCTGTCCACTAATCCTTGTATTGTACCAAGTATTGAAATTTAAAAAAATCGTTAATATGCCTAAGTGAGACCGCTATAAAACTGTATACCAATAGTAAAATAAGCGTCTGTGAATTATAAAAGACCATATTAAATTAAATAGCACCCGTACCGTACAAAAATATGAAAGATCTACAGAAATGTCAACTAATCAGTATAGGCTTATAGAGCCTAAGAGAGTCATATGCCTACTAGAAGGTGAAAGTAACTCTTGATAAAACATAGGCTTATTACAATGAAGTTAAAATTTTTCTTGAAGATGAATCGCCCGCCTTACGTAAATTCCGGTCCCTTATAACAGAAAATCACTTATTTCTGTAGCCCGTGTGACGATCAGAATCTGGACATCGGGCCTTTTCTAAGGGCCTGGATTTAATATAGGCCTTTCTTGTATGACTTGGACCGATTCTTGCATGTCAGATCCAGTCCTATAAGTCAGAATGTTGTCTGGATAAGTTAATGTTTGTTCTGATCTGGAAAGTTTGAATGTTGGCTATCTTCACAGTGTATACTAAACGTTAAACAACGAGAGATAACTATGGGGGCCTATGTGAAACAACACAGGTTGAAAAGTTGAAAGGGGGGTCTCCTTGGCGTAGGAGTTAAGCCGTTCGCGTTGTGCTAAAGCGAGAGTTCGAAGCGAGACTTCGTTGTCTTCTAGGAGATCCCGAACCAAGCGTGGCGCACTAGTTCTTTTCATCGGAGAAGCAGTGATCAAGTTCACAATGCAAGGATTGACGCCACTGTATGCCTACAACAAAGATTTAAACTCTTCGTAAGACTTGCATGGTATCGCCGTGACAGAATAGGAGACATGTCAACTAAAACATTAACATGAACTAGTTTCCGATTTGCGTGAATCTATTGTTTGACCTTCGCTATTTTTGGCATGCAACTCCAAGTATGTAAATAGCGACCAATTAAAATCCAAACAATAATTTTTTTTAAAACAACGTATGAGCGGGGTCCAAATTAATTCAGCTTGAATGCATGTAGTGTTGTCAATAGCCACGGTTATCGCATGTCCTTTTACTTGACCGGTAGGTGTCCATTGTTTCAAGAATGATGTGTTCTGATTCTGAATGACACATTACGTTTTTGGCAATTATCGTCTCCTGTAACTTTCTATATAGGATCTACATTGAAAAAAATTAAATAAACTTAAAAAATATAAATATTAGAGACAAACTATTAAGCTTAGTTTAAAATCATGGCAGTGCAAAGAGTTAGCAAAAATACCGATACAAGATACTAAAAGTAAATATTTGTGGAGACACATGATCGCCTACGCCAGTCGGCATGGAGTCTGAAAATAATGATGAAAAAAAAACCAGTAATAAATATAAATTTGTGGCATTTTAAGGTTCATGTTTTGTTTTCACTTTAGTGTGAAATGACGTAATAGAATACGCGATGACGTACCGTCACCAAACAGTACCGACCTTCACAATTAATGGTGGTCCTTCTTTCAGAAACTAGGGCCTGAAACCAAATTAAATACTCTGTCCTTAGTGACATAATCTTGCAGTCAATTCTGAATTAACCACAAAGTGTATTATATCCTGGAAGGTAACACAAATTCTCAAGATATTCTTCTTTGAATCCGGTAGGCTACAATATTCACTTTTTCTTATAAGGGCAAAAATATTTGAAGGTAAAGCGGAAAGTAAATAACGTACATTCAAATTTAACTCCTCGACATCTGATACGCATTTTGTAGCATTTCCTACGTCAGTTACGGAACAGCCATTTGGGTAAATAAGAGTCCACATCCATACTTTACTACCACAGTAAACGCTTACAATGGGATCAGAAAACGAAGGCCACAAATTCGGTTTGTGCAGACAGAATTCGAAATTCGCGGTTCCGGCAAAGGATCCTGTGGAGCTGGAGGTAGAACAGTACAGCAGACCTGTATGCATGTCTTTTCGCCCACCGTGCAACATCAAAGCCCGTAGTCCAGAACCCGAACCTGAGATGTCTTTAACCCCGTGCCCGGCACCATCGCTGCCACCATGCAGATACAAAAAGAGGGAAGAAGAGAAATGTTTATTTCAAGAATGAACTTTAGAGTACTTGAATATATGATGCATACTAGTTGCTTTCAGAAACTTTCTACTCAATACTGGAAACGTGAAATTCAATTTAAGCAACTATTAAAAAAATGGTCATCTATGTGCCCTTCTAATTTACAGGTAAGGATTTCACTTTTAAATATTCACATTTTAATAATGTTATATCTATCTGTCAAGTTAAGAAC
The DNA here is from genome assembly GCA_034231615.1 of Meghimatium bilineatum. Lineage (NCBI taxonomy): Eukaryota > Metazoa > Mollusca > Gastropoda > Stylommatophora > Philomycidae > Meghimatium > Meghimatium bilineatum. The sequence goes on from CM067307.1 coordinate 24,330,240, forward strand.
TGATATATCCATGATTAAGTTTCTGTGTTCGAACATGATTTATTATTGTGATATGCCTTTGTTCATTTTCTCATTTCCAAGGTGTTTCAGCACATTCAGAAGATGCATGGGAGTATTTCATCTTTCCACATGCAGTATCGTAGCGTGGGTCAATGGCGCCCGGGGCGGAATCATAATTTTCATTAAGTCAGTTATGGTAAAAAACTGGACGAAAATATTTATTTGAAAACATATTAGGTACATAAATAAAAGTACATTATTATTTAACTTTTCGAGCCTTAGGAACAGCAAAATTGTTTATGACGTCGTCAAAATTAACTTCGTCCGTGATAGGGTCTACTTTGTTCTATGACAAAATGGCTACATTACTTAATCTTGTGGAGCTCATGGTAGACCTTAAGTAATTTAAAAAAATTAAATTTAACCTTGAGAAGCTGCGTTCACATGCTGCAATACTGATAGCTATTGTTAAAAATATGCGAAACATTATCACGATTTTCGGCACGCTTATACGATAGCTGAATTATTGAATAAACTCCAGGTATCTCGAAGGATCCCTTCAAAACTATTTTGGTCTTTTGTATCAGCTACAGCGACGAAATTACGTAACCTCTCTCTTTCGATTACAAACTCTGTCACATCGATGTCACTGGGCTCTTCTTCGAATTCACACTTGTATTCTGGGTTTAACAAGTTGCTTCATGTGAAGAAAGAGTATTTAACATCCAGCTCATGCAGTTGCTGAAACCTGGCCTTGATTTCTTGTATTATTCTGACCACTGATTCGAACATTTCTTGTCTTAATTTAATACCATAATTTAAACCATCACCTGCAGCTTTCTTACTAGCCATCTTTTTTGTTTTTCTTATTGGTTGGTGGTTGGTTGCTAATCCAGCGGTCCATGAGCTCAAGCCCTTTGACCCAATGTCATTTTACTGGCATTATATTGCTGGGGAATCTGTGGATTTTCCTGGCTAGAGCCAGAAAATAACTTTCCTACCACCAGGAAGGTAGGTTTCAACCTATGAACTGCTCCGAGAGCCACTGAGGTCAAAATAGGGTTCACTGTGCTGCCACATTCCCTGCCACCAATTGACTACTGGTTATGCCGACTTCTCTACTGCTCCAGGCATGCAACCAAATGTTCAAGTCAAAAGGATTGTCGCGTCCTGAGTCACTGTGCCTCTGTGATGGGCCTCAGCCATAGGAAAAAACAGTGCTGTCAGTTTCCTCCTCTCCAGTGCTGTGCAGTACATCTCTGGCCCCCTCCCAACCACAGAGAGTGCATACATATATAAACAAACATAAAGCATAAAACACAGTGCAACAATAAAATAAAAATATGAAAAGCATAATTGTATAGATGACGTGCCATGAAGCTTCTATAAGAAGATAACCTCATTATAACGGCATGTCATCTACTAAGGTTTTCTGTTCTGTTGCATGGATACACTGAATATTGATACACTGTGCCATTGCAGATTTACTTATCACTGGAAACACAAGAAAACACACACACTTTTTTTTACGTTTTGACCAAAAGGCTTTTTATCAAAACAGGACATAGTACGCCCGTGTTTTGTCGGGGCCCGAAAGGAGAGCAAAAAATAGCAACACTGTTTACCTTCCATGCATGTCGTACGAGGCGACTAAGGAGGTTATGGAATGGAGTTGACTGTTCCATCCCATATAAGGTCAGTGACTCAAAGCCATGCTGAAGTCGGATGTGTCAGACCGAAAGGCGCAGATATCGCAGCACTGCTGTAAACCATGACACAACTCATTCCGTTCTCCAGACTACATCCTGCTGATCTGCAGAAGTTTGAGAACGAACGCAGAAGAAGGACATAGTAAATGACAAGTAAAGGAAGGCACTGTCAGCAGTCACACAAGGTGTTCTCATTGAACTCAAATGTAAGTTGAGTGATGTGCCATTCTTTACTTGGCATATGCTATGATGTGTTCTTGATAAAGACCTTTAGATCGAAATGTCAATTGTGTGTGTTTCCAGTGATTTGCACAACTTTATTAACCTTTATTAAATTGTTTTCAATTTTTGCCTGTTGGATTTTCTTTTTTGCCGCAGTTGTAACCTATTATCGTTTTTTCCTTTAAAAAAATTATCACCTCATCTAAAAATTAACATTAACACTTATTAAATCTTTCATCCTCAGAAAACATGGCTTTTGTTCAGACTGCGCAGACGGAACTTATGAGATGCACCCAGATGATTTGATATCTTTGTTAACAGTACTGCTGATTCCTTAAACACAAATTGAAGGATATTATTGAAATACAAAATCCAACTGTCTTGTGTTGCAAGCAACCAACATCTATGACAGTGACAATTTTATCTGACCCGCAAAATTTAAAAGCAGCATAACACTGTGTCTGCCAAGTCCTAACTTGTGCAAGTTTGTGTGAAGTGTGATAACAACTGCAGATGGGGCAAGCCTCCAAAATATCAGTTAAAGTTCATTATATTATTTATGCTTTCTGAACGAAAAGAACAAAATAAAATTTATTCTTAAGATTGCCATAACTACACTGCGATAACTCATATCTAAGAAGTAAACATACGACAATAACTTAGAGAATAGGAGATTACAATTTATTGATGCGGAACTTTCCACTGTCTTTGAATAAAATATTTAGCCCACCATATTCAGACTAGTCAAGATCCTCAGTTAAAGATAACCTTTTTTACTTATGATTAGGATTTGCCTCTTGCATACAAAAAATATTGCAAAAGGGATAGAAAAATTTGTTAAGAATCAGGCTGAATGAGGCTATCATTAAGGTGAACAGCCTTCTCATCAGCATATTTAAGGCAAAATAATATTTATTTGGATAAAATAATTCATACATGAAGATGGCAATATATAATATAACTGTCCACATACCTATTTACCCTATAGATTTTCAGAATTCGTGGTGGTTGTATTACCAGAACTGCGACCTCCATTATTTTTGTTGTTATAAAGCTCTGATATAACCAAATTGGACTAACGTCCGTGGTTGAAAGAAGCATACTTCGCCATAATAGGTACATTTTACTTAACCAAAACCAGACCTCTTTACCCTATATTCTTGTGATAGTTCTGAAACATGACCAACTTCGTGCTATCATATTTGATTTCATGGTCATTATTTGGTTTGCATGAACATATTTATCCTGACTCTTCGCCACCAATATTATCGTGCATGGCACTGTTCATATGTAACTTGGATGCACACTGCTAAAGTAAACTTCATTATCATTACATCCCTATCAAGACAACCATTGTTAACGGACCAAAACTTGTAACTGAATTTAAAACAAAAATATACAAAGCATGAACTTTTTACTTTTAAAAAATATGACAGCGAAACTTTTATTCACCAAATTAGAGCACAAGATAATCCATCTGTTGTTTTAATTGTTTAGGTTACTCATTGGTACCATTACTTCTATGTGCATCTGTGAAATATACTAAGTAACTAAGTAATCAAACAGACAAATTGTTTGTATTCATTTATTTGTGAGCTGTGCGAACTCAGTTTATATTGTCGACATATGTTTGTTCTGATGTTTGATCTCATAATTAATGAGCAAGTAAACATAATAAATATATGCTGCCCATGTGTTGTCAGAGCCCAAGAGGGGAGCAAAGAATAGCAACACTGTTTACCTTCTATGCATGTCCTACAAGGCGACAAAGGAGGTTATGGGATGGAGTTGGCTGTCCTATTCCATATAGGTTCAACATAACCCAAAGCCACGTTAAAGTCAGATGTGTCAGACCGAAAGGTGCATATATCACAGCATTTCTTTCTCTGGGTTAAATCCTGCTAATCAGCAGGAGTTTGAGAACAATTTCAGAAGAAGAAGATAAATATTTTCTATATAATTCTTGGTCAGCTGGGTGGTCTAGTGGATAATGGTCTGCCTCACAAACACAACTCGGTCAAAATAGATTGTGATTCAAAAGCTAGTGGTACTGCTGGATCTATTTGTCTATTCTCTATCCCCAGGTGAATGATGGTTGATCATTAGGTGTTAAGCATAGGGGTGGGAGCTTAAGTTGTCGTTCCAAGGCTAGATGTGTTGCTTGGTTGCATTAAGTTCAAGTTTGTTCAAGGCTATCTTGATGTTTCTATCCATCATTTTCTTGGTCTACCTTTGGCCTTATACTCAAATATTCTATGGTTATATGCTCTTATTGGTATTTGGTTTGGGTTCATTTTCATAAGGTGATTGAACCATTTTACTTGTTGTCTTTCAATATCTTCAATACATGATATTATATCAACTCTTTCCCTAATTTCTTATTTTATTTAGTTACCATTGCAATTTTTCTCAAACCATTTCACATGTAACGATTTTCCTCATCTGTGACGCTGTTCAAGACCATGTTTGACATTGGTAGTTGAATGTCGGTATATTATTCGAAGATTTTTCAGAAGTGTGAATCATGGTCACTATCAAGACTATGAGAGATTGAAGTAAAGGCTGAAAAAGCCCCGAAAAAAGAAACATAGTAGGTATAAAAAATGGCTGATAAATAAACCCTGAACTTAACTGTAAGCAGCTAATCTGCTCAACAAGATTGCAGGGGTTTGACTACAAGTGTGTATTACAAATATGCTTTCCAGAACATATAAAAAATACATTTGTTCGAGACAAAATAACTAAACTTTCAAACGGACAGAATGTTGGTAGTAGTGAAATGGTTTAAGCTTACATAGTTTTGACATGTAACAAGACAACAATTCACTTTCAAAGTTTATCCTGAATGGAACAGTTGAGGGTGGAGAGAGGGGCGGATAAGAAAATCCTGGCTTGAGAACATAAGGAATGGTCAAGGCATAATTTTTTCACTTGTGTGTCTGGTCGTAGATGGGCGTTCCCAATGTGGCACTCCTACGATCCTAAAAGGTATCAGGTTTTTATTAATATTACAGTGGAATCTGTCTATAGCTCATTCTGTTATAACAAGTTGAAGGTGGTAACTTCCTATATAAGGAGTTCATATGAAGGTGTTGTTTTCCTATATAACAACACTTTTCAAAATCCCCAATCATATTTATTCAATACTGTTTGTACTGTATATAGTGAGTTACTGTAATTACATAAAGATTTTGTTGGTTCGGACCAAGTTATTATAACAGGGTTCTAATCATGATCAAGTGACATATTCTTTCCAGAACGTAGTCTTTCCTATGGATCTCTTGAATTCTCCGCGGTCTTGAGCAAGTTGTCCTACATCTTTCAGTGACATTCGCAGGCATTCTTGAATGTCTTTTGTCCAATGGCGTCTTGGTTTGCCTTTGCCCCTGTTGCCTTCTATCATCCCCTCCAGTAACACTCTCTCCATGCTGTCGTGTCTCTTAATATGACCAAAAAAAACTAGCTTTTTCTTTAATATGGTGTTCAGAAGCCAGCCTTCCTGGACATTAATTGTTCATAACACCTCCTGGTTTGTTTTCTTCACTGTCCATGGTATTCTCAGAACTCTTCTATAACACTTTAATTCAAATGATGTTATTCTCTTGGCCACTGTTTTATTTAGTGTCCATGCTTCGCATCCATATGTCGCTACAGGAAATACACATGTTTGTAGTAAACACAATTTGGTTCTTACCACAAACAGGGTTCTACTGTATTATTATCAAACAGGTGAATTTACTGACACAGGGATTCAAACTTTTTATAAATTTGTCAAATATGCACTGTGATAACCATACATCATAACTCCCCAATTAGATGTCGATGCATATTATATGCATGATAATGGTTTGCTAGTTAAACACACTTTTCAGTTGCACATTAATACTTGTGCCACATGTAATACTAAATACCCACAATCACAACCTAGATGTATCATCAATTGCAATGTTAGTGTTCAGCAGGTGCTCTCTAAGCAACTTCAACACATCCCACTTACACATCTTCAATTCATAGATTACTGATGCAAGTCTGTCCAATCTCATTATCTTTTACCGATAACATGTCCAGAGCAGTAGATCCATCGGATACCTAGAAGGTTGGAAATAGCTGTGCCATTCATGCATGTGTTATTTTAAATCTTTTTTCTTCTTCTGCATTTGTTCTCAAATTTCCTCAGATTATTAGGATGCAGTCTGAGTGTTATGTCATGGTTTACAGCTTTGCTGTGATATCTTACCTTTCTGCTTGAAATATCCAACTTCAGCATGGCTTCTGGATCACTTTGACCCTGTGTGGGACAGGACAGCTAATTCCACACCCAAATCTTCTTAGTCGCCGTACATTATGTATGGCAGGTAAGTGTTGTTATTCTTTGCTGTCCTTTAAGGCCCTGGCAGCACACTGGTGTTGAATCTATCAAAGCATGGACTAAGAGTTGGAAACAAACAAAACTGCCTTAGTAAATGAAGCATTCCATGATTGCCAGACATCAATAACTATTTGCGGTAGACCACTTTGTATGTTATAACACTTGCCAATGTTATCAACTTCTTGGATGGTTCCACATCTGGACTCCAGGAACTCATCTCAAAGTTGAAAGATGTTACCTGGTAGTTAGAAATTAGCTTTGATAAAAGCAAGATATTGATGACTAGTGAAACCAAGCAAGATCACACAAATATTTGGTTAAATGGTCACAAACTTGAATAAGTTACCACCTTCAAATATCTCGGGTCCCAAATATGTGAAATATGTAAATATCTGGTTAAATGGTTACACACTTCAAGAAGTTACCACCTTCAAATATCTTGGGTCTCAAATATGTAATGATGTGAAATATGTAAATATCTGGTTAAATGGTTACACACTTCAAGAAGTTACCACCTTCAAATATCTCGGGTCCCAAATATGTAATGATGTGAAATATGTAAATATCTGGTTAAATGGTTACACACTTCAAGAAGTTACCACCTTCAAATATCTCGGGTCCCAAATATGTAATGATGTGAAATATGTAAATATCTGGTTAAATGGTTACACACTTCAAGAAGTTACCACCTTCAAATATCTTGGGTCTCAAATATGTGATGATGTGAAATATGTAAATATCTGGTTAAATGGTTACACACTTCAAGAAGTTACCACCTTCAAATATCTTGGGTCTCAAATATGTGATGATGTGAAATATGTAAATATCTGGTTAAATGGTTACACACTTCAAGAAGTTACCACCTTCAAATATCTTGGGTCTCAAATATGTGATGATGTGAAATATGTAAATATCTGGTTAAATGGTTACACACTTCAAGAAGTTACCACCTTCAAATATCTCGGGTCCCAAATATGTGATGATGGCAACTCTGTTAAGCTAAGACTTGAGATGTCGATGGCAATGTTCAATATGATTTGGAAAAGTAAGATCAATATTACAGTAAAGGTCAATCGATTGAGAACGCTAGGTCTAAGTATACTTTTATTCAGATATGAAAGTTGGACACTCAATGCAGACACGGAAAGAAGGATTCTAATTTGTGAACACAAGTTCTACAGACGTTTAAGAATTAGCTATATAGAACACAAGATAAATATATTTGTCCGGCAGAAAATAAATTTACAGATTCCCAAGAACCACTTTTGGCAGTAGTGGAACTGCATAAACTTTTTTGGTTTGGAAATGTAACGAAACATGACTCTTCCTAAAATTGTTTTGCGAGGAACAGTCGAGAGTGGAAGAAGAACAGGACAAAGATAATCATGGGTTTAAACAAAAGATAACATTGTCTGGGCATGATTTTTCTACACTCCTCCGAATGGTTGAGGATAGTGTTGTTTAGAGGGCATTTTTTGCTGATGTATCCAGTGTGGCACCCCTTCGACATTGACGGGTTACATGTCATAATTATTACTATTAGTAAATGAAGTAACAGTTTCAATTACGGTACTCAATATGTAGTTATCCTGCATGCCTATTGCATTCAGCAATGGCTATAAAATTTCATCCATATTTCTCATGACAGACATTAATCTGTGAATGTAATGACATCACTTTCACCAAAAGTTGACAAAATCAATCATTTTCACCGAAAGTTGATAAAATCAAGGATTGCTCTTCTATTGTCAGAATTTATTTTACATCCACCTTTGTTGGGGACCAACTGTTCTACTTACTTACTTATGTGATTCCCAGGGTTGCGAGAGTTCACTATTTCTTCTCTGTGCCAGGTGGTGGTCATGTCCTAAGAGGTGACTAAGAAGATTTGAGAGGAGTTGGCTGTGTCACCTCATAGGTAAGGGACTCAAATGTCATGCAAATCAAAAAGTGCAGATATCACAGCCAAGTTGTAAACTGTGGCAGAATGCATTATGTTTTCTGCTAACCAGGAGTTTTGAGAATGAACACAGAAGACATTCTATCACAAGAAAATGGTTATCACTCGTACTAATATCTGTTTGCAATTTGTACAAAATTCACAAAAACAATTTCTTAAATATATATACCGGTAATCTTTATTATTTTAAACAACTTTACACAATGTAATTTGTGCAAAATTTTCATGTACACAAAAAGTCAGCAGATCATCCTTCAAACATCACAACAGCATACATACGCTAGGAAAGGAAAATTGAGTAAATCTATAGGGTGTCTGTGAAGTCACTACACACATTTACATATTGTAAAGAATTTATATGGACTTTGTGTAATTTTGTTTAGCATATTGTACATATTTCTTCTGAAATCATAGGATGTCAAGATTGGTATGCATCTTGTAACTACCCTCATTACAAAACTTTTTTATCAAATTTCTAACCACATTACTTCAAAGAACTTGTGCATCAGAAAACCGCTACACACATTTTTCTACTAATACCTTCAATATATTTATCTCCATTATTTAAACAATTGATTCACTATCATTTACTCTCTGTTCAGTGGTTACATTCAATGGTTTGGGTCACATGTTAGAACCAGTCATCTTCATCGAATATAAATCAACTTTGCAGCTAACTTAGAGGAGCTCTGTAGTCTAGTTGATAGTGAGCTTGCTCATTATCACTGGGTTACAGCGTACCTGGTTCAAAACCACGTCCGGACAAAAAAGAAATCAAGAGTTCTGATTTCTCGCTTGACCACTCCTGCAGTCGACTCAGCTGTAAATGAGTACCTGACACATGAGTTAGAGAAGGTAAAGACAGCAAGGAAGAGAACTGGCCAGCCCACCTAATAGTTGCTGCGGCTTAGCACATGAAGATTTGTCTTAATCCCCGATGGCAAATTGCTGCCATGGGACCTACCTTTACCTTCGCAGCTAACATTAATCTGCTTAGTCATGCAGTAAGTAAACTGGACAATGGTAGTACACAACATTCAATGATGTCATATTGAACCCATATATTTCATTTCATACTTAGTGCACATTGACTTTATAGACACTCTGTATATATATTTTTTGATGATCATTTGTCTGGGTTGTTGGAGCCCGAAAGGGGAGAAAAGGATAGTGACACTGTTACCTTCCAGGTATGTCATAAGAGGAGACTAAGAAGGTTTTGGGGTGAGTTAGCTGTCCCATGCTATAAAAGGGTCAAAGTGACCCATAGGTCATGCCGAATATGTCGGTCCAAAAGGCGCAGTAATCAGATCCCAGTTGTAAACCATGACACAATGCATTCTGTTCTCTGGACTACAATCTGCAGAAGTTTGAGAATGAACGCAGAAGAATCTCCTAATAATAATCGTAAACATAAACCATACAAATGTTGATAAAAAAAAAATGTACCGGTAATAGTATAGTCAAATCCTTGATATGGCAGATTTCTGTTATTACATACATATTTTGTGTCTAAGATATCATAACGGGTTTCCACAGAACTTTTTAATCAGACTGGTGGACCTTAAAAATGACTTGGTGGGCCAGATTTGACTGCCCGGCCGTATTTTTCCCATCACTGGACTAAAGATTCATTTGGCTATTTTTCAATCAAGATTTTTTTTCAATTAGGAGTTTGATAATAAATGCAGAAGCGAATGCTCATATTCTGTGTTAATAATCAAACCCCTGCAGATTAACTGAGTTTTTTGTGTGGAGAATGTAGTACTTTGTGTCATGGTTTACAGTTTTGCTGTAATATATGCGCATTTAGTCCTGACACATCCGACTTTAGCATGGTTTTGGGGTCACTTTAACCCTATATGGATTGGACAGCCAACTTTGCCCTATAACCTCCTTAGTCACCGCTTAGGACATGCATGGAAGGTAAACAGTGTTGCTTTTCTTTGATCCCCTTTTCGACCCCGGAAACACACAGGTGAATAGGTTTAATGATCCACAGAGTCTGCGCTTTTTCTCACGGAATATTGTGATTTGATGGATATTATACCTAGTATGTGTCTCATAACCATGATAGGGGTAACTAATGCATCTCAGGATTACACACATTCCTTCATTCTTTATATGCTACAACCACAGGCATTGTGTGTTGCACAGCGTTAGAAGCCCCCAGACCATCTTCAACTGGTTAAAGAGTAGGCTTATCGCAAGCAGTCAATTTTTTTATAGATATGCAGCCACCATATTAATCAAGTACACAACCTTGTTTAATCCCACTATTCACTTCAAAGTCATTTGATGTGTTGCCATCAAATTGTAAGCTAGCCTCATGTCTTTAATTGTAGCAATTTTTGTGGGCAACCAATTTGTTTCATTGTTTTATAGTCCTGGTCTACTGACAGTGTCAAATTAGGTATTTATTTGGTATATATATATATATATATCTCTGTGCACTGTCAGGTGCATGCGTGTGTGGAGAGAAAAGCCTATATAATATTTAAAACAACCATATAGTGATTTCATACATACTTTATGAATACTGAATATACCATGAAATATCTAATGAAATAACAATCTGAATATTTTGAAATTTGTTATATTTTTAATAAAAATTAACATTTGTGTACACCTGAAAAATTAATTGAAAAAAAACTTTCAATACAAATTTGTCAGGGTATGATTAAAATGAAGAAAAAAAAAAGAAAGTCTGATTACAATACTAGAGACAGCTGTCAATTAAAATGAGGCCTTACTAAGGATGTTGTAAGCCAGTGAGATATTGACTGCAAATCCAACATAAAAGGTCAGCACTCTGGTTGGCTGAGGAATAGCGAAGTAATACACAAATGTATGGATGAAGCGGCTGAGGGTAAAAATTCTGAAGTGAAGAGTTGCAGCCCACAGAGATGGTCCAGTTGAAACATACAACAGTCCCAGAAGCACAAATGGAATAACATTTTCTATATCGTTGAGGTGGATTCTGTGTAGAAAATAACCATTAAAATATATTAGATTAAGTGCCATCTCTATATCAGAAAAGCTAACTGCAATGATTATATTCTGTCAATTTTCTGTTCTTTACATCCTTTTATGTTGTGGTCTTGATAAAGACCTTTTAGTCGAAATGTTGATTATTGTTTTATCATGTGTTATCAGCTTCCAACAATAATCCCCATGCTTAGTTACAGAAAACTTGTGACTTTGTCATATTCAGAGGAACAACCACATTCCAAAACAAATACACTTTGTTTTTTGTGTGGATTTTGTTGTGCTCTATCATAAGTTTTTTTATCTGCAGCATTGACTCTTACCCATCTGTTAGCTCAATCTAGCATATTTGGCTGGCATGGTGCCCTATTCTATTGTGTCTCTTTCTTGTGTCTGTGGTTAGATATTATCCTGGTTACTTGTACATCTCTTATAGTGTGCAGTTTCATTATGGTGCGCACACTTTTGTTCTTGGATTTCCTTTTGGTCTTCGTCAGGCAGCTGCATGGATTGTTAATTTTTTTAAATATATATGTAAATTTAATATTTGTTTCTGTATTTGTTATTTTCTTATTATTATATGCTCGTTCAGGTGAAGATCTTTGATCAAAGTGTCAATTTTTTTTTGTTCTTCTCCATTTTATTATATGTGTGTTCTGGTGAAGATCTTTGATCTAATTGTCAAATGTTCTCCATTTGAATATTGTTTTACCATCTTTTTATTAGCAGTGTTAGGTAGTTCAACAATACTTTCTCATTTACTATTATTTCAATACAAATACTGTACATAAACAAAAACTTTCATATATATATATATATATATATATATAAATACAAACCACCAATGAATGCTTTTGTCATCGCTTATTATAACTGGTGAAAGCCGTTGGAAGAACGCATTCCATAGAGAACAAGCTTGTGGAGTGGTGGTAGGACATTTGAGAACTTGGTGTGGAACAGAGCAGAAGAAGGCAAGATGCAAGAAGCAACAGTCCAATGATTTACTGTTCTCATGCTCTGCAACAGAATCAGTTGATAATGTACTGCCAGATGTCTTCTTCTCCTTCCTCTTCCATGTTCACTCTCAAGTTCCTGCAGATTAACAGGATGTAGTCCAGAGAATGTGTTGTGCCATGGTTTACAGTAGTTTACCTGTGATATCTGTATCTTTCAGTCTGACACATTCGTTTTCAGCATGGCTTCTGGGTCAATTTAACCCTATATGGAATGGAACGGCCAACTCCACCAAAGGACCTCTTAAGTCACCTTTGCCTCTCATAACATGCATGTAAGGTAAACAGTTGTGCTATTCTTTGCTCCCCTATCTGCCTCATCTACACACAGGTATTCTCTGTTCTATCTGTGGTATAAGACAGGTATTCTCTGTTCTATCTGTGGTATAAGACAGGTATTCTCTGTTCTATCTGTGGTATAAGACATTGATATTAACATTAAATATGCTATTATCAGTGTTCTGACTACACCATTAGCATATCATGAACGCTAAAGTCGGAGTAATCTGACTATTGTTAGGACTCTCTAGCATTCTCTAGTACATGAAAATAACATGTTTAAGTAACATTTGACCAATCCTAGTTAGCAATTTTATTAGACTTCCTTTTGCGCACTGTATATGAACAGGGAGACATCTATGGCGTAATAGCGAAATATATTACATCTGTCCACATCGGCAAGTCGGAGCGGGGACATGAAAGTTAATCGGGTTTTTTATACTATTGTTTTATCGTATTTTCAGTAAAATCATAATGGATTGTGACTCAGATAATGAATTCTTGGGAGTTAGTTAGTTTCCAAAGAGAATAAACAATAGATCATGTCACACACGTTATGTAGAGGCTGAAATATTGACTTTTGGTGCAATCCCAAATATGACTAGGTCTAGAGCTTCAGAGAATGGTTCACAGCAGATCTATAAGGTTCATTCATTTTCACCAGTGATATTATGATGATTTGACAATGGAACCACATAAATACTGTAGAATTGGGCTTTTTTTTCAGAGTTCTCACTTCAGAGAATTCAAAAACCAAAGGTAAGTAATTTTTTATAATTTTTTTTTCATTTTCTATACTATAATTTGTTTGTTTTTTGTGGGAAAATGTATTTGCTACTTTCTCACATGTCTCATATCACACACACACAAACAAAACTTACACCAATATATGTAGAATTCTATTCTTTATTTATATGTACAAATATTATTTAACCTTTAGCAAGCCGGATTAAAAAATACAAAACCTCTTCCTGCCACCGGATTCTTTTTTGAGAATTTTCATCTTTTCTGGTTGGTGTTACGGAAATGCAATAACTTTTTTGTTATTCGTGATTAAAAAAAAAAAATTGTCCGTGCAAATGCAGAATTGAATACCGCAAATGTATGTATATTTTTAAAATTTTTATGTAACATACCCGGGGTTTGCGCAGGAAGTGAACACCTTTTTTGCGCAAAAAACCAACAGAAACAACAAGACATGGGTGTTCGGAAAACTCAATAACATTTTTGCTATTAGAGATTTTAAAATAATTTCAACAGATTTAAATGCAGAATTGAATACTGCAAATGGGTGTGTAATTGTTTTTTTTTATGTATCTTACTCGAGTTTTGCGCAAGAGGTAAAGACATTTTCTCGAAAAAACAAAATATATGCAAAAAAGACACGGGTGTTCGGAAAACTCAATAACATTTTTGTTATTAGAGCTTTTAAAATAATATCAACACATGTAAATGCAGAATTGAATACTACAAATGGGTGTGTAATTGGTTTTTTTTTATGTATCCTACCCGAGGTTTGCGCAAGAGGTGAAGACAATTTTTATTTTAAAATTACATAAAAACAAACAACACAAATAACTTACCCACTGGCCATGCAGCTCTGGAGTAAACCTACAGGCTGTGCTGCTCTCCTACATGCTGTGCAGCTCAGAGGAACAATCAATTTTGAAATGTACCAATGTGTGGTATCTATGGAAGCAGGGGTAGGGGCACAGAGTGACCTGACATGCTGCGCACACGTACTGAGTCTGGTGACGCTTCTTTGACCGATCTGAACAGACTACACAGTCAGGAAGCGCAGGCTTGCCACTGGACAACCGTTTAGGATTTATAGCAATATGGTGTGTTGGTCCTATTGCCAATCATGCTTTCATCGATACTGATTTCTTTGGAGAGGCCATAATACTGTTGGAACAGAGGAATAAGTTTGTCAACAAACCCCTGTATCTTGAACGCCTTGCTGTGACCCGGTTGCCCTCGTGCAACAGCTGTTGTGTTGTCTACAAGGTGCAGGAATGAAAGAATAGCTAAAAATCTATTCCTACTCATGATATTCCTGAACCCATGCATCTTGATGAGACCATCATTAGACCAATACAATTCAAAGGAGGAACGTTTGGTCAGTCCCATCAAGAGACCAAAGCAACAAAAGCTGTCATCTCATCAGCTGTGACTTCCTTCCACATCTTCACACGAGATGCATTGCCGGCGGCCTGTCCCTTCGAATCACTAACCTGCTTAGCGTAACGATTAGTTTCAGTTACCAACATGTTCACAATATCATCTGTAATAAACAGACGAAACACGTCTACCGCACTAATGTCATCAGCTAAGCCTATAGGTCCAACAACTTCATCGAAGTTGCTAAGCCAATCATGGCTATACCCCGAAGGAACACTAGAATTTCCAACAATTTCTTCTTCCAATATGTCGTCATCGGCCACGCTGCGAACTGAATCAGTATCACTATTATCTCTATCTAACAACACATCATCTATTGGAGCGATATCTGCATCTGTTAACGGCACACTTACCTCCTCATCCGAATCGGGATCCATTACGAACGCAAAATAAATTGTATCCATTGTAGGCCTAGGTTGCTGTCGGAAAATGCGATGGAACAATGTCTGGACGCTACTATAAATTATATAAAATAGACAGGGCGGACGTGAACTGGTACCGGCTTCGATTGCGCATGCCCTGAACTACATACATGCTGTGATTTGGCTGTTGTAAGCCTATTTGGCACAATGTCTCATTGAGTGAGTGCACTTGACAACGGTAAACAGCAGCCATCTTTTTTTTGTCAAACAGATTTAACAACGGCGCGGTGAAGGCTAAATATCTCTAACAACAAATAGTTATCGCGTTTTCAAAACAGCCACCAACAGAAACAAAAATTTTCACAAAAAATATCCAGTGGCAGGGGAAAAATATGCTTTATTGTTTACAGTGTGCAATTAGTGTTAAATAAGTGTTAAATAAGATTAAATTTGATACATGCTGTCATGATTTCTTGGCATAGTTACATTCCGTAGTTTTCTGCTCCTATCTTAACCTTTAGCACGCGATAGTCCACAAATTAGCATACCCCGTATACCGGAGGTCAAACATTTCGCCAAACAAAGGGGCATTCTCTAGTACTTAAAGATCACGTTTAAAGTAACCATTCCTAGTTAGCTATTCTATTTGACTTCCTTTTCCCCATAGTTTATGAAGAGGGAGACATCTAATTACATCTGTCCACAACGGCGGGGCCATGAAAGTGAATCAGGTTTTATAGACTTTCAGTAAAATCATTATGGATTGGGATGTTAATGGTGTATTCTTGAGAGGTAAGTTGGTTTTTACATTATTATATAATGTTGATCACACAGCTTCCATAAGGTAGAAACTGAAATTCGATTTTGTTGGAGAGATCCCAAATCTTACTAGGTCTAGGGTTTCAGAGAACAATTTATGGCAAATCTATAAAGTTCATTCATTCTCACCAGTGATATGATGATTTGACAATGAAACCACATTAATTCTGCAGAATTAAGCTTTTTTTTTACAGGGTTCCCACTTCAGAAAATTTAAAAACCAAAGTAATTTTTAAATTTTGTTTTGTTTGTTATAATTCATTAGTATTTTGTGAAAAACGTATTTACCACTTTCTCATACATCTGGTATCACACACACACATACACAAATTACACCAATATATGCAGTATTAAATTATTTATTTATATGTAAAAATATTATTTAAATAACTCTAACAACAAAAAAGTTATCATGTTTTCAAAACAGCCATAAACAATAGCACAAATTTTCACAAAATTATCCAGTGGCAGGGGGAAAGTTCAGTTATTTTTTTACAGAGTGATAAAGGCTAATGGTTCTGGCCTCTTACCAACTTGTTCCTGGTGTGCGCTCAGACCAATACCAAGCCCCCACCCCTCCAATGTCGATCTTTAACAATTCAATATAATGCTGGAGATAGAGACTTTCCTGTTGGAAGATCTACATAGTTTAGCTTGCTGACCATAGCTGTTTCCTGGGGATGCCATTGTTTTGCAAAAACAGACACAAAAAGTCATAGAGACATTCTGATATAATTGAATGTAAAAAAATGTGTTAAGCAACAAGGTTCTCTTTACAATATTTTAGCCAAACATGATTCCAGGGCAACAAAAAAGAAGTAACCATTGAGAATATGGACACAAGATATCAAGTATGAATATGACACTCGCAGAAGTGGGAAGGTTAGCTAAAGATCTGCAAGAGTTTTGAACAACTGTGATCTGCAGAAGACAGATGTGTCAGGACATTGGCGCAAATAAAACGATGACACAACGCATTTCCATTCTCTGGACTATATCCTGCTGGAAATCTAGTATGGCCATTGTCCTGCTGCAAGTGAGATCCAATGGGAGTTTGAGAATGAACGCTGAAGAAGAAAAAGAACGACTGTGATGACTGCTACACCCTATCTAGGAAGCGGTATGTGATGATGATGAACTGAAATCTCACCTTCTAACTCTCTCCACAGTTGGATCGTTTGCGACTAGCTGCAGTTTATTTCGACCAAATCCAACGGTATCCTCTGGGTTTATAAAAATCTGGAAGAGGACAGTTCAAGGTAAAAAAATAAATTATTACATAAAGAAAAAGCCATAAGATAAATAATGTAAGCTCACATGAAAGGTGATAATATGAAAAATCATTACACAGTTCTGGTAACAATGTGATAACCATAATTTTTCCCCCCAGATGGTATACACATTCTCATTCAAGAGTAAAGCAAGTTGTCTGATACTGTGGTTAGGGAACCAGCATTGCAGACTTTATCCAGATTAAAGGAACAGTATAGAAACAATAAAATCCCATTATAACAAACTTGGTCCGGACCGATGAAATATTTCTTTCTTCTTCTTCTTCAGCGCTCATTCTCAAACTCCTGCCGAATCTCTTGAAGCACGAGAATGGTCCTACTAGGTTTCCAGAAGGATATAGTTCAGAGAATGGAAATGTGTTGTGTCTCCATTTTCTTTGCACCAATGACCCGACACATCTGTCTTCGGCAGAAATATTTATTTAATATATACAATACACAAATCAGGTTAACAGATATAACAACACAACAACCAAAAATCAGAATAGACAAATGCCAGATAGAGTGTGTGGATAAATTTGAGATAGAGTGTGTGGATAAATTTGAATACTTAGAAACAAACAGTAATGGTGCATAGACTGCATGGCAGAGATAAGGAAGAGATTGGCAATGGCATCTTGTAAAATAACGCATTCGAAAAACATATGGTAAAACAACACAATAGAAACGAAACTGCTAATGCTAAGAACATTTATTTTTCTGGTTGCAACATACGGCTGTGAAACATGGACCCTAATTAAAACAGCAGCAAAGAAGTTAATGCCTTTGAGATGAAATGCTACTGAAAGATACTTAGAATATTATGGAAGGAAAAAAAAGAGAAATTCAGATATTATAAACACATTGAAGATGCCAGAGTAAAGTAAAGTAATCCATAGCATTTATTAATGCTGTAGGGGTGTGAGATGTCACATTTCAGTGTCTCTGCAAATGAGGGCGGTAGCCATCTCCTCTCCCTTGCAGTCTCTACTTCCCGGATTAATCCAGTACCCATTTAAGGCTGGGTCAACCTGGGAGCCGTTGTGATCTGAAAAAATTTCCGCCTCAACTGGGAAATTAACCCAGCACCACTCAAATGCGAAGCCACTGCGCTACACGGCTCCCTTATGTCAGATGCCAGAGTGTCGGTTATTAAACACAATAGCAAAAAGAAAACTACACCTGTTTGGTCATATAAAGAGACACAATAGAAAGACAAATAATAGAGAGCAGAGCACCTGGGTTGAGGAGAAAGGGCAGAACAAGAAGACGATGGACTGACGACATTAAAGATAACATGAATACGTTGTCGGAAAATGCAAGCTGCCTGGCCCAAGACAGAGAGGGGTTCAAGAAGTTCATTGGGAAGACAACATTCTGGTGAGAATACATCACATGACATGACATATACAGTACAAACAATTAGGAATACAATTTGAGATTTTTAATAGTGTTGTTTATTGTCTATTGTCTTTCCCCAGGTGAATGATTGTTGATCGCATTCACACTTGCTGTTAAGCGTAGGGGTGGGAGCTTAAGCTGTCGTTCCAAGGCCAGATGTGTCGCTGAGGCAAAGAAATAGTGTTGTTAAACAGGGACACATGTTATAAACATATATGAGTTATAGAGAGATTCCCGAGTATAATTTACACTAACTTACTAAATTCATTCATTCGTTAATTCTTGTGGTGCCATGAAATATGACTCATAGTGTAACTTATTAAAATATTATATTCATTCATTCATTGGTACCATGCCTTCCGGCATAGGCGATCATGTCTCTCCACAGTCCTATGTTTGTTATACATTTAAATATAGTTTCTGATGATTCTGCATCATGCCAGGCTTTCAAGCCATCCAAAATTTTCTCATGTTGTCTTATCATTCACGCCAATGTTTTCATATATATTGTTATATCAATTGTGCTGTTCATGTGTTCCATTCTTGATGTGGATTATTGAGTGTTTAATTTCTGTGAAAATATGCAACAACGTGTGTTCGTGCAGGAATATTCATAGATGTTTCTAGTCTGTTTATGGAAATAATATAGCAGTGACGTCATATGACACAGCGTGCCAACTGAGTTTTTTTACCTGGAGAATCCCTGCTGCCTAGAGGGATAGGCTATTAGTAGCCATAGGTCGATGGAAGGCAACCGGAAACCACCATTGTACATCCCAAGTATGAGAAATCATGTCAAAATATTACATACGACAATCAATAACAAGCAAGACTGCAGTAAAACTATAATAGTACTTACATAAAATACAAGGTCGATAAGTTTTACAATCAACGTACAGACTATCAGACTACAGGTATGAAAAATTACAGATAATAGTATGTAGGAAAGTTTCAACCTTACGGTCTTTTTAAAACAAAATACAATATAAATAGTAAAAGTAATGGCACTATAACAAAAGCATTATATGGCAGACAACATTTAACAGCAGAGACATCCAAGGTAATAATGACATAAGTATGTACAAGTATTGTCATAGAGATAGAGATGAGCATTAAAAAATATGGGGAATGAGAACGAAATAAAACTATGCCTGAAAAGAACAACACAACATAGGCCCCACCACCTAAATCTAAATAAATGAATAATCTGTATAAGATCAAATGGTTTACGGGTGCCAAACTTCAATATATAGAGGATTTCAAGGGCGTACCTAGCTCTATCGTTTATGATGCAAGATCTTAATGCAGTAACCTGAATGTTATGGGCACCATGATGACCAGAGCCATTGAAATGTATAGTGACTGGATTAGACCATCTATGGTTAATGGCATGAAGATGGTGGCAGAAACTGTCCCTTAGTATTTTACCAGATTCAGCTATATATTTCTTGTTAGTGTTTGCAAATGATAAAGTAAATGATGTTACAAGATTTACATGTAAAGGCATCGTTGATAGTAAAGTGGCCTTAGGAAATGAAATAGTGGATCTGCACTACATAAGAACATAATGCCATTGTTCGCTACAAACCATGCCAAAATGGTCTTAAACATTAGCCCTGAGGGGATTGTAGACCAAGATATCATTAAGATTTTTGTCAGGCCTATAGGCAACCAGGGGAAAGTGGAAAATCACACAACTTGGAGGATCAGACAGGAAGGAAATAATGTGTGAACAAGATTCTACGGACAGTATAGTTATGGGGATGAAAAGTGAGGACAATTTTAACTCGATCAGAAGAGGAAGTAACAGTATTAGTCGAGGTATCATGACGAGAAAATTTATGGACATGAAGCCAACCCGATGACAGGACATTGTCAGGGTATTAGCGTCTATCAATGAAATAAATCATCTCATAGGATTTATCAAGAAAGTCGCCATCATCACTACATAAGGGACCAAGGTGAAGAAGTTGGAAGAATGGCAAAGAGTTACGACAAGCAGGTGGATGAGAAGAAGTGTAAAGCAGAAAACTATGTACATGAGTAGGTTTGTAGTAAACAGATGTGCTAAGGTAAGAGAGAGAGATAAAGCTCCAGCATGCCCATAGATAGGGAGCAAGGAGTGACCCAGAGGGTAGGATCAGATAGAGAAAAAAGGCACAGAACACGCGAACCAACAAAGTAACCATGATGTGACTCCGGTGTATAAATGAGCAAAGAGGTCGGTGAATGGATATAGAAGGGGGAGATGGGAATAAGGGGAGAGGGACAGTGAAGGTGCTACTAAACAAGTAAGGACCGTCCCAGATATGTGCATCGTAAGAAGGTATCACTGTATAGATGGTTAAGAGATGTAGGATGTACTAAGAAAGCAATGGATAAAAATGATGGCAGAGAGAACATGAGAAGATGGTGCCGAAGGAGGGAGCACTTGTGGTGGAAGGAGAAGTGGGGCCAGAATCTATGGCCATGATGGAGGGAAGCAAACCCCAAAGCTGCAACCAAAGCATGTGGAGTGTACTGTATAGCACAGAGGTTAGTATTGGACAGTTGTAGGTAGCTAGTCAATGTTGTGGAATCCATATGTGGTAGTGGGTGTAGGTAAGGGTGCAGATGTCCCAATGAAGCATAACGGAATGGCACAGACACAACACAGGGTACCTTTTTAGGATGTGTGCCGGGGAATGTGATCCCTACGGTACACATATTTTGTCAACTGGTATTCTGTCTATTTTGTCAACTAGTACACATATTCTGTTTATTTTGTCAACTGGTACACATATTCTGTTTATTTTGTCAACTGGTACACATATTCTGTCTATTTTGTCAACTGGTCATGGGGAGGATTTAGTTGATCATAGCATGAAATCTCATAATTTACAGAACAAGATATTTGCAGGGGGAAAAAAAGTAAACCACATATTGAACCCCCCCCCCCCCCCCCCCGGCGTTAGGAAGTCAATTTCACAAGCACCGAAGCTCCTCATTGAAATGTAATTACTGATAAATCCCTGTCACACTATGTGTCAACAGTAAAATGTACTTCCACATAAATCCTTATGTGTTGTCAAGGCCTGAAAGTGATGCAAAGAATAGTGACACTGATACCTGTCATGCATGTTGTAAGATGCAACTAAAAAGATTTGCTTCAGTGGGCGAAGTTGGCAGACCTATCTTATAAAGGGTCAGAGTGACCAAGAAGCCATGCTGAAGTTGGAAGTGTCAAACTGGAAAGCGCAGTCAAGATGTAAACAATGCCACAACGAATTCTCTTTTCTGGACTACATCCTACTAAGCTGCAGGAGTTTGAGAATGAACAAAGAAGAATCTCTATCATGGCTCCTCGGTGAAATATAATTACATTAAAACCATTTTTTACTGTAGCTCATCAATGAGACATACTGGTAATAAAGTAATAATATTCATGCACATAGATTTACATCAATGAAGTTGAATATCACAATACTTTCTTTGTTTTTTCTATAGGCCTAAGTCAACAAAATAAAATAAAGTAAAAGAAAATTTTTTTTTTTAAATTACTTTCTTGGTAACCCTGTAAAATGATGTAAGGGCACTCAGAGCAGATGTTTTCAAAATCACCACAGAGGCATAGCCCAGAAAAGTGCTGAACACTGGGTTATCTAAGGCCAAAAGGATAACCATTTTCAAATATGCTGTTATTTAGTATGGATTTACTAAGCTGCAATGTAAATCTGAAATAGATAACCAATGCAAAATAAATAAAATTTCTACTTATGGAGCGATGTAATATAGTTACTGGTATCTAAAATAACTAATTGAAATTACTAAATGAATGGTGGCTTCTAAATACCATCATAACAAGGAAGCTACAGTATTTTGGACACTTAAAGCGACATGATGGTATCGAGAGGCTGATTCTGGAGGGAAGTGTGCCAGGTGAGAGAGAGGAAGACCAAGAAAATGATGGACCAGCGACATCAAAGAATGTACGCACATGTCTCGACCAATGCTTGCTTGCCTGGGACAGAGAGAGACGTTCAGAGTATCTGCGATGCAGATAACGTTCTGGAAAGAATATGTCACTTGATATATAACATAACTAATAAATATTAAAACTAATGTAGAGCTACCAAACAACAATGGAACAAGGATTTGTTCTATGTTATGGTCCAATAGGGACCTTTAACAAGAAACAAATATAAATAAGAAATAAATACACATAATTATTAACCTGCTGGTATATTTTGGTGCGGACATGACATACAGGCTGGAAATTGACACGGTCTACTCATGCTGTCAAAATCTTTGACAAATTACTAGAAGGCATCACAGGACATCACCATTTGTTTGCTGACAGGTATTATTCTTCCTTACTTCTTGTCCAGTTTCTGCTACAGAGAAATCACCATCATACTGGAACTCTCAATGCGAACAGACAAGGGTTTCCACCAGACATCAAGAATAAGATGGTTCATAAATGATGAAGATCAAGTTATGTGTGTCAGCTGGAAAGAAAAAAAAACCAAATCAACCTTGCCAACTGGTAACAACATGTGGAAGCGCAAAATGTGAAATCCTGAAGCCATCACCCATTCATAATTACAGTATGTCAATGAATGGATGTGATAGAGTGGATCAGATGATTTCATATTATGGAAACCATGCAAGAAAAACAGTAAAGTGGTGGAAAAAAGTATTTATGTGGGTGTTAGAAATAACACAACTGAACGCCCACCTTTTATACACACTGAACCGCCCTTGTACAGAGAAGCCTATGCCCCTTTCAAACTTCAAGGACATATTGATAGAGGAACTTTGTAGTTTATTTGAATCAGAGACACCTAACAACTTTGATGCTGCGTTATTGTCCAAGCCAGTAAATACAGAGCTTGAGAGGTAACAGAGGACCATCCATCTCATTGACTTCGGTGGAAAAGACAATGTGCTCACTGTGCTACTAAGCAAACACGAAAGCTACTACTGCATAGTATGTTCACATAAGCCACATCTGTGTGCTAAATCATGCTTTAGGGAACACCACACAAGATGACCTCATTTGTAGCAAATAAAAACTTGTAAATAATAAAGCCATGACTGGGTGTAAATATTAGCACATTTTTATTGCTTCTGATGTCATTCAGAAAAATATACCCCGTTACATAACTTTAACATTTATTGATATAAATTCATCAAATAAACTGCATAGTGAAGCCAATTGGATATACTTGTGTAAACATTCTAGAAAAATGGATATCAACAACTCTAACTATGGATGCATTTCGGTAAGTCAAAATATTTATACTATACTCTGTTCACTACAAGAATGAAGTGGGTCAGTGCTTCTGATTGGTTGTTGGACACAGAATGCATTAATCAACTGTTAAGTGCCCAATAATATTGTTTTTAAATGTTGTTTAAATATTGTTTTTAAATGTTTTAAATCTTGTTTTTTAAATGTCATCAGCTGTTTCAAAATTACCTGTTGTCATGGAGTAATGTGGGGGGGGTGTGTGTTTTGACCCACTTCATTCTTAAAGTGAACAGAGTAGGCCTATAAGAAATTAACATTTTCATTTTCTTGTTTTGTATTTTACTAACACTAACCTTGTGAAGTAATCAAATATCATCAATGTATTTTTAATATTCATATTCTGTATCCATCCAAAGTGGAGTGTGCGGCAGTAACGAACTAATAAGTATGCATTGTCTATTCCAGGCACTGTCAACTACTGATCTCCTTACCCATTTCTATAGTCTTGAAATCAGCTTTTTTCATCTTTTGCGCTGGACTTTCATTTGATCTGATTTATCACCTTAACTTGAATATTCATCACTTTTGGTATCTAATTTCCTTGAATCTATGGAAAGTTCTGTGTGTCATTGGTTTGTATACATTTTGAACACACATAATTCAAGTTACTTGAGCATGTCTCTCATTAATTGCAGCGTCTTGCTGTTAGGAACATCTCCAAATAATCATTTACATTTTGATGTTTCTTGTTCAATGTTTCTTAAGAAAGGTCCGAGTTGGACTGATACGTGGAAAGATGTCATTGTTCTTTTGTTGTTTATTCCAATTTTTTACATTGATAGTTAGGCCAATCCAAATACCAATAAGAGCATATTATAACAAAAGAATATAAACGTAAAGCCAAAAGTAGACCAAGGAAACAGTGGGTAGAAAACATCAATATAGCCTTGAACATACATGAACTAAATGCAACCAAGGCGACACATCTGGCCTTAGAACGACAGCTTAAGCTCCCACCCTACGCTTAACGGAACGGCAAGTGTGAATGCGATCAACAATCATTCACCTGGGGATAGACAATACAGCTAAGATAGGCGTTCTAATTTGTGTAACCTTTGAACTTTATTATGTAGTATAGTAATTTAAGATAATCAGCAATTCTAGGAAAATATTTGTGCAATTATAACACTTATCAATCGATTAAAAAAGGCCTGGTCGCCAAAGACCTTCATACAAAAGAACTCAATAGTATGTTAATTAATTAATTAATTACTTTAGTGCAATAAATAAATCTCGTTTAGTTGTTTTCCCTGGTTTTGTCAGATTTGTCCCGTTCTGAAATAAAGTTGCTGTCTTAAGGCTAGAAAGCACTTTTCTGCAGAACTGGGTTGCCTGTTTGGTCATTTAATAGCCAAATTGATTACATTTGACAAATTTTAAAGGCCACAAACAATTGAATAGATATGCCATGGAGTGGATAGTGCTCAACTATGGAAAACACTACAGACATATGGAGTTCCCCAACATCTGACAAGTCTATGCCAGAGCGTATTCGCCAATAATCAATGCGCAGTACGAACGAGCACATGTGCATCCGATGATCTTCAAATTTACTCGGGAGTGAGGCAGGGATGTGTACTATTCCCCCTATTGTTCATAACATACATATATCACATCTGCAAAGTAGCACAGACAACGAAAGAAAACAATATGAAGGATAAGTTAAACAAATTGCTATTTGTAGACGACCAAGCACTAGAGTAACATTATCAGAAGAGCATCTACAAAGACAAATAGACAGATTACATCAAACATGCCAAATCTTTAACATGAAAATAAATATAGAAAAGACCAAGGTAATGAAGATAGGAAGAACAGAAAGAAACACCAATATATATATATATATATATATATATATATATATATATATATATATATATATATATATATATATATATATATATATATATATATATATATATGTGTGTGTGTGTGTGTGTGTGTCTTATGAATGATGTCTTGTGCAATGAAAATCCACCTCAACAATGGAAAGACGGTATCATCGTCAAACTCCCCAAGAAAGGCGACCACTCAGACTGCAACAACTGGCGGGGTCTCACCCTATTATCAGTCATAGGCAAGGTCTTCCTAAGCATCATATTGGAAAGATTAAAGAATGCTGTTGATAAACTACTCAGAGAAGAACAAGCAGGCTTTAGATCAGCTCGCTCCTGCACAGACAACATATTTTCTCTTCGCATCATCATTGAAGAATCACTCGAATTTCAATCCCCGCTCATAATCAACTTTGTTGACTTTGAAAAAGCATTTGATAGTCTTCATCGGCCTACGTTATGGAATATTCTACAGCAATACGGTTTTCCTACTAAAATAATCAATGTTATAAAGGCATTTTACACCAACTCACATTGCTGTGTTCAAACGAACACTGAGAAGTCAGAATGGTTCCAAGTTGTTACGGGCGTTAAACAGTGATGCATCATGTCCCCATTACTTTTCTGCGTCGCTATTAATTGGGTCATGAGAAAGAGCACTGAAAATGAGCTTACAGGAATAAAATGGATTAATAATACCGTTCTCGAAGATCTTGACTACGCAGATGACCTGGCCCTTATGAGCGCAAACCACACAGATGCTC